>APFE030515333.1:51427-96037 GCA_000404065.3 Pinus taeda
AATATTAATTATTTTAATATCTCCTGAACTATTTAGAATCTGCCCAAACCCTTTCTGGGTATTGGAGATCTCATGTGCCCTAACCTTTCCACCAAATTTCGTGGCTAGAGCACATCCGATGCTACCCCAAATCAACACTCCCTCTTAGCGAGGAGTGTGCTCTAGTAATACTCTTGACTGAGTATCATTCTGATCATTCGGCATTGGTCCCTGTGCTGATGCTAGGCCTGCTGCCAATCATCCTCTGCACTGTTGCATCCTGTACTACTACCCATGGCTCTGCCACTGCCACTGCTGCATCCGTATTGCAACTCCCTCTACATCCGTGTTGCTGCCCATGGCTTTGCCACTGCAACTGCTACATCTACATTGCATCTCTCATCATGTTGCATTTGCGCACTGCAATTCAATTACTGAGAAGTAAGTTATTGATCTCCCAACTCTGACTTCTCTGTTGGGCTAGAAACCCTCCTGATGCTGAAGCTCTCTTTACCACTGATAAGTGCTCCCTCTTTGACCTCTGCGTTGCTGCAACAACTCCTTGCATCTCACATCGTTGCACCCCTCTCTGTGCCATCCTGCACTGGTTCAACACTCCCGTGCCTCTTGCATTGATGTAGCCTGCTAGCCTCGTGTTGTCTCGAGACTCCTGCACTGTAGCTCTCTTTGTTGCTCCATCCGCATCCATCTCTACCCACATCAGCCAGTCCTGCTACTCCTCTTCAGGGCTCCCGTAGCAAGGTCTAATCCAAGAGGCTAGGTACCTCGAGGATCCTGCCCCTCATCACCTGTAGTCCGTTGACTACAGCTCAATGTCTCCCCACTTTTGCTCATGTGTTGCATGAGCATTCATGGCACATATAACAGAAAGGATCCTGGCCTTCCAGATGACAAATTTGGATGCCTCACCCAACCTGTCTTGATCCCTCAGCCCATTCATGGCCATCTCTCTGCTCTTCTTGTTGACTCCTCCGAATTTCTCTACTTCCCGCCTAGAATTTCTCTGTTCGACTCCTACTAAGTCTACTTCTAGTCTGAAAGTTCTCGGTTTGACTCCTCTTGAGTCTCGATTTCCCTCTTGGAAACCCTTCTGCCGCTGTCAAGATGCCCCCTACTCTGATTGCCTATGCAACTACAACACTGATCCGAGTTTCTCGGCTAGAAACCCTCGGTAGCAACTCCCTCCTCATGGCCTTGCTCTGTCAGGTACTGTTATGACTACAGTACCTCACTAGCTCCACTCTGCAATATTCCCACAACCTTATAAACCCCAAAACCTGAAGGTGAAAGCTCTAAGGCTTTGCGCAGTCCCGACACAAGCAACCTGACCTCAGCCAATTGCGTCAGCCTTCCTAGCTTCTGCATGAGGCTCCCTTTGCCTTCCTTAGCCTTTGTCCTGCCTCTTCCTGGCTTACCCTTGATGATGCAGGCACTGCATCACCCTTCCCTTGTTGTTGCTCTGCTAGAAACAACTTCTGTCACCTCGTGACAGCTATTTTCTACTGCTATTGCCCCACTCGGCTGATGTCCTCAGTCCTCCTGTGATCTGCAATCACCCTCTGATATCATGTTGAAGTTTCTAAGTTTACCAGTTAGAAACCCTCCATGCACTTTATCTAGTTTATTCCTACCTACTTGTTTCATTACTTAACAAGTTATTTACAATGTAAATACTGAAAATAAACACTAGTGCATGCTCAACATATTAAAGATCAACAACTGAAAGAAACAGAAATAATCACACCAAATGACACCGTGATTTTAAGACCAATGTCTCCAAAAAAACCTAATGTGGGAAAACTCGTGCTGCTATCTAAGGGTTTTCTTATTAAGCAATATCAGAGTACAATCTGGGTGCCAAAACCGGCCTACCCAACAGAGAATTTCCTTGGCAGTATACCTCTCAGTTTGAGATAAATTTCACAGCTGAACCTCGAATAATCCTTCCGACAACTCCTCAACTCCAATCTGCCCCAGAAACCCCAACGTCTGCCCTTTCTGGATTGTGTCAGCCCCTCTCTGCCCAGCGCTGGCCCTGCATCACCCTGAATGGGTCTGCATCAGCCTTAGGAGACACTGTGTTAGCCTTCTGACCCTCTGTGTCAGCAACGTTAGCCTCTCTGAGGCTCTACGCAGCTCCCGGTTGCCTCTACATGGCCCTGGCTACTACTGCGTCACTCTCTCTGGCTACTTGTTGCTCTTCCGGCACTATCTCTACCTCTCTGTCTCTCTATACTCAATGCCCCTTAGTTGCAACTTCGATCATTGATTCTATCTCTCTTATCAAAGCCCACTCTAGAGAATAGAATGATTGATCACTCTGGTGTACTCTCCAAGTGACCCTCAAGCCTCCTCTTATACTTTTCTAGTTGACATATCAATGATCGAGATTAAGTCCCTAATCAACAGCTAAGATTAGATCTGGCTTGATCCATGTCTTTTGGACCATTCTAACACAGTTTTATATTAATACACACTAATATTTGATTTTCCCTTAGTTAAGACTAAGGGACTCCATTAAAAAATTAATTCTTTTAATATCTCCCAAACTGTTTAGAATCTGCCCAAACCCTTTCTGGGTATTGGAGATCTCATGTGCCCTAACCTCTCCACCAAATTTTGGGGCTAGAGCACATTCGATGTTACCCCAAATCAACACTCCCTCTTAGCGAGGAGTGTGCTCTAGTAATACTCCTCACTGAGTATCACTCTGATCATCCGACATCAATCCCTGTGTTGATGCTAGGCCTGCTGCCCATCATCCTCTGCACTGATGCATCGTATACTGCTACTGATGGCTCTACCACTACCACTGCTGCATCTGTACTACAACTCCCTCTGCATTCGTGTTGTTGCCCATTACTCAGCCACTACCACTGCTGCATCTGCATTGTATCTCCTCTCATCATGTTGCATTGTGCTGCCTACTGCTACACTGCAACTCAATCACTGATCTCCCAACTCGACTTCTCTGTTGGGCTAGAGACCCTCCTGATGCTGAAGCTCCCTCTACTGCTGACAAGTGCTCCCTCTCTGACCTCTACGCTGGTACAACTCCCTGCATCTCACACCGTTGCAACCCCTTTGTGCCATCCTACACTGATGCAACACTCTCGTGCCTCTCACACTGTTGCAGCCTACTAGCCTCATGTTGTCTCAGGACTCATGCACTGTATCTCTCTCTGTTGCTCCATCTGCATCCATCTTTATCCACATTAGCCTGTCCTGCTACTCCTCTTCGGGGCTCGCGTAGCAAGGTCTAATCGAAGAGACTGGGTACCTCGAGGATCCTGCCCCTCGTCGCCTATAGTCTGCTGAATACAGCTCGATGTCTCCCCACTTCCGCTCAAGTGGTGCATGAGCACTCGTGGCACACAGAACAGAAAGGATCCTGGCCTTCCAGATGACAAAGTTGGATGCCTCATCCAACCTGTCCTGATCCCTCAGCCCATTCATGGCCATCTCTCTGCTCTTCTTGTTGACTCCTCCGAGTTTCTCTACTTCTCGCTTGGAAGTTCTCTATTCGACTCCTGCTGAGTCTACTTCCCGTCTAGAAGTTCTCGGTTCGACTCCTGCTGAGTCTCGATTTCCCTCTTGGATATCCTTCTACCGCAGTCGAGATGCCCCCCTACTCTGATCGTCTATGCAACCGCAACACTAATTCAGGTTTCTCGGCTAGAAACCCTCGGTAGCAACTCCCTTCTCTTGGCCTTAATTTGTCAGGTATTGTTCTAACTACAGTACCTCACCAGCTCCACTCTGCAATATTCCCACAGCCTTCTAAACCCCAGCAACCTCAAGGTGAGTGCTCCTAGGCTCTGCACAATCCCAACACCAGCAACCCAGCCTCCTCAGCCAACTACGTTAGCCCTCCTAGCTTTTGTGTCGCTCTGCGTGAGGCTCCCTTTGCCTTCCTTAGCCTTTGTGCTGCCTCTTCCTAGCTCACCCTTGATGACGCAGGCACTGCGTCACCCTTCCCTTGTTGCTACTTTGCTAGAAACAACTTTTGTCACCTCACAACAGTTGTTTTCTGCTGCTATTGCTCCGTTCGGCTGATGTCCTCAGTCCTCTTATGATCTGCAATCACCTTCTGATACCATGTTGAAGTTTCTAATTCTACCATGTAGAAACCCTCCATGCACTTTATCTGATTTGTTCCTACCTACTTGTTCCATTACTTAAAAAGTTATTTACAATGTAAATACTAAAAATAAACATTAGTGCATGCTCAACATATTATAGATCAACAACTGAAAGAAACATAAACAATCACACCAAATGACACCGTTATTTTTGGACCAATGTCCCCGGAAAAACCCAATGTGGGAAAATCGGTGCAGATATCTGAGGGATGTCTTATTAAACAATATTAGAGTACAATCTGGGTGCCAAAACCGGCCTACCTAACAAAGAATTTCCTTGGCAATAATACCTCTCAATTTGAGACAAATTTCCCGGCTGAAACCTCAGATAATCCTTCCAGCAACTCCTCGGCTCTAATCTGCCCCAGAAACCCCAGCATCTGCCCTTTCTAGACTGAGTCATCCCCTCTCTACCTAGCGCTGGCCCTGCGTCACCCTGAATGGTTCTACGTCAGCTTTAGGAGGCACTACGTTAACCTTCTGGCCCTCTGCATCAACAACGTTGGCCTCTCTGAGGCTCTGCGTAGCTCCCGATTGCCTCTGCGTGAGCCCTGGCTGCTACTATGTCACTCTCTTTGGCTACTTGCTGCTCTTCTGGCACTATCTCTACCTCTCTGTCTCTCTGTACTCAATGCCCCTCAGTTGCAACTCCAATCACTGATTCTATCTCTCTTAGCAAACCCCGCTCTAGAGAATAGAATGATTGATCACTCTGGTGTACTCTCCAAGTGATCCTCAAGCCTCTTATACTTTTCTCATTAACATATCAACGATTGAGATTAAGTCCCTAATCAACGGCTAAGATTAGATCTGGTTTGATCCATGTCTTTTGGACCATTCTAACATAGTTTTATACTAATGCACATTAATATTTTATTTTCCCTAAGTTTAGACTTAGGGATTCCATTAAAAATAGTAATTATTTTAATATCTCCCAAACTGTTTGGAATTTACCCAAACCCTTTCTGAGTATTGGAGATCTCATGTGCCCTAACCTCTCCACCAAATCTCGTGGTTAGAGCACATCCGATGCTACCCCAAATCAACACTCCCTCTTAGCAAGGAGTGTGCTCTAGTAATACTCCTCACTGAGTATCACTCTGATCATCTGGCATCGATCCCTGTGCTGATGCTAGACCTGCTGGCCATCATCCTCTGCACTGCTGCATCCTGTACTGCTACCCATGGCTCTGCCACCGCCACTGCTGCATCTGTACTGCAACTCCCTCTACATCTGTGTTACTACCCATGGCTCTGCCACTACCACTATTGCATCTGCATTGCATCTCCTCTCATCATGTTGCATCGTGCTACCCATTGCTGCAATGCAACTTAGTTACTAAGAAGTAAGTAACTGATCTCCCAACTCTGACTTCTTTGTTGGGCTAGAGACCCTCCTGATGTTGAAGCTCTCTCTGCCGCTGACAAGTGCTCCCTCTCTGACCTTTGCGCTGCTCCAACAACTCCCTGCATCTCACACCGTTGAACCCTGCTCTGTGCCATCCTACACTGGTGCAACACTCCCGTGCCTCTCGCACTGCTACAACCTGCTAGCCTCGCGCTGTGTTGGGACTCCTGCATTGTAGCTCTCTTTGTTGCTCCATCCGCATCCATCTCTACCCACATCAGCCAGTCCTGCTACTCTTTGGGGCTCCCGTAGCAAGGTCTAATCCAAGAGGCTGGGTGCCTCGAGGATCCCGCCCCTCATCGCCTGTAGTCCGCTAACTACAGCTCGATGTCTCCCCACTTCTGCTCAAGTGGTGCATGAGCACTCATGGCACACAAAACAGAAAGGATCCTGGCCTTCCAGATGACAAAGTCGGATGCATCATCCAACTTGTCCTGATCCCTCAACCCATTCATGACCATCTCTTTGCTCTTCTTGTTGACTCCTCCGAGTTTCTCTACTTTTCGCCTGGAAGTTCTTTGTTCGACTCCTGCTAAGTCTACTTCCTGTCTTGAAGTTCTCAGTTCGACTCTTGCTGAGTCTCAATTTCCCTCCTAGAAATCCTTCTGCCGCTTTCGAGATGCCCCCTACTCTGATCGTCTGTGCAACCGCAACACTGATCCGGGTTTCTCATCTAGAAACCTTCGATAGCAACTCCCTCCTCTTGGCCTTGCTCTGTCAGGTATTGTTCTAACTACAGTACCTCACCAGCTCCACTCTGCAATATTCCCACAACCTTCTAAACCCCAGAAACCTAAAGGTGAGAGCTCCTAGGCTCTGCGCAATCCTGACACTAGCAACCCGACCTCCTCAGCCAACTGCGTCAACCCTTCTAGCTTCTATGTGGACCTGCGTGAGGCTCCCTCTGCCTTCCTTAACCTTTGCGCTGCCTCTTCCTGGCTCACCCTTGAAGACACAGGCACTGCGTCACCCTTCCCTTGTTGCTGCTCTGCTAGAAACAACTTTTGTCACCTCACAACAATTGTTTTCTGCTGCTATTGCTCTGCTTGGTTGATGTCCTCAACGCTCTTGTGATCTGCAATCACCCTCTGATACCATGTCCTCGGAAAAACCCAATATGGGAAAACCGGTGCAATGATCTAAGATTTGTCTTATTAAGCAATATCAAAGTACAATCTGGGTGCCAAAACTGGCCTACCCAACAAAGAATTTCCTTGGCAGTAATCTCTCTCAGTTTGAGACAAATTTCTTGGCTGAAACCTCAGATAATCCTTCCGGCGGCTCCTCAACTCCAATCTGCCCAGAAACCCCAGCGTCTGCCCTTTCTGGACTGCATTAGCCCCTCTCTGCCTAGCGCTGGCCTTGCGTCACCCTAAATGGATCTGCGTCAGCCTTAGGAGGCATTGCATTAGCCTTCTGGCCCTCTGCATCAGCAACGCTGGCCTCTTTTAGGCTCTACGCATCTCCCGGCTGCCTCTCTGTGGACCTGTGTGAGCCCTGGTTGCTACTGCGTCAATCTCTCTGGCTACTTGATACTTTTGTGGCACTATCTCTGCCTCTCTGTCTCTCTATACCAATGCCCCTCAACTACAACTCCGATCACTAATTCTATCTCTCTTAGCAAACCCCGCTCTAGAGAATAGAATGACTGATCACTCTGGTGTACTCTCCAAGTGATCCTCAAGCCTCCTCTTATACTTTTCTCGTTGACATATCAACTGCCAAGATTAAGTCCCTAATCAACGACTAAGATTAGATCTGGCTTGATCCATGTCTTTTGGACCATTCTAACACAGTTTTATATTAATACACATTAATATTTTATTTTCCCTAAGTTTAGACTTAGGGACTCCATTAGAAATACTAATTATTTTAATATCTCTCAAACTGTTTAGAATCTGCCCAACCCTTTCTGGGTATTGGAGATCTCATGTGCCCTAACCTCTCCACCAAGTTTCGTGGCTAGAGCACATCTAATGCTACCCCAAATCAATAGATGAAGCCACATATACTCCAATTCCTTTTAGTCAATGAAGAACTAGCAACTTGCAATAACAACCTGGTGGTCAAAGTCAAGAGATGGATGTTATTCTTACCATGGAATCCCCACCAAGTAATAGAATCAAGATGCCCTAATCATCCATGGCTAATGGATTTGAAAAGTTACCAATGGATTGTATAGAGGCTCCAGATTCCTCATGTACTTCCATTGCAATCCTTGTTTGGGGTTGTTCTACTAGGTAAAGACAAAATTCCAGAATGGTAATACTTGGGGTATAGTGCGAAGGCCAAAAGGTGTAACAATGTGGTCCTTTTGTTCCCCTAGTAACTATACTCTCCACTTCATGTAAAATACTTCAAAGGGATCACCCTTATTTGCCCTAATAATATCCTTTTTTCTTTCTAGCATACTATCTATGATTTTATAGATTTCCCCCGAGCAAGGCATATTTATGTCAAATGTTTGCATCATGGTTAGGATTGGTTCTATAAAACATAGAAGATATTGGACTTTGACCCACCATGCTTCATCAACAATGATAGACTTGATTCTATTGTTTTCTATTAGAAGTGAAAGTCCCCCATGATTCTCAAAGAGGATTGATGACCATCGCCTATAATGCTTGTTTGACCTTCACAAGCCTCTTTATGACTACAATGCGGTAGACAAAATGGGTTTCAACCAGTGAAGCATGACCCGCATTAAACCCGCGGGAAAGGACGGGTCCAATGTTCCATAGAACCCGCAGTCTAGACTTGGACCCAACGAGTTTTCCATAAGACCCGGCTACCCGTATCAAACCCGCAAGTAGCCCATTAAACCCTTATTGGACTCGTTGAGCATGAAAAGGCACAAACAAATGAGAATTTTGATTTTTTTGATTTTTTCTTTTTTGGAAATGAAGTGGAGGGAAAGGGAAATTGGAGGGAAAAAAATGCTTTATAAGCACCTCTCTCCCTTCCATTTCTCATTCATTTGTCATTTGAGTGTTTGGCTAATTTGTGTGAGTGTTGAGAGTGAAGCTAAAGGAGGCTAAATGCACTGTTGGAGGAGGCTAAAGGAGGCTTTATCGGATCTAACTAAGCTTCTAGTAGGCTTCATGAACCTAGTTAGAATGTTTTCCATGTATTCAATTTTATTTTTTTTAATGTTTGCAATTTCTTTTTAAAAAAAGTTACGTTTGGGGTTGCCTGTGGCTGAGTTTCTCAGCCATAGCCAAAAAAAATTGCAAATTAAAAAAAAAAAAAAAAAAAAAAAAAAAAAAAAAAAAAAAAATATATCTTTTAAATGTTGTCACCATGCCACCAAAAGGTTTCAGACAATCTCGTGATCCGGCATGGGCACATGGTCAACGAATCATTGTTGGTAATGACCACAATGTCAAGTGCAATTATTGCAATGCCACAATGCATGCAGGCATAAACAAACTGAAATACCACCTAGCCAGAATTCCTAGGAATGGTGTGGGATGTTGTCCAAGTTGCCCTGATGAAGTCACTACTGAAATGGTAGCTGCTTTGGAATCCATTAAAGAAGCAAGTTCTAAGAGGGCAAGAAGGAAGGATGAGGTTATTGGGATAGGTTGATCTTCATCTCAAAGTGAAACATAGTTTCAAAGTCCAAGTATTGGTAACTCCTCTTCGAGTGTTGTGGCAAACAGGAGTATAACCTCTTCTTTCTTTAGTCCTCGTACAACTCCAGGATCTCAACCAACCTTGGACAATTTCAATGAAAAGAAGAGGAAAGAGGCAGATATGGCAGTGAGAAGGCTTTGGTACCATAATAGTCTTTCATTCAACTATGCGAAGTCTTATTTTTATTAGCCCATGGTGGATGCCATTGCAAGTGTTGACCCTGGATATAGAGCCCCATCTTATAATGCACTTAGGGGGAAAGAGCTAGATGAGGAGCTTGAGTGTGTCAAGGAACAATTGGAGAGCGTTGAAAGCTCATGGAAATTTACAGGTTGTACAATTATGTCTGATGGGTGGACAAATTAGAGGGGTAGAACAATAGTAAATTTTGTTGTAGCTTGCCTTAAAAGAACCATGTTCCTAAAATCCATTGATGCATCTGCAAATGTAAAAGATGCACATTTGATTTTGTCATTGTTGACTGATGTGGTGGAGGAAGTTGGGGTTGCAAATGTTGTCCAAGTAATCACAGACAATGCAGCAAATTATGTGGTAGCTAGAAGGTTGCTTTGTGCCAAATATCCCACCATTTTTTGGATTCCATGCATTGTCCATTGCATAGGGTTGATGCTAGAGGACATTGGGAAGTTGGAGTGGGTGCAAGATGTTGTGCAAGAATGTAAGCAAATTACCAAGTATATTTATAATCATGCTTGGGTGTTGAACCTTATGAGGGAATTCACACAGGGTAAGCTTAGTCGCCCAGTTGTCACACGGTTTGCTACAAACTTTCTATCCCTCCAAAGCCTTTTGTATGAGTACCAAGCTTTGAGAAGAATGTTTTGTAGCTAGCAATGGGTATTTTGGAAAGATAGCACAAAACCAGAAGCAATGTCTGTGAAAACATCTATCTTTGTTGATATTTTGTGGGACAAAATCACTGAAATTGTCAGCTTCACTGAGCCTCTTGTGAAAGCCTTGAGATTGATGGATGGAGAGAAACCTGCAATGGGATATATTTATGAGGGCATGGACAGGGCCAAAGAGGCCATCAAGAGTTTCTCTAAGGGAAATGAATCTAAATATCTCCCTATATGGAAAATTATTGATTCCAAGTGGGACAGGTAACTACATTCACCATTACATGCAGCAGGAGCATATCTCAATCCGAGTTTATTCTCTAATGAGGGATCTAGCATTCAAAGAGATCTCGAGGTGATTTGAGGTGTCATGATATGCATTGAGAAGATGTTCCTGGATCAAGATATTCAGGACAAAATCAACATACAACGAGATATGTACAAGGAAGCATTTAGCATGTTTGGATTTAACTCAAGCCAATGTCTCAAGGATAAGAAAATGCCTTGTAAGTGCAAATTGTTAGAACTTAGCTTGTAATTTTGTTAGTTCTCTTTTATATGTTTGCCATTGCAAACTGATAATCTTTGTTGTTATTTTTTTCCAGCTCATTGGTGGATAGATTGTAGCACTAAGGCACCACAATTACAAGAATTCGACATTAGATTTTTGAGTCAACCCTGCAGTGCTTCTTCTTGTGAGCGCAATTGGTCAGTGTTTGAGCAAATCCACAAAGAAAAGAGAAATAGGTTGGAGCATGAGAGGTTGGAGAAGTTGGTTTTCATCTACTACAACCTTTGAATGCTCACAAAACAAGTGCAACCAAAGGATGCAGATCCAATTTTATTGGATACTATGGATTTAGAGTTTGATTGGGTTGTGGAGGAGGAGACTCCTTATTTGAGTTGGCTTGATGAAGAGACTAAAAATCTCTCTAGTTTGCCATCTCAAATGGAGACTCCAAATACACATGCCTCACAGTTGCTTTAGCCTTCCGATGTTACGCTCCACGAGGGCTTATTTTAGGCGTCATCCATGAGTCATGAGACTCAAGATTATTATGAGACAATCATTTATCATTTGACATGTATTTGAAGTTTGAACTCGCTAACATTTTTTATTTTAATTATGGAATCACAAGTCATTTGTTGGAAATACTGAGAGGGGAGTGAATCAATATTTCTTTACAATTGTTATTTTTACTAGTTAGATCACTTATATTTAGAACACAAAATGAACAATAAGAATAAATGCTTCTATTAATTTCTTATTTACAATAAATCATGTACAGTGTATATAGGGCTCCAACCCTAGATGAAAACACCAATCTTCAATCTCCCAGGCTCCAACCTATTGCCAAGCACCAACTTGGACTTTTGTGAGGCTCCGACCTCTAGGGCACCAACCCTATCTTCTCAAGGCACCAACCTTGCGTTTAGAGGCTTCAACCCCAGGGCACCAACCCTTCTCTGCTACAGGCTCCGACCTAGTTTCTTGAGGACACCAATCCTCTAGG
The DNA here is from genome assembly GCA_000404065.3 of Pinus taeda. Classification (NCBI taxonomy): domain Eukaryota; kingdom Viridiplantae; phylum Streptophyta; class Pinopsida; order Pinales; family Pinaceae; genus Pinus; species Pinus taeda. The sequence continues at coordinate 62,988 of APFE030515333.1, forward strand.
GCTCCAACCCTATCCTCCAAGGCACCAACCTTGTCTTTTCGAGGCTCCAACCTCTTGGGCTCCAGCCCTTGCTTTACTTCATCAAGATGTGTTTAGTTGTACTTCACGGCTCCCAATGTCTTCTTCACTGAGCCCTATCAATCTTCAACAATGCCTTCACTTAGTCTCCACATCACGTCATCAATGACAACCTTGTTCTTCACATGAAGGTCTCACCATTGCTCTTCATGTTACCCAAACAAAATTCTCCAAGGTTATTCCGTGAGGTCTTCAATTATGCATCAAGGTCTTCACTAATGCCTCCAAGTCAGCGTCTAAAAATGTCTTTAACAATGCTTGCCCCAACAAGATGTTTTCAACACAATTGCCTTAGTAATGCTTTAACACTGCTGCTACACAAGTTCTTCAATGAGGTTGCTTCTAAGCCTTCATTGAGTTGTTCAGCTAAGTCTTCTTCAACAAGTCTTCAATGCTTAAGGTGTCTTTAATAGGCTGCCCTCAGATATTCTCAATAGATTTGCACACCACTCTTACAATGTTCTTCAACAAGACTTGAAGGGTACTTCAATTCTGCTTCAATGTCTGATTCAAAATCAGCCTTCAATAAAGCTTCAAATTATGCTTCAAGTTGTATTCAATGATGGTCCAAGCAATAATCTAGGAATACCAATAAATGCTTCACAGGTTGGCCCACAAATCTGGTTAATGAAGATCTTCTAGAACAGGCACAAAAGGCTGCTTCAAATCTGCTATAACAGTTTTTAAAGTTCTGCTCAACACTACTTCAAGTTCCACTTAAAGGTTACTTCAGAAAATCTACAAGGAAGCCCTTAATAGTAGACTGCTCCTGGATTGAATAGGTCTTGTTTAAATTTAGTCTTCAAAAGGAATTAATTTCCTTTCCACAATGGCTGCAGCAGCTCTAAACCTTCAACACTAAGCCCAAGGTCCACCACCACAGGACTGCAATTTAACTAGTCAACAATCTGTTCTTCTTTTCCAACCTTGAGTGATAACCCAACCCAAATAACCACAGATCCAAGATTGTAATTCTTCCACAGGACTGAAATCCAAGCTTTCAAGCAGACTGTCATAAATCCAAAGTCTGCTGCAATGTAGTGTCTCCATAGATCCATAATACCACACAGGTATTCCTCCTCGGTCTCCTTAAAAAGTTGCCCAAACAATGTTTTATAATGTGCTCCTCGTCCTCCTTTTAATTCTGTGCTCCTTCTCTGAAATAATCACCGAAATTATTGAGGAGAAATGGGGTCTGCAGTTTCTATATATACACATTTCGTTCATGAATTGGATGGTCACGTCATAAAGGTAGGCCGACTTGAATTTACACGTTCAGGTCGGCTTGCTGGCCAGAAATTATACCTTAACTTAAAAATTCAATAACTTTCCGACCGCTTGGAATTTTGGGACGTGTAATAGCTCGTTGTAAAGGCAAAATTATGCTCTTTAAGATGGTGTAGGTCTCATGGAAGAATTCTGCCTCTAAGGTAGCAAAAAGTATTTTTTAATGTGACTGATATTTGTGAGTGCAGAAATATAGGACAGCAACATTCTTTCATAGATGGGCTTCCTCTTCATCGATGATTCCTTCGTTACTTGTCTTCACAATTCATGTCCTTGTCTTCATGCCATTATGTTTGTGCCATCTTCATGTTCTTGATTGCCTCATTCATGAATTCTTGTATATGGGCCTTCCAAAATTGTTTCTTAAATGCTCTTCATTTGCAAGGTTAGTTGGGCATCATTTATGTGTGTAAGGCTTCATATGCATTTAGTATTTTAATGCATGTAGCATATGAATCTGGAGTTTCATATATGCATTTAGGGTATCTTTAACATCTTCAGCTAGTGTTTGACATAAATGCACAACATCTAAGGTTAGGGTTTCCTTTATCTTCAACTATATTAATTTCCCTGGGGTTAACTTCATTAATGACTTGACATCATATTGACCTAAGTGATTGTAGCATTTGTCATCATCAATGACACATAGGGTTAGCTTCAACAATGTTGGACATGACATCATATTGACATCAATGACAACCTTATCCAACATCATTTTCTTATTCAGTATCTAAATGTTTTGCTTACAAAAATCGAACATGTTATGTTGTACTTTTATGATATGAGATGATGTTATGAATTATTGCATGTATTGTGGTTTTTATAACTTACAAGGATTGGAATTGTCATTACTTTCTTTTTAGTGCTTAAAATTTACCATATTTTAAGTTTTTTTTTGTATTTTGACGAGTCTTATAAGGGTCATTCCCCAGTCTTCTACAAGTTGACGAGTCTTATACGAGTATGAGTCATGCAACATTGGTTTCAACAACATAAGTTTTGAAAACTTAAATCAGAAATCATATAAAATGTAAATTAAGAATCCATAATACAATTAACACTGATTAAAAAAGAGTACCTTCAATTGCTCCAACTTTGCAAAACCCTAACATATGGCTTGGGACATTGAATAATTGGTGATAAACATTTGGATCTTCTTTGATGCTATATATATCATTGATCCACTCAACCTTTCCAGTTTCGAAAAGAATAAGGTTCAATGAATGTACCACATGTGGAATTTAGAAGATGTGATCATATCGACCTTTCACAATAAAGTTTGCAACTCTATATACCTATTTGTTGTCCATGATGATTTCGAAAACAATGTGGCCTCACATTTTCTATTACATCAATAAAAGTTGTGGAGATGAATATTGCATCTCTGTCCATTCCACTGCAATCAAGAATCTTCAAAAACATTGTCTCTTGGGGCATATTGCAATAATATCAATTAGAGGTGGTTTCTGGACACCCCTGTTTCCACTCATGTATCCTATATTGATTAAAACTGTTTATCCATAGATTGTCTTTTTAATGTCAACAAAATGGTGCAGACTTTTTCACAAGTTGGGGCAAACAAAAGTTTTTAAGGTCTCCCCTTTGTACCAAAAGAGAATTGGCATAAAGAGAAAGGAAGAGTAGTTTGGTAGCAATGGACAACCTATCTAAAGTTTCCATGGGGTTGCACTTGGTCAAGAAACTTTATTACATTTGGAATGCAGGTCTGGGAGGTAACATTTAGATTGGGTTGCCGTTAATATTTCCTGATAGGCCTTTTGTATCTTGAACCATAAACATTGACTGATTTTACAGATTTCTGTTTTGAGAAATTTTAGTGCTTATATTCAACTCTTTGGTTATAATAATAAAATGTTTGTTTAAAATCATTGTGACTATCAAATCAACAGCATAACCTTCTAGTTGTTGCATAGATAAGCATATCTACCAATAACGACAAGTGATTCATTTGATAACGATGAATGAGGTCCAGAAATCAAATAAGTATTTCACAATCACAAAATTATCACAATAAGACCATGCTACAGAATATCTACACCAAATTATGAATGACATTATGTCCATACTAATATCTTTTTCAATATCTCGTGTTGATGATGCTCCTAGCGAACACTGCAAAAATACGGAACCCCCAGCATAGAACGGCAAGGACTAGTGCAGAAAATATAAGTTTATTGCATATAATTTTTTTATATTACTGCTCGTTGGTTTTGATGAGTTAAAATATAGGTTGTAGTGATGTTCCTTTCGCCTATTTATTTTGCTGGCAAATTGGCAGGTGGAAAAGATCCAGAAACAAGTTTGGTTCCCTGAGTTTACAAGCAACGGTTTTGGAGTATCCTTTTGTTGGGAGTCCCAACTCAACTGTCACTTATCATTTCTTCTCTCCTCCATTGTCATTGTTGGTACTATTTATTTGTATTGTATTCTTGTTTAGAGATATTAAGAAAAGATCAGAACGCTGGAAATCTTCATGTACATTTGATAATCCTGAAAGGACTTGAGATATGGCATTTGCATCCATATTGTAGCTTTTATTCATCTTGAGATTAAAATAACTGCAATCAAAAATAAATAATAGACAATATCTTACAAGAGATTTTATAGAGGTATGATATTCTTTCAACGTAAGAATCTTCTATTCTTGGGTTTATATACTTGTGGGCACTTGCTTTTGTAGTTGAAGGGTGTGAATTGAAATGCATAAACATAGGTGGACGCAGCTTCATTTTACTACTTAGAATCAAGCATGTATTAATGGTTTAGGATAGGTTATGATTTGGAAAACAGAGTACGGCAGTTGTGTTTAATATCCAAGTGCAGCCATACTTTCCTTGGCTTGTAATGCCCAATTCATGAGGCAATATCTACCGATTTTTCAAGATATGTGCCTTGAAGTTATTTGGGCAGCCTACATGGAAGTCATCTCGTTGATGTATTATTTCTTGCTCTACAAATATATTTTTCCAGGTGCCTCGTACATGAGACACTTAAGTTCATTGAATGGTGTTATGAGATATGTAGTTCAAACTCGTGAATAGTTCTGTATGGTTTTATTTTTCATAATGTAATATGTTATCAGACCCGGAATAGGCAATAAATCAGCGAGGCAAAAGAGTGAAGAGTTTGAATCGGATCAGGAAAAAATCGGTGAATTCAATAAATAAAGATATACACATATTGAATTTAAAAAAATGTTTTTCATTATTATTCAATAAAGTCATGTCTAAACAATGCATAATATCAATAGATGTCCAAAATATCATGAATGAATAAATATCTCATATATGTTATGATCCAAAGTATTGGGTCTTGACTCCTAAATAGTGACTACAAAGAACCAGAAGCATCTACTTCTAAAAGTTTACAAAATACTACCAATCAAATCAGTAAAAAATCAATAACTAAGAGTCTAAGACTCTAAGAGTGAAAGTAGAAGCGATTCCTCCCACTCCTTTGTTTGCTTGACTCTCTAAGTTCTCCAAGTCATGTAGACTTAAAAGAGGAGGTTCCTCTAATTGGACCCAATCTGATGTATTTGTAGTTTGTAGATCTATCTCGTCAAGGTCGATTGGTGAATGATCCAAACCTATCATTATCATGAGACATTGAAATGTAAATTAAAGTTTGAACTTTAAAGTGCAAATTAGATTATGAAAACTTCAAATTCAAGCTCTCGCCTAGTATTTGCTTGTTGCGAAGTCGTAGATAGTAATGGACAAATACAAGGTCATTTAAGTGCTTTTGTGTCAATTAGCTGCGCTTCTTAGAATGTATTTTCTCAAACATGCTCCAATTGTGCGCACAACCTAAAGCATTGCATGCCTGGTTTAAGAGTCGAATGGTGAATCTCTTCAAATCTAGCATATCACTACCAAAGTTTTGCCACCAAAGACCTAGCAAGTGGCAAGGGTTCGTGAGTAGAAGTACTAAATAGTAAATAGTAAAATACCAAATAGTAAAAACTTAAAAAGACAACAAAATTTAATAAAACATTTAACATACAAAATAAAGTTTAAACAAATTTAATGAATTGATGAAGCTTTCAAACCTCAAAGAGTACTTGGCAACATCTTAGACCTTTCTCGTATAGCACTGATATAGGTAGATAATTTAGCTAGCGCCCTATATTCTTGTAGTTGGGCAAAGGCACGACTTTGAAATTCTGGATTAGGGAAGCACCTTTCAATGCATGTCATAAGTCCTCTGCCAACCTCCACATCCTCATTAAATTTGCTCTTATCATAAAAATATTGTGGGTTTAAGAAATACCCAATAGCATGTAAGGGGGAATGCAATTTCCTATCCCAATGTGCATCAATAATGTCCCAAAAAGGCATATGCTTTGCCTCCTCATCCCCATATCTTCTTTTGATGCCCTCATTTGCAAGATTCATCAACCCATAAATGTAACCCATAGTAGGTTTGTCACCATCAACCATCTTGAAAGTTCAAGCTTTCAAATTTAAAGAAATGTGAAACATTGAAAATAAAAAGAAGCTTGAAATGAAATTTTTAAAATGAAAAAGTTAAAACACTTGAAGTACTTGAGTACTCTAACAAGGGACTTCGTCACAGCAATAATCTCTTCGGCATCTTTCCAGAAACCGTCATTAAACAGAAGTGAAACAATTTCAATGCCTTCAAGGGCCTTGGAATGTTTAAATGCCATCCACTCAGGTCCGAAGAACATCCTCTTCAGATTTATCTTGTGTTCAACCATAGATTGCAAAGATATGAAATTTGTTGCAAATCTAGTAACTGCAGGTCGAACAATTTCCTTACCTTCATTGTATTTTTTCATTGTGTTTAGGACAATAGTGTGGTTGTATAGGTATTTGGTTATGGATTTTTCCTTTTCCGAAGCCTCATGTATCCAATGAAGTTTACCAATGTCCTTAAGCATTAAATCTATGCAATGGGTTGTACAAGAGGTCTAAAAAATAGTGGGGTGCCTAATCTCAAAAAGTCTACCCTACCATATAATTAGTTGCATTGTCGGTGACAATTTGTACAACATGTTCTTCTCCCATTTCTTGAACGACTTCCTCCATCATTTTACAAATAAGTGGGGCAATCTTAACCATGTCTGATGCATCCACTTATTTGAGAAACATTGTGCTTGCTAGACAAGATACAAGGAAAATTATTAAAGTTCTATTTCTTTGATCTGTCCATCCTTCACTCATGATGGTGCACCATGCTTCTACCCATGATGAACAAAACTCAAAAAGCACAAGCATGACATCTTCAACACTCTCTAACAACAAATCTGTCTTAAGGTTTTCTGATGAAGGGGCTTTGAACCTTGGACCTGCAACAGCAATTGCATCAATCATAGTTTTCCAATAAGGACTTATGGCACAGTGGAAAGGTATGTCAGAATAGTACCAAAAGTTAGCAATGGTCTTCCTTGCCTGACTATGGATATTTTTTTTCCAACCAATGGCATCCAATGTAGGTTGGGAACTGGGCTTTGTGCAGGGAGAAAAAGAAGTGTTTATGTTTCTGCCTCTAGTGTTGAATGCAGGAGGATTCATTTGGCCTTGAGTTTAACTTGGACTTGGAGGCATGTGTGGGAAACTTGGGAACGGCATTGAGGATTCAACAAAGGGAGTTGACAAAGGGGTATTGGAAGAAAACTGGTGAACTCCAAGAGGTCCTATTTCTTTATTTTGTTTTGCTTTCTTAGCATTATGCTAATTCAACATATCAAGGGCCAAGGTTGCTTAGTGTTTGACATTTTTGTCAACCTTGTGGCAAAGACCTATGTTAAAATTGGCAACTAGGGCCAAACTCCATGTGGGTCAACTTATCTATGGCAACTGATATTTTTATTGGATTCCTCTCATCAAGAGGTGTAGGATTGATCTAAAGATCATACGATTCCAATAAGTATTTATGGAGATATGAATTAATTTTGATTATGGAATTATTATCAAGCGGACCAGCGACTTGAGTAGGCTCAGAAGCTCGATAGTCGTGTCTATTTATCATCTATGTTTTAGTATAAATTGGCAAGGACTTGAAGTCATTTGAACATACACTCTTTAAGTGATCTCCTCTCCACGTCTTGGGTTTTTGGAGAAAGAGAGATACTAAAGAGTATGATGCCCTAGCTACAGTACGATGCCCTAATCCGTTAGAAATGGAAAGAGTTAAGTGATGCCCTAGATGCAGTTATACGCAATCATGAAAAGGAACCACAGTCAAGGTATGGAGGCCTAAATTACAGTCATGAAGAAGAGGATCCTAGCCACAGTTGAGTGAGATCTTGCTGCAGTAAAGGAAAGATTCAAGACACAGATTGAATGCCCTAATCTGTTGTCCTAGAAGGCTTCATACGCAGTCCTAAAGGATAGACCTAACCACTGCATTTAAGGGTGCCGTAGGTCACAACCAACAATGGTTTTATGCAGCAAAGGAGGCACGTATACACAGTCCATGGAGACCTTATACGTTGGGATTTATACGCTATCCATGGAGACCTTATACACTGGGATTTATACATTGTTCATGGAGACCTAAAAGCAGTCACTTATACGCTTCACTAGATTGGTGCCTAGAATATTATGATATATCTTCAGGGCACAATCTCTCATGGATTGAGATACACTGCCTTTCAAATGCTGAGTGGGCAGGTAGTGTGGAGGATCACTAGAGCACTTCTCAATGCTGGTTCTCCTTGCGATCTGCTTCGATAACCTGGATGAGCAGGAAGCAGAAGTCGGTGGCTTTGAGCACCGCCGAGGCAGAGTATATTGGTGCTAGCATGACTACCTGAGAGGTAGTATGGTTACGAAAGCTCTTGAGTGAGCTGTTTGGATACCACTATGTAGCAAGATGATTAATTCTCCTGTGAGGTCTGGATGATGTGTTCTCCATGACGACTATGTAGCAGGACGATTAATTCTCCTGTGAGGTCTGGATGATGTGTTCTCCATGACGACTATGTAGCAAGATGATTAATTCTCCTGTGAGGTCTGGATGATGTGTTCTCCATGACGATTATGTAGCAGGATGATTAGTTCTCTTGTGAGGTCTAGATGATGTGTTCTCCATGACGATTATGTAGCAGAATGATTAGTTCTCCTGTGAGGTCTAGATGTTGTGTTATTCGTGACGATTATGTAGCAGGATGATTAGCTCTCTTGTGAGGCCTAGATGATGTGTTCTCCATGGCGATTGTGTAGCAGGATGATAAGTTCTCTTGTGAGGACAGGATTGATTAAGTTCTCCTATCGAGGCATCTTACCCATGCAGTCTGGGACTCATGGGAAGTACCTCTCATCTGATCAATGAGTAGGATAATGAGGATAGAGACCATAGTAGTACCGATAGACGCATCGTTGTATCTATCGTACTCCCTATGCTAGGATGACCTTCATTGATCTGGGACCAATTATACTGGTCTAGGACCAGTGGTAGGAGTTGTACCCACTATGACACTGACTTCGAGTCGATTGATGACTGGTCTGGGACCAGTGGTACACACTCTGAGACTGACTTTGAGTCAGTGGAGGATGGTATGATACATCCTCGTGACCTTCATTGATCTGGGATCAATGATACTAGTTTGGGACCCGCTTTAGGTGTTGTACCTACTATGACACTGACTTTGGGTCGGTTGAGATTGGTCTGGGACCAGTGGTACATACTCTAAGACTGACTTCGGGTCAGTAGAGGACTGGTCTAGGACCAATAAAAGTGGTACATACTATGACGTTGACTTCGGGTCGGTTGAGACTGGTCTGGGACCAGTGGTACCTACTCTGACACTGATGATACTGGTCTAGGACCAGTGGTAGGAGTGGTACCCACTATGACACTGACTTTGGGTCGGTTGAGACTGGTCTAGGACCAGTGGTACGCATTCTGCGACTGACTTCGGGTCAGTGGAGAATGGTATGAGACATTCTCAATCAATTCTTCTTCTTCATGATTTAGCAAAGCTAAGTAGAGCAGAGCAGAGCCAAAAGAGCTGAGCAGTGCAGGGCACTGATGGCAGAGACAGTACACTCGGACATATGGATCAGCGGATGGAGTTCTCCCTAGTTGAGAAGGAGTGTTAAAATTGGCAACTAGGGCCAAACTCCATGTGGGTCAGCTTATTTATGGCAACTGATATTTTTATTGGATCCATCGCATCGAGAGGTGTAGGATTGATCTAAAGATCATCCAATTCCGATAAGTATTTATGGAGATATGAATTAATTTTGATTATGGAATTATTATCAAGCCTACCAGCAACTTGAGTAGGCTCAAAATCCCAATAGTCGTGTCTATTCATCATCTACGTTTTAGTATAAATTGGCAAGGACTTGAATTCATTTGAACATACACTCTTTAGGTGATCTCCTCTCCACGTCTTGGGTTTTTGGAGAAGGAGAGATACTAAAGAGTATGATGCCCTAGCTATAGTACGATGCCCTAATCCATTAGCAATGGAAACAGTTAAGTGATGCCCTAGATGCAGTTATACACATTCATGAAAAGGAACCACAGTCAAGGTATGGAGCCCTAAATTACAATCATGAAGAAGAGGATCCTAGCTGCAGTTGAGTGAGATTTTGCCGCAGTAAAGGAAAGAGTCAAGACACAGATTGAATGCCCTAATTCGTTGTCCTAGAAGGCTTCATACATAGTCCTAAAGGAGAGACCTAACCACCGCATTTAAGGGTGCCCTAGGCCACAGCCAACAAAGGTTTTATGCAGCAAAGGAGGCACGTATACACAGTGCATGGAGACCTTATACGTTGGGATTTATACGTTGTCCATGGAGACTTTATACACTGGGATTTATACGCTATTCATGGAGACCTAAACACAGTCACTTATATGTTGTTCAGTATGATGTCAATAGCCCTAAACGCAGTCATATGGAGGAACATATACGTTGTCCAAGCAGGTCAATGGAGACACCTAATTCACAGTCAATGGAGATATCTAAGAGCAGCAAAGAGACATATTACAGTCATCTAAACAGGTGTCATAATGTCACATTGTTGTAGGTGATAGCGTGACATATTCAAGGACTATTTGGGCATGATAGGACTGCGTGCAAGCTGATGACAACATGTGATTCTGGAACTATAGCCTAGTTGCCTTGCTAGGCTGCAAGCCATAGCAAGCAACTAAAGCTGATATGTATATGAACTAGAGCATGATGTATGGGCAGCATAATGATATCATGAGCAGCATTATGAGTAAGCATGATGATATGAGCATGGGCATGGGCAACTTGAAGGTGAATAAGACCATGGAAGATGTAGCATGATGAGCAGCATGAAGATGAGAGCAACTCAGTCATCAATGTTCAACACATGTGACAGTACGGCATGGTGTCACATGGTTATGTGTCGCAAATGAACGAGAGGCAACACTATGATAGGTGAAGGAGTCACCTTAGAGAATCAGTTGAAGCTAGATATGTCTTCAACTGATCTCATGCAGATATCAAAGGTCAAAGTGTTGATTTGTATTGTAAATGTACTATCTCTCTCTCTCTCTTTCTCTGCTGAACTTTGAAGAACATAAAAGAAGAATTGATCAAGGGTTTCCCCACATTGTGGGGTTTGTCCCTGGCTAGCACCACATCTTGTGTCCTCTTGTTTTGGCTTGTCTTCTGCAATTTATATTTATGTTCTATCTGCAGTGTGCTTTATGTTGATGTGATTGCTAATGTGGAAAAGAAATCTAAATAAATTGCTCTAGCATAGAACATACCTAAAATTAGTATGGTCGGGTATCTGTGCAAGGTGGTACTTGAATCTATAAATGCCTCTACTGCATTTTAATTTCCAAAATTTACCATGGAGCCTGGCGTCTCTAGGAATCTTGTCACAATAAACCCAAGTAAAGTCCTCCCTCGGCATTGTTGTTGTTTTCAACTTGGGTTTAAATTGTGGTTCTCGTTAAAGTTTGGAGTTGTGTCTTTTGTTTAATTTGGCTCTTGTAAAACAGTAAAAGACTATAAAAATTAAAATTAAAAATAACATATATATTTGAACTATTAAAATTAAAATTATCATATTGGCCATTAAATTTTAACGTTGGCCGCTCCAGCGAATATTAACGTTGGCTTTCAAAAATAATAATAATCATGACTGGACTCGCAACAACAGCATCACCATTTAACATATATTTTATATCAAAATTTTGTGTTTTGTATGTATAGGATTTTCAAAAGCCTAATTGGGTAAACCCCCCCATACCAAAAACGAATTTGAAAACTTGTTATAAGTTATAACGATAACAAATCTAATTTTGATTTTTACCAACCATTCATTTTGACTCGTAATTAATCTCATAGACAAATTTTCTCATTCAAAAAATTCTATAGGATATATCACTAAAGAAAACATAATAGATATTACAGTGTAAATTATAAATAAAAACACACAATCAAATTTTCTATGAAAACGACTTTCAAAATCCAACCAGGTCTAAGAGGTCTAAGAGCTTTACCAAAACTAAATCTTCTACTATGAAAACATAAATCGATTCTTTCCGTTACTCCCATTCATCACATCTCATTTATAAGATTTCTAGCTCGTTTCAAGCACAACTACCTCCATGAACAGCATAGCATACTCAATGCTTAAGGCAGATTTACAAGATGACAGTACTTTTCACAACAATGTGCAGAGAAATTCAATGCATTCACTACGTACATATTACCAGGCTTCAACAAGTATTAAGCTTTAAGTTTCAACGTTGGTCGCTAAACTTTTCAATCAGTAACTTCAGCCTTTTGTCGACAGTCGAGCTTTCTGGGAGTGTTGACAAATGATGGCCAATATTATTTGACCACTGCAAACTCCAGCAACTATTATATACGTCGCTGGTTCGTTTACCAGTTGAACAGTAAACTGTGAAATAACTACGTCGCATGTTTACCTTCTCCGGAGTTCGACGTATCGTGAGCACTAGTGATTGAGAAATGAAAAATAATAAACCCCAAGGTCGTGTTTACCTTTTAGAGCAGCGACTCTAAATCAGAAAAATCGGAAAATTTGAAATTGGAAAAGGAAAAATTCACGTACTTGTTGAACTCATCCATAATCACTAACTCGCGAGTCAAACTCAGTCAATGCGAATTTGATTCACAAAGTTTTGAGTAGGGTATTTTCGAGGGCGAGCCGAGTCCGAATCACGAGTACTCGGTGATTCTTGTAACACTTGAATTCGGAGAAATGTGGAATTATTAGTTAAAATCTACTTTCACAGGGTAGGATTACCATTTAAATCTACTTGATTGGAATTTATTCAGTTCATTAGGTTTTGCCGCAATGACTAGTGATCCAATAAGGTTTGCATATTTAAAAGTATCATCACCTTTGGTTAAGTAATTACTTGGCAAAATAAAGCCGTGGCATGCTTATAACTTCTCAAAAATGTAAGAGCTAGTAAATATGAAATAAGCACAGTAAACATGCAAATTTGGTTGTCTACAATTGACGCATGAGTAGAATTACATAATTACACTGGTGTGCAATGGATCAAGGCATTCAATACGTTAATCATATCCATTATGGTCAATATTGTCAAGATGGCCAGCCTAGTTAATGTAATCAATATAATCAATTATATTCAAACATTGTCACTATGGTTAATAGTCAATCATTGTTGATATGGTTAAATATGGTTAATATAGTGAAATATGGTCAATTAGTTTATATTGTCAAGATGTTAATGGACATTAATATGATTAAAAATGGTGAACTGTGGTCAATGATTAATTACTAGTTGTGCATGTTGGATTATGATGACTTATGTTAATTGGTAGTCAATTTGGGTAAGTAAATTACTAGAATCAATGGGTTAATAGATTATAATACTAAGGATTAAGGGTTAGTGGGTCAATATGGCCAACTATAGTCAACCATGGCCAATATGGCCAACCATATTTTAGGGTTATAGTATGTTATGAGGTTAGTGTTTTATAGTTCATAGTATGTTAAAGGATGATTTCACTAAAGCTCACAAGGGTAAGGGGGTATAATGTGTCTAAAGTCATTAGGATAAAGGAGTTATTATGTCATAATGGTTAGTAGGTGGTTATATAAGGGGTTAGATTTTGTTGGGTCTTGATTATATTGTGGGGTATATTGTTTCAGGGTCATAGTGGTGATGGCCATAAGGGTCAATAAGTGTAGTGCCATTGTGATTATGGGTTATATAGGTCATGGGGTATAGTGTGGTTTAGATCACAATCATCAAGGATGGTAATTATTAAGGGTATGATGTTGACTTACATGTTAATAGGTTTATGTGGAAATGAGTGATTGAATTAAGGTTCATGGTGTAATAAGAGTGTCAATGTGATGTGGTCAAAATTTTATGAGGTTGGTGTGTTCAAGGTCATAAATTTTATGGGTGATTACTTCATGTTCCATGGTGGCCATTAGGGGTGATAATGTATTAAGGGCTTAGTGTGTTCGTGGACATGGAGTGTTAGGGGGTGATTTTGTTCATAGGGATTAAGGGTCATGGTGTAATAAGATCTTAGTTGGCTAGGAGGCTAGGTGTTTAGTGTTTTTGGAATTAGTAGTTTAGGAAGTTTATTGTCCAAGACAATCAATATTGTTAACCTTACACAATAAGGTGGACATTGGTTACCAATACCACATGTTAAAGGCTAGTAGTTCCAATTGACCTATGATAACTTATGTTGGCTAATAGTTAATGTTTGTTACCATGTGGCAATATGGGTTAGTGGGTTAGGAGGTCAACAAATTAGGGGATTAAGGGCCAGTAGGTCAATGTGTTCAATGATGGTTAATACTTATTAAATATTATATTGTATTAAGATATTCATGTTTTAGAGGTCATAATGTGTTAGGGGCCACAAGTAAGGGTCATAGCCTATTGTGTTATTAGTGTGTTTGAGTCCATAATATATTGAAGGCAAATGGTGTTAAGGGCATAGATATTAAGGGTCACAATGAATTAGGGTGTTTACAAGACTAAATGTTAGGGGGTCGAAGTGTTAAGCAATTATGGCATCAATGAGATATGGGGAGATGGGTTAGGAGTGTTATAGGACATTTTCTCGCATTTGTTCAATAGGCCTACAAACTGGATCAATTCACATATGTGAACATGTTATCATCAACCCTACACAAAGCCCTAAGCATGACCTTTCCAAAATGTCTTCGTTTCTAGGTCCAACAACTCAAAATCAAGCTTTTAAGCCCCAACACACCCTGTCCCTTTAGAGACCTGTGTTCAGCATTGGTTGCTTCCTTCTGCACCATCTTGCTCCTTAATGAGGGTGTGATAATTCTAGAAATTTGGGAAAGTTAAAAATATCTCTGAAGCTTCCTCTTCCAGAAAGTTCTAGGGGTTGTTTTAACCATTTACTATGGAAAAGAAGCTTGAATACTATTTGATCCTACCTTGGAGACTTCACCTCTTATCCCTTGAGCTCATCCTCCCATCATAAGTGGATCTCAAGCTCATTGTGGTAAATCCTAAACTACCATCCCTCTCAAATAAATTTATTTCCATCCACAACATCAGGGTTGGCTTTTCGAGACTAATCGTGCCATCATGTTGTTGCCTTGAATCTAAGAGTCATCATATTCATGAATTAGGGTGACATTTAGGTGTTATTTATGACAAGGAAGGACAGGTCAACTTGGGGAGATCTCTACAATATCAGCTATTATTCTTGGTTGTAAACTCTCTCCTATTTCTATTAATACAAAGAGTATCATGTTTTCCTATATGTGTTGTATTACATTTACATTCATGTATTTCAATGCCTCGTTGATTCATTGAATAGAGTAATTGGATTATGCTATGTAGATGTTGTAGATCCTTGGCTTGTTTTGGTTGTATGCACAGGTTCTAATTATAGAAATTGGATCTACGATTGGAGCTTACAATTTGGGAGGAAAATAAATCTTGTGATGGATTCCAAGTAAGCCTCTTTCCCATTCTTCAATTTCTCTAAGGGAAAATCTATATTCTTTTCTTTCTATTGTTCTACACCAGTGCACTAGGTTTAGGGAAGATACCTTTATTCGCAATTGTAAATTTCGCACAACAAATTGGCAACTCCATTGGGGATCGTTTCTTTCTCTTAGTGGTTTCCTTGACCTTAGCACGTGTTTCACATCTTGAAGCTCTAAATTGACCTTAGGAAGAACCTTCTCTAAACTTGATTTGATTTTTTTTGTCGTAATTTGGTTGGATTTGAATCAACGCTCCCCCTGGTCTAGAGACATAGTGCTTAAGAGCACCCTAGCCTTCTCTACACCTACGTTGTAGAGCACTAGTGCCCTTTATGCACCTGCGTTGATCCCTGTAAGATGCAAAAAAATACCTCTTATGCCTTGCTCTCTAATCTGCTTTGTTTCGGTTGGGTTTCCTTCTGTCCCTGAGTGTGTGTTGGTCTCGGAAAAGACTTCACGTTGTTTTCTTTTGGTTTCAGTAGCCTTTGATAAGAATTTGTTTGGAATTTGCTTTGTTATTGTCAATTAGGTCATTAGAAAATTATTGCTTGAAATAATTGATATTAAAGTCATCATTAATTATAGTTTCTTTTATCAGTGATTTAGCAAGCATCTTAGTTTTCATTCATTTGGGAATTAAGTGGATTGAAAAACGAAATCTCATCATTTTGCATTTTGCATTACATTTAGAGTTTTGTGTGTGAAATTTGAAATTGGAACAGTTGCATAAGAGGAATTGATTTAACAAACTTAACTTGTTGCATTTATGTGTGTTGTATTACTCTTTTTTCTCTTCCCTCCCATACATAGATTTTCATTGAAAAGATATGTTCATTTTATCATACTAGATTGCATCTTTAGGATATTCAAGTGAAATTTGCAATGAGCCTTGGAAATTGAAACATAGTTCGAGATAACTTTAAAATTTATTGAATCAATCTTAAGGAGAATTTGAAACTTTAATTCAAACATCTAGAGATCTAGGCTAAAGACGTGTTCCAACATCTATAAACATAGGATTTGTCATTTTTTCCAAGCGTCGCATTCTGGGGGTGAAATCTCGTTCCACGTACGTAAGTGTATCGAATTGTTCTCCACATACCTTCATGTATATCGAATGGTTCTCCGCGCATGAAAAGTATATGGGAATTCTCTCATTATACGGTTACTCATTAGACGACCCTAACATGAACTGCACTTCCATGTACTGTCGAGTATTTTTTAAGAGCACACTCTATTTTTATCCTCACCTTAGGTAACCAAGTCGGTTGGCTTATATACTGTGATACACTAAACACAACATTCGGGGGTATTTCTTGCCCGTATGTAAATCCTTGGTTCTCCAAGGTGGTATATTGCAATTCATAGTTGCTTGGTAAACCCTTATGCCTAGATTACCCTTTTTTATTTAGTTTTGTTGTTAATGTTTAAAATTTACTAAACCAATGTGGAAGAACAACTCCCTCCCCTCTGTCATTCGCATAGAATGAAAAATAAGCCTCCTCTTCCACCTGAGGCAACTCCTAGACGTCATCAGAAGAAAACAAATATGCAGACTACCGAATCTAGTACTTCGGGAGCTACTACTTCTAGTCCTCCACCTGAAATAGATCCACTAGAATCATCCCTTCTTGTGAGTACTAAACCCAAGATCACTTCTTCATTTGTTGATGAGTCTAACATAGTCGAAACAGAATAACCTGAGATTTCATTACCAGAGTTTATTGAACCTGACTATATTGAATCAAAAATAGCACAACTTGAGGTTATACAACCTCAGGCACCTCAGTTACCTACACCTGTAACTTCAGGACCTTCTTCTTCTTCTTCCTTTGTCTCAAACCCAACCACAACCTATATATCTTGGACCCGACGGTGAACCACTTCCACCTAGTCTTGTGAGCATTGAAGAGATTCCTCAGGAAGAGCCTCGACCCTCCTCTCCCATCCATTTGAGAGGGACTCATTTTTATCAGGCCCATTCTTTTACTTTTCCTCATACTCCCTCACAGGCTCCTTTGTTTGGTTCTTTTCCTTTCAACTCACCCTTGAGTTTCCCTCAGCAATCTTCTTTGGGACAGTTGACTGTGACTAAATCCATTATGGTTTCTCAGCCTATATCTATTACTATGACTAACAAAACCCGTGTTGCAACTTCATCTATGTTTCTAACATCACCATAAACACATTTGTATGTTGACTCGTACGTCCCACCTGGTTACCAATCATTATCTGGTACCTTTTCTGATGCAGTATCCAGTCTATGGACTTCTCCCATGTCATCCTTTATGAATTCTAACTAGAACTTCTTTGATGAGCGTTACATAGTCTTCTTTTTCTCCTTCATATACACCTACAATTGAGCAACAGACTGGTCCTTATGTTAGTAGGTATGTACACCTACAACAACCCAATCTACATCATATTGGGAACCCTCCTCTTGGGGGACAGTTGCCTCCATATTCCCCTCCTCTTTCAGCAGGGGACAACCTGTTGTCAGAATGTGTCCATCTCCTCATCAAATATCACAAGTTAGTGCTAAACCTCATTTGAGTCCTCCACATCCAGGAATGGTTGTGAATTTTTGGAAACATACATTTCATGTACAACCTAGTTCAGTTGTGGATCCATCTCTAATCTCTCAACTTGTTCCATCTGCATCTGCAATTCCTATTCATCAATTTATACCCCAACCTGTTCAAACTCAAGTTCATGTAAGTCAACCTTTGTAGGTTGCATCTTTGACTCAACCTATTCTACTGGTATCTGGTACCTTCTACGCCCCATTTACCCAACCTCTTCAAGGTATCTTACAATCTCAACCGCTTGGTCAGGCTACTCCTCAAATTCAAGTGGTTCAAAATGAGTATGGTATGGCGCATGCACAACCGAACCAACCTTATGTTGGGATGATGCAAAATATTGCAAGACAATTGTATCAACCGTATCAAGGTATCCCTCAAATACCTTACCAAGGTCAACAAATCCAAACCCAACCATTTCAACCTTTACAAGGTTATCCTAGAGTTGGGCAGCAAGGTTATGTGTATCCAAGTTATCATAATCCTCCCTACCCAGAGCATAGATACCAGTTTCTCAGGCTATCCCATCTTACCCAGGGTATCCTCCACCGAACTTCAATAGGAAGTTTCCATTTGTAGCAACTCTTGAATTACTAGATATGACTCGGCTTACCGGTGATCCTATTGCCCATTCTCCTTGGTGGTCAGTTATTCCCACGAAATTTCCCAGTGATATCCCTAAATTCAATGGAAATCCTAGAGAAGACCCATCTACACACGTCATGACTTATCATTTGTAGTGTTCTCGAACTCTCTCAATTATGACTCTATTCATTTATGTCTTTTCCAGCAGACACTTACCGTACGGCAGCAAAATCATATATTGAACTACCATGAGCTTTGTTCAATAATTTCAGCGCCTTAGCTACTACATTCTTTACACATTTTTAGTTACACATTCGATATGAGACTGGAACTAAACTTTTAACCAATTTCAAACAATCTAACTCCACTCACATTTTTTATAACATTCATGAGTGATGACATCGACGTCATTTGGTTAAAACTTGTGGACCTGATCGACTGCTAGTTGAGTGGTTTATTAAGTCTTTGTTACCATCCATAACAGAATACATCACTAAAGGCGGAGTTGTGATCGAAGAGCGGGTAATTTCTCATGCCCAATATCTTGATCTTATTTATACCCAATCCGGCACGCTCTGATAAAATACCAAATGCTCTGTCACCTTCCAATATTGTTCCTCAACCTCCCGGTAAAGGAATCACATGCCCTTAATGACCTGATAGTTCTGCTAGCTAGAATTTAGTGAGAAAACCATCTAGTTTGACTCTTATTGTGGTTGTCCAAAACCATGCTTCCACTGCTCCTGTGGCTTCTACTCCCGAGATCAATGTCGTTCAATTCAGCAAAGGAAAATATCAGCAACTAGGAAGTAAGAAGAAAGTCAAAGGTAAAAAGAAGAAAGATAATCCTCTATAGAATAAACGAAATAATCAATCTTTTGAAGAAATTTGAAACCTCGTTATCCATGTAGTATTTGTAATGAGGAGAATTTCCCTCACGATTGTCCACATTGGGTGGAAGTAAATCAATTCCTTAATTCATCTGATGCACCCGCTGTGTTGACATATCAGTTTCTGAATCAGGGGACTAATATGGTTGCTCGAGATCCCGCCTCCTCTAACTTGGTTATGATGCTTTCCTCCACCAAGACAAAAAATGACATTATGGTGGCCATCATAAATAAAGACTAGAATAATGTGAATCCCTCGGATGGTCAGGCTACTAATCAACATACCAATTCGACTACATCTCCATCGAATCCTACTCCAAATGTGTTTCCTACCGAATTGACGATTAAGCCTCCTATCCATAAATTTGCGTTCAACCCTTCTGCGAGAGCTACTCAAATTTATAAAATAGTCGAGGATCTGGCTCAAGCTCCTTCATCTATATCAACTCTCGAGGTGTTGCAAAATTGTCCCACCCAAAAGCAGACTTTACATTCCGCAATTGGATGTATTGATCCCTTGGATTCCAACCTTG
The DNA here is from genome assembly GCA_000404065.3 of Pinus taeda. Lineage (NCBI taxonomy): Eukaryota > Viridiplantae > Streptophyta > Pinopsida > Pinales > Pinaceae > Pinus > Pinus taeda. The sequence goes on from APFE030515333.1 coordinate 82,925, forward strand.
TAGTTTTTAACCATGAGAATTATACACCTCGACTCCCAGCTCAATTATCAACTCTCGAGGTGTTGCAAAATTGTCCCACCCAAAAGCAGACTTTACATTCCGCAATTGGATGTATTGATCCCTTGGATTCCAACCTTGTAGTTTTTAACCATGAGAATTATACACCTCGACTCCCAGCTCAATTAGCTTTCATGATTCAGATTGTCATTCGTAGTAAGACCATCCGTCGTTCCATTGTGGACGAAGGAGCTTCAACCTATATCACATCACTTTCTTACTAGAAGGCCGTTGGTTCTTCCCAATTAAATCAGTCACCAACTACTCTAAAGGCTTTTGATGGAAGAGGCTTCAAGCCTTTTGGAATTCTAAATTTGTTACAAGTAGAATTAGGCAGAAAGACGATGTCATTAGAAGTCGAATTTATCGACAGACCGTTAGATTATAACCTTTTACTAGGTTGTACGTGTATTTATGCTATGGTTACTATTGTTTCAACATATTTCAAGATGACCGCTTTCCCTCATAAGGGAGGTATAGTATCCATTGATCATCTCACTTTATTTGCCACTAATTCTCAAGTTACACGAAGCATCCCTCTTGTGGGAGAATCCCCACATCTGTATAAGAATGTCGATGTGGGATTGCTTAAGGATTCTTCCCTCATGGGAACCTTTTCCCTCCTCCTCCTTTTCCTCATTCCCCTCCCAGCAGTGCTAATCTGGTTGCTTATATCAACATGATATCTTCTTGTGCCAAATGAATATAACATTGACACCTTTGGTGAGTTCATGTCGCTCAGTCCTTTGGTGAGTTCATGTCACTCAGTCCCCTTGATCTCGACTATGAAGCCATCTATTTGGTTTGTGTGGCGCATTATACTCTCTCCTCTTCGATCAATTAGGTTAATCATTCTTTAGATTACGACACGTCCTTTGATCCCTTGTCTTGTACATTTTCTACTGATTAGAGCTTCATGGAGATCATGATTCTAGATGATGCCCCGTGGGATGACCATCACCATTGTTCCTCATTTCCAGATTCCTCTAAGGATAATATTAGCGAATTGTATCGGCCCAATCTCGTTGAGATGTCTGTGAATTCCATATCCATCCATGATATCGATTCTGAGAAGAATTTGTCGAATATTGAAGAGACAATCCCTCTCGATATTTCGATCAAACTTGGAATTTTCAAGAATGTACATATTGGTGTGTCTTTCTCTCCTGGTGATATGAAGACCTATAAAGCCCTTTTCCAGGAATTTAGATACGTTTTCTCCTGGTCTTATGAAGAGATGCTATTTATCGATCCAAACATTGTTGTACATGGAATCAAGACATATCCTAATGTGAAACCAGTTCGGCAATGCCTCCGCCCGGTCCATCCCAAGAAGGTTGTTGCTATTAATGTTGAAGTTGAAAAACTTCTACACATTGGTTTCATCTACCCAGGACCTCTAATTGATTGGATGTTGAACATTGTTCTTGTCATGAAGAAACAGGGAACAATTCATGTGTATGTCGATTACTGAGACATTAATCATGTTTGTCCTAAGGACAATTATCCTACCTCGTTTATCGACCAAATTGTTGACGATTGTGCTAGTTGTGAAATATTTTCGTTTATGGACAGTTTTGTTTGCTACAATCATATCAATATTCTCCCAAGGGACCATCATAAAATTGCATTTATTTGTCCATGGGGCACATTTTCATATCGAAATATCCCTTTCGGATTGAAAAATGTTGGGGCCACTTTTTCAAAGGGCAATCGATTATGCCTTCCATGGCATTAAACATATTGTACAACCATATTTGGATGACCTACCTGCTCACTTGAAACATCATGTTGATCATCTGATGCGCCTTCGAGCTATATTTTTACGTTGTCAGAATTATAACAGTAGGCTCAATCCACACGTTTGTGTGTGTTTTTTGTAAGCTTTGATTGACTTCTCGGATTCATTGTATCGATGCATGGAATTTGTATTGACCCATTGAAAATCCAAACGATCCTTGATTTTCTTGCTCCTTCCTCTCTTCTTCAGCTTCAACGACTCCAAGGGAAGGCTAACTTTCTATCGAGATTCATTCCCAACTATGCCAAATTGACCAAAGGATTTACTTGCTTGTTAAAGAAAGGGGTTCCCTTCCATTGGGACAACACTACCCAAAAAGAGTTTCATGCCTTGAAAGATGTTATGATTCGGCCATCATTGTTGTATCCCTCAAATTACCAACATGATTACTTTTTGTACCTCGCCATTACAATTACTACCATCATTATGATATTGGTCCAGAGGGTGATGTATGGACAAAACATCCTATCTATTATTTGATTTGGAGTTACCAAGATCAAGTATACTCACGTCTAAAAGTTAGCTTTAGCAGTTTTCCAGGTTGTCTAAAGGTTTCGTCACTATATCCTGCTTCGCAAAACTATGGTTGTTTTTTACTGCAACCCGATGGCTTACATCTTTTCATGTCAATTGTTGGGAGGAAAACACTCAAAATGTATTGTCATTCTTCAGGAGTTTGATTTTGGAGTTCATCAAATCCAAGTCAGAGAAATTCGTAGTGTTTGTTGCGCTGATTTGCGACCTTCCCGCTCCTGAAACTGAAACAAAGTCTGGCAATTCTACTCCAAACAAGTCATTGTTCATGATCGCATCATCTGACCCATGATATGGAGACATTATCATCTATCTCCAAACCCAGAATTGTCTTGATACCTCTCGCTCTAATGAACGAGGTATATGATATCAATCTAAAAACTACATTATAATCGACGACACCCTTTATTGTACTAGTATCAATTCGATTTTTCGAAGATGCCTCACCCATGAGGCTGAGAAAGCCCTGAATGAATGACATGTTGGGGCATGTGGTGGACATATGTCTGGTTATGCCACCGCACATAAGATTTTGCGCGCTAGCTACTTTTGGCCTATTATGTTTCGCGACTACATCTTGTTAATTTATGGTAGCATCTGATGTGCTCTAAGCCTCAAAATTTGCAGGGAGGCTTGGACACATGTATTCCACAATACTCAGAAATCATTTTGAGAAATTCCACCCGGAATCAGTTTTATTAAAATAGTTAATTATTTTTAATGGGTGCCTAAGTCTAAACTTAGGAAATTAAAATAATTTAAAGGTATTAATCTAATTGTGGGTGAAACTTCTAGAAGAAGACGAGGATCAAGCCAAAATGATTTGAACCATTGATGAGAATCTAATCTGGGTCATTGATTCTCAATAGAAGGATTATAAGAGGAGGCTTGATGGGCATTTGGAAGACACATCGAGTGCAAATGACAAGATCGAATTTTTGAAGCACAGCAGTTGTTGGAAGAGGAATTCAAAGTGATATTTTACAGTGAGGGGCAGGGATAGTATCCGAATGGAAGTTTTCCTGGGTCGGAGAGTACAAGGAAGAGAGGAAAGATCGACATCCAGAGAGGTGGACACTGGGCCACGTAGAAATATGTTGTGGCAGTGTAGAGCCTAAGAGGGAGAACGAATTCTTGATGAGGAAATCAAGTTTCAGAAGTCAAGAGTCAGGGTGTGAGACCAGGGGTTTGACAACTGAAGTTTCCATCCAGCAGAGGATCAGAAGGAGGGGCAGCGCAGTCCCAATAGAGGTGACACAGAGACTGTGAGGGATTGATGCATTTTTGTGCATAGGCTGATGCAAAAGGGACGCAAAAGCTCATTTTCCATAAAGATCATAGTCGATTCTTCCAATGAGGGTGAGATCATTTCACTATTTTTTTTCCCAGTTTTTCTCTGTGTCGGATATCCAGTTGGGAATCCAATGAATTGTACTCAAAATTACTATTTCTTAATAATAAAACCCTTAACTGTTGCACTGGTTTTCCCGCATTGGGTTTTTCAAGAGATATTTGTCCGAAAATAATAGTGTAATATGTTGTGTATTTATTTCTTTCTCAATTTCTTGTTTCCACATATAATTTTAAGTTGTGAAGGTTGCATTTGTATTTTCTTCGATATTTACAGTAGAACGCAGTAAATAACTTGCATGGGTTAATAAGTAAGAGAAGTAATATCAATTTGTTGCTTAAGTGATTTGGGGATTCCAAATTTTCACATGGTATCAGAATTGCAGGTAAATCAAGATATTAGAGTCGGAAAAGCCCAACGCATAAGAGAAGGAGGGAAGTTGAAGTGTTGCGTAGGGAGCAAATCGAACCCCCAAATGGATTGCACAGTCCAGGCAAGAGGGAAAAGGTTTTTGAGGAATTTCTCTCTGAGTAAGTCGACAGAGAGGTAAGACTTCCAAATCGAATTTTTCTAGTGTCAGAGGGATTTGTGCAGCAGCTTCGGCGAAGAGGCAGTTTTTTGGTGTGACGCGATTTTCTGCAGCAATTGTTGGGGCAAAAAATCATTAGAATGAAGAAGGGAGACATTGTTGAGTCTTCCTCAGAGAATTCCTAGCCAAGGAATTTTAATTCTTTATTGCTTAGCAATAGCAGAGAGGAAAAGATCTACTAACTCCAGCAGGGAGTGCGTAGGCTAGCCTAGTGTTGCGCAGGGGAGAGAGGAGGTAGTTTGACATTTTGTTGGCAGAAATGGTGTTAAAATTGGCAACTAGTTTCAAACTCCATGTGGGTTAGCTTATTTATGGCAGTTGATATTTTTATTGGATCCCTCTTGTTGAGAGGCGTAGGATTGATCCAAAGATCATCTGATTTCGATAAGTATTTATGGAGATATGAATTTATTTCGTTTATGTAATTATTATCAAGCCGGCCAGCTCTTACATAGGCTCAAGAAGCCCAAACGTCATGTCCATTTGACCTATACATTTTTGGTATAAATAGAATGGATTTGATGTCATTTGAATACACACATTAAGGTGATCTCCTCCTCTCCGCATCTTGGGTTTTTGGAGCAGGAGAGAGACACCATGAGAATGAACGTTGGCCTATGATGCCCTAGTTCTAACGCACAGCAACACACCGTAAACATGATGCCTATGATGCCCTAGTTCTAACGCACAGCAACACACCGTAAACATGATGCCATATACTCAACCACAAAAGCACCTGTACATACGATATATATATGTTGCTCTTTATACACAAGGTATAGCAAATGAAGCTATAGAGGAGCCACAGTCATAGATATATATTCACGGGCAATGACACAACGCAACATGCAGAGATTATACATGCAGGTATACAATGCATTACACACTACACACAAAACCTATACGTTGAGACCTTATACACTGGAAACCCTATACTCTACACGTAGTCTTGACAATATATAACACGCATAGCAATGCCCTACTCTATGCAGTCATGACAATATAATATACCACACAGGGTAGCCGTAGTATCCGCAGTGGAAACTCAACGCTATAATGAAGGACCTTAATTATACAGGTCATATTCATTATGGGACGCAGTTATGTTGATGATGTATGGAACGCAGATATATACAGGTCATATTCTTTACGGGACGCAGTCACATCGATGATGTATGGAAAGCAGATATATACAGGTCATATTCATTATGGGACGCAGTCATATTGATCATGTATGGAACGCAAATATATATATATTAATATATATATATATATATATTATATATATATTATATACATTGTAGAACGCAGTTACATACATATGATGTATGTAGACAGTCATATATATTATGGAACGCAGTCATCATGGATTATATACACTGGAGGTACAAATACGTTGTTCATTATGAATCATATGCAACCCTTATATAATGAACAGCAGTGATATTGTCTAGGTATATAAACTTCAGTGACATAGAGATAAGGACATTGTTATTATGTCTGATCTAGGCACATATATAACGCAATCATGGGCAACAGCATGATGTATGAGATATTGTGCATGGGAAGCACAATGATACATGGAGCATGGGCAGTAGCATGATGTATGAGATCATGAATAGCATGATGATGCATGATGGTGCTACTTGGTAAGGTACAGCAAATGGACGAGATGCAGCACAATGATAGGTGAAGGAGTCACCATGGAGAATCAGTTGAAGTAGAATGTCTTCAACTAATCTCATCGTTATACGAAATGATCTATGCTAGATCTAGATAAGTCAAAGTGTTGACTTTTGTTGTAAATGTACCATCTCTCTCTCTCTCTCTCTCTCTCTCTCTCTCTCTCTCTGCTGAACTTTGAAGAGCATAAAAGAAGAATTGATCAAGGGTTTCCCCACACATTGTGGGGTTTGTCCCTGACTTGCGCCACATCTTATGTCCTCTTGTCTTGGCTTGTCTTCTACGATTTATATTTATATTCTATTCTCAGTTTACTTTATGCTGATGTGATTACTAATATGGAAAAGAAATTAAATAAATTGATCTAGCATAGAACATACCTAAAATTAACATGGTATCAGAGTTGAGGTAAATACTATGCCCAAGAAAGAGTGAAAGAGCAATCACAAAAGACAGTTGGGACAAAACAGAAGGATCAATGGGTTCCTTAGAATTCACCCAGGGTGAAATCGAAGCAGAGAATATTATCAGAATGGCACAGCGGAAGTTTCTGATGGCCTACTTAAAGATCACTTCGTTGGGAAGTTCGGATCAAAGGGTGGAGGGAAAGGCGAATTCCTTGAAATAAGTTCGGCCACTATGCAAAGGAGTGTCCAAAGGACAGGGACACATCTCTTGATGAAGATAATAATCATTCTAGGGACATATTCAATGATCAAAGGAATGACAAGTAATGCAGGGCATCAAGGAAATGGTCAACTCTTCAAAGAAAGCAAGGAACCCCAGAATCGCTTTTATGTACCTGATCGCAAGAAGAACCTGGTGTCCATCTCAGTAATGGAAGTCAAAGGTTTCAGGGTGGCACTCATCGAGAGTAAGGTACGTGTTTGGAAATAGAATTTTCTAAGATGCTTTTAAGTTCATGGTTGTATCAAATTGCAGGAAGTCCGTTGGGGACCATGTCCATTGTCACTTAGCACCGAAGGTCTATGGGTCAGATGTTGACAAGGATCCCTAAATTCAAAAGGAGCATGAAAGTACATGTTTGAGATGTACCGCAGGAAAATATTACAAGGGGACCATTCCCCTCATGTAGCAGGTCCACAAGTGTAGAACAACCCGAGGAGTTTGAGATTGATAATCAGGAATCTCATATATGCAGGTGCAAGAAAGCCCTCTATGGCTTGAAGCTAAACACCCCGGGCAAAGTATGAGAGGATCTATAGCTTTCTGATAAAACTGAGATTCATTAGGAGTGAAATGGATCCAAACCATCCGAAGGTTATGGATGATAGACCTCTCATACGAGCACCTTATGAGGACGACCTATGTAAACCCTCTCACTTGCAGAAGTAAGAGGGAGTTGGAATCCGGATGTGAAATGATAAACTAAAAGCCTGTGATTACCTTGAGGAAGTTATACGGTAGTGATGTCGGATCAAAATTGGGAAAGTTCTTGGTGAACTTCCGTCCGCATATATATTTTAGAGTTAGCACAGGGAGCTCATATTTGTTTGAGCCTCACTAGATTGGTGCCAAGAATCTTCTGAGATGTCTTCAGGGCACAATTTACTCATAGATTGAGATACACTGCTGGAAATATGAAACTGCATGATTATTCGAATGTTGACTAGGCAGGCAGTGTGGAGGATCACTGGAGCACTTCTTAGTGTTGTTTCTCTTTGGATTCTGCTTTGATATCATGGATGGGCAGAAAGCAGAAGTCGGTTGTTATAAGCACCACCGAGACCGGATACATATCAACGAGTATTATCACATATGAAGCTGCCTGGTTGGGGAAGCTCTTCAATGAGATATTTGTATACATGATGAATACCACTGTGATTCTCTGTAACAACCAGAGGTGGGATTCGATTATTGAGGAATCCTGTATTCGACGATTGCTCTAGCAGATAGACATCAGATACTACCTTATTTGGAATATGGTAAGTCTATGAGCAAGAAAGCTCCATCGCTATGAGATGATGTACAGGTCACTGCACTTTGTCTAAAGCCCTAGGGGAAAGATCAAATCTGTGATTTTCCCGAATGACTTGGAGTCATCAAGAGACCCTTGTACAAGGGTCCTGCATGTTGCATACATGGAGCTCTGGGGGTTTGTGGTTCTTACTCGAGAAACATACGACCACAGGGTGACTCACCCTCCCCTGGTGGTGCGCACTAGGACAAGATGATTCGCTCTCCTGTGGACAAGATGATTCTCTCTCTTGTGGGACGGGATGATTCGGTCTCCTATGTAGCAAGATGATTAGTTCTCCTGTGAGTTTCGGATGATGTGTTCTCCATGAGGATTATAGCAGGATGATTAGTTCTCCTGTCGAGGCATCCTACCCATGCAGTTTAGGACTCATGGGAAGTACCTCTCATTTGATCAATGAGCAGGGAAATGAAGATAGGGACCATAGTAGTACCAATGGACGCATCGTTGTATCTACCGTACTCCCTACGCTAGGATGACCTTCATTGATCTGTGATCAATGATACTGGTCTAGGACTAGTGGTACATACTTTGAGACTGACTTCGTGTTAGTGCAGGACTGGTCTGGGACCAGTGAGAGTGATACATACTATGATGCTAACTTCGGGTCAGTTGAGACTAGTCTGGGACCAGTGGTACACTCTCTGAGACTATGATACTAGTCTACGACTAGTGGTAGGAGTTGTACCTACTATGGCGCTGACTTCGGGTCGGTTGAGACTAGTCAAGGATCAGTGGTACATACTCTAAGACTGACTTCGTGTCAGTGCAGGACTGGTCTGGGACTAGTGGTAGGAGTGGTACCCACTATGACGCTGACTTTGGGTCAGTCGAAACTGGTCTGGGACCAATGGTACGCACTATGAGACTAACTTTGGGTCAGTGGAGAATGGTATAAGACATTCCTGATCAATTCTTCTTCTTCATAGTCCAGCAAAGCTAAGTTGAGCAGAGCCAAAGCCAGCAGAGCTGAACAGAGCAGAGCATAGCCAACAGAGTCGAGCAAAGCAAAGCAGAGCAAGTAGAGCTGAGCAGAGCTGGGCAGAGCAGTGCAGGGCACTGACGGCAGAGATAGTACAATCGGACTTATGGATCAGCGGATGGAGTTCTCACTATTTGAGAGGGAGTGTTAAAATTGGAAACTAGGTCCAAACTCCATGTGGATCAGCGTATTTATGGCAGCTGATATTTTTATTGGATCCCTTTCATCGAGAGGGGTAGAATTGATCCAAAGATCATCTGATTCCGATAAGTATTTATGGAGATATGAATTTATTTCGATTATGTAATTATTATCAAGCTGACCAGCTCTTATGTAGGCTCAAGAAGCCCAAACATCTCGTCCATTCAACATATACGTTTTTGGTATAAATAGAATGGATTTGATTTCATTTGAATACACACATTAAGGTGATCTCCTCCTCTCCATGTCTTGGGTTTTTAGAGCAGGAGAGAGACACCATGAGAATGAATGATGGCCTATGATGCCCTAGTTCTAACGCACAGCAATACACCATAAACATGATGCCATATACTCAGCCACGAAAGCACCTGTACATATGATATATATACACTGCTCTTTATACATAAGGTATAGGGAATGAAGCTGCAAAGGAGCCGCAATCATAGATATATCTAGTCACGGACACAATGCAGCATGCAGAGATTATACACGCAATTATACAATGCATTACACACTATGTACAACACCTATACACTGAGACCTCATACGCTGGAAACCCTATACTCTACACACAGTCATGACAATTTATAACACGCACAGCAATTCCCTACTCTACACGCAGTCATGACAATATAATATAACACGGAGGGTAGCCGCAGTATCCGCAATGGAAACTCAATGTTGTAATGAAGGACCTTAATTATACAGGTCATATTCATTATGGGACGCAGTTATATACAAGTCATATTCATTATGGGACACAGTCATATTGATGATGTATGGAACGCGGATATATATATATATATATATATATATATACACGTTGTAGAACGCAGTTACATACATATGATGTATGTAGATAGTCATATATATTATGGAACGCAGTCATCATGGATTATATATGCTGGAGGTACAAATACGTTGTTCATTATGAATCATACGCAACCCTAATATAATGAACAGCAGTGATATTGTCTAGGTATATAAACTTTAGCGGCATAGAGATAAGGACGTTATTATTATGTGTGATCTGGGCACATATATAACGCAGTCATGGGCAGCAGCATGATGTATGAGATAATGTGCATGGGCAACACAATGATACATGGAACATGGGCAGCAGCGTGATGTATGAGATCATGAGCAGCATGATGATGCATGATGGTGCTACTCGATAAGGTGCAGCAAATGGACGAGATGCAGCACGATGATAGGTGGAGGAGTCACCTTGGAGAATTAGTTGAAGCAGAATGCCTTCAACTAATCTCATCATTATACGAAATGATCTATGCTAGATCTAGATAAGTCAAAGTGTTGACTTCTGTTGTAAATGTACTCTCTCTCTCTCTCTCTCTCTCTCTCTCTCTATGCTGGACTTTGAAGAACATAAAAGAAGAATTGATCAAGGGTTTCCCCACCCATTGTGGGGTTTGTCCCTGGCTTGCGCCACATCTTGTGTCCTCTTGTCTTGGCTTGTCTTCTGTGATTTATATTTATGTTCTATTTGCAGTTTACTTTATGTTGATGTGATTGCTAATATGTAAAAGAAATTAAATAAATTTCTCTAGCATAGAACATACCTAAAATTAACAGATGACCACGGATGGGCAGGATCTATGGAAGAGCAGAAAATTAGATGCAGTTGTTGCAGATTTCTCACATATATTAGTATTCTTTCTAGGGATCCCAATAAAATTAATAGCAGGAGGTTCATAGTGTCAGCAGACGCAGCTAGTCATTCCAATGATAGTTTCATAGCTAGTTGTTGTTAGTTTTTGGAAGACAGTTGTAGAACTAGTTGCAATGACACAAGCAATGTGAATTGCCCAGCTGCAATATGCAGGTGGTTCCAACCGATAGATTCCCAGCATAGAGCTTCACAATTCCATATTCAATACAGGAGGACTGTGTGAGTTCTCGGGAGGGAGTAAAGAGATTTCCCATAGGGAGATCGAGACTCAGGAGGAGTCTAGTTTCATAGAGAGCAGTCCTATGGAGGCTAGTACTTCTGGATCTGAGGATATCAGACTCATTATTGTAGTCATTGTAGCAGTAGTGTAGAAGAATCAACAGAGCAATAGTAACCGCAATATGAGTATATCATATTTTTCCATGATTGCCCAAGAGGTGGGGTGATATAGAACTGTAGTTCGAAAGAACTACAGATGGGCGGGATCCTTGAGGAGTCCACCTTTTGGATCAACACCTTTCTATGAGAGCCCATATCAGAAGTAGTAGGATGAAATAGTGTCATTTGATGCAGAGGAGTTTCAAAGTGACAGTTGTCGTGGCTAGGAGCACCAGAAACTGAGCAGCGCAGAGCTAGATTTGGTAGCAGCGTAGTTGGCAAAGAGCAGAGTCAACAGCAGCATAGAGGCTTCAGAGGGTTAGCACAGAGACTAGCAGCAGTTAGAACTCTAGCAACAAGATGCATCATATTGAACACTTATGCAAATGCAGAGTTGGTAGTGGCAGTACTAGAAGTAGCACAGATGCAAAAATTATGACGGTTGAAATATAGATGCAGAGTTAGCAGTGGCAGTGTCAGTAGCAGTATAGATGCAGCATTTGTGCAGTAGTTGGTAGGAAGTGATTTTAGACATCAATTGTGTAGAGGGAGATGTTACAAAGGGGTGATACTTCAGTAGGATGCATTACTAAGAGCACATTCCTCGCTAAGAGAGAGTGTTGATTTTCGGTAGCATTAGATGTGCTCTAAGCCTCAAAATTTGCAAGGAGGCTTGGACACATGTTATTGGGTCCCTATAATACTAGTGATTACCCCATTAATATGGCATTTGTACCCCTTATTTATATTGATGTGCCCCTATTTCCCCCATATTGTTATTACTGTGCCCCATAGAATCCCTCTATTGTTATTTTTGTGGCTTTATATTATTATTGTTAGGTCAGCTGAGTTATATTGTGACTCCTTAGACTCCTATATATAGAAAGGAGGTTTTGTCAATTAAAACATCCAAGAATTGTTCATTTATGTAATGTAAAGGAGGTTTCCCACTCAAAGAGGCTAAATTATAAGGCATTGATCTATCTTTACTATCTTCTCTTGAGCTGGTTTCATAACAGACTGTAGTTGTGTTCCCTACTCCAAAGTGTCGGTGATATTGTGCATTTATTTGTTCATTCTGATGCTTGTTGTGTTGAGTAGATAAGTTATAAATTTATACATGTTTGTTATGGATTCTTACATTAATTTTCAAAAGTATATGTTGTGATTGGTTTTCTTCGTTCTTTTGTACAAGAATCATCTTGGAGCCGATTAGGAGGAGTTCTTCTCACCGCACAGAGATCCCCAAGCGAATCTAGAAAGAACCAATGGTGATCCTCTTTCCATATCCTGTGAATATATGTCTGATAGATGAACATGTGTGTAATAGGTAGCTTTTGCAGATAACCTTACACTCTATCAAACGTCCCGGGAAAACTTTCGAGGGTAGTTTTCATCCCTTGCATTTTACCCCATAGAAGAATTGGCGACTCCACTCGGGACTATACATCTAGTTCCCGGTTACCCAGAATCCTCTTAGATCTTCTCTTTCTTCTATGAGCTTCTTGCTTCTTCAAATCCTTTTCTGATCCACCATTTATCTTGTTGCATCCTACAAAGTCGCATTCTCCTTAGAAGCTGATTGTAAAAGCCCTCTTTTTAAGCTATTTCCCTCACTAACATAGGCTACTAGTCTACACAGAGCTTTATAAAGCTCTTTGACTGTGCACAGGGAGCATTAGTGGCCACACTAACGCTCTGTTTACACATAGATGGAGTGCTAGTCTCCCATTTCCATGTTTTTCAAGAGATTTTGTAAACCAAAAGCTGGGGAAACTTGTCTTAGGGGCCAAAGAGAGATCTACAACAGTATCATGCTAACAAATTTGGTGTCTTAAAATTTATTTT
>APFE030515341.1:0-38692 GCA_000404065.3 Pinus taeda
CCTGATTCCCGATTGGTATTAGAGTGGGTTCCTTTAGAAATAGTCTAACATATGGAAGGTAGATCTAAAGGGAAGTAGTGGCTAGTTAAGATGGATTATTCTCAAACGAAGCACCTATGTTTAATGCGACAAATTATGAATTCTGGAAGATAAGGATGCAAGCTTAGTTATATACATTGGTATTTATGTATGCATGTATGTTTAATTCGAATACACAACTTTAGCAACTCCTCCAACAAATCGAGATGAAAGAAGGTGATACTCAAATCATTCAAGGGCAAGAAATGAAATCATGTTTGATCTTGCTCAAACTAAACTGGTCTTGCTCAAATATACTAAGGATATTTGGAATAAGCTCTAGAGTAGCTACGAAAGAGATGCTAAGGTAAATAAACTTAAAATTCAAATATACAAAATGATGTTTGAAAATCTAAAGATGAATGAAGATGAAACTATTATAGAATTATTTCTCAAAGTTGATGAAGTAGTTAACACCATTACAGGTCTTAATGAAAAGGTTGATGAAGAAGTAGTTGTATAGAAAGTATTTATGTCTCTTCCCATGAGATTCAATGCCAAGATTTCTACCATTAAGGAGATGATGGAACTATACTCACTAATGATGGAAGAATTGCACAAAATTCTCACGGAATATGAAATGAGGATTGGAAAAGAGAGGTTGGAATTCAAGGAAGTTGCCTTCAAATTATCAAAGAGCAATAAGGAACATAAAGATTTCTCTTGTGATGAGTTAGATCCAAAACTAGCTCAATTTGTGATGAAGCTAAAAGGGGATCTAGAAAATATAAATTTAAGTTTGTAAGTTTCCTCTTAAATGTTTTTATTGTGGTATAATTGGTCACTTTTCTTCTTAATGTCCCTACTATAAAGAAACAAATAAAGAAATGAAAAATATCAAAAGAAAAAAGGTATATCTCATAAAATAAAAAGAAGGGAAAATATCATAGAAAGAAGAGATTCTAGTCCAAAGAAGATAGGTATTCATTAGGAAAGAAATGAACATACATCTGATGAAGAGCATGATGAATTCATGCTCATGGCCATAGAAACAAAATATAATTACATAGATAATTTAGACAATGATGAAGAAGTTGAAGGGTATATGACCTTGAACAAGAACTAATTAATGCTCTAGATGAACTACGAAAGAATAGAAGGAAGAACATATAGTTGAAGGAAAATTTTTTGAATGTGGATAAAATAAATAACTTTTGTAATGAAGAATCGATTAATATTCAAAATACTCAGTTAGAAGAGGAAAAAAAAACTAAAGAAATCATCCTAAAGAAACTAAAGGACAAGGAAAAGGGTCATGAAAGAATAGAGGATGAGAGTGCATCTATTAAAAAGGACTTATCTGAGAAGCATGAAAAAGATATTTTAATTTAGATGGAGGGGTCATCATCTCTATGAAAATCTGGCTTGAAACTCAACAAAGAGAAAAGAGGAGATCCTTACAAATAAACTAAGAATGGGAGAAGAATTGTGAAAAATTAGAAGCAAAGGTTGTTCCTCTAAGAGAATATCAAGAGAAAACAAAGGCTAAAATATATCCAAACCTCAAAGGTGCTAAAGGATTCAAAACATTGGACAACATCACCAATGTTCAAAGATATCTAGCATTCAAGGTGGGTCTGGGTTGCCCCATGAGATCTTGAAAGGTAATTAAGGCACAGATTTTATCTCAAATTGAAAATTAAAGGCTTCTTGAAAAAGTTTGCAAGCTAGTTTATGTCTTGTAGGAAATGGATCAAAATTGCAAAAGCAAATAAACTTTAAAATTTTAGTTAAGTTTTATAGATTTAACCAGAGAAAAGTAGACAACATGTAGCATCAACAATAAAAAATGTGATTACGGAGATCACCCCTCTTGGGCTATGTCTCTTGGTTCAGCTTCCAATCTTGGCCCTTTATGTTATATGCTCAAAATGTAAATTAGATCAACACGCAATGCACAAATAAAAAAAAATAATGTTTCCATTGTGTCTATAATACCCAAAACCCCTTGTGTAGGTTCTTCTTGGGCTTACAAATACCAAAAAATGGCTAAGATAAGCCCCCTTCTCCATTTCTTTACTATCTGTTCTACAAGTTCACAAAACTCGAAACATTTTCCTCCTTTGGAAGAACCACCAGGTGACAAATCGGTGCAGGGGTGATGAAAATTTTGTAAAAAATTGAGCAAATTGTTGAACAGTTAGTCGGGCACCTGTGCCCTTGTTTTTTGCTATCAGTCTAGTCAAGTGGCATCAATGTGGCCACGGACAAAGGCCAGAGGCCACACGCCCTCCAACTTCGTTGCTCCTGGTCATGTGTGGGCCATGTGGCCACAGTATAGGCACCATGCACCAGCCCTCTCCACAATGTTGGTCATTGGTTCCATTGGCCCCCACCACTTTCACCATATGTCATGGTCATGTGGTTTTACATGTGACCTTGAGCCAAGGCTAGTCAAGCAAGCCCACCGACATTCCCCCTTCCCAAATCCACCAACGATTCAATGTCAAATATAATCGTTGAACTTTATATACCAAGAACCAATTGTGTGGTGTGTCGGTAAATTGTTATGTTACATTGCCAAAGGTCAAGGGGTCAAACACCGCTGAGACCAGTTGGCCTCCAAAACATAATTTTGCACGAACCCTGAGGGCCACATGGCACCCTCCCATTGGGCCACATGGTGCCTCTTAATTGGTTGTTCCAAAACTAAACAACCAATAAAAATTACCCAAATTAGCCTGTATGACCTGCCATGTGTCAACACAGGATTGGTGTGTTTAATCATTGTACCTGCTAATGTCAGCACTATGTCACTATACGACTTGCCCAATCAACAACCCAGTTAGCCCTACTAATTGACTTTTTAGTTATTTGCCAAAAACTTCACAACACAATAAATTTCACATATGGTGTCAAATTGAGATGATTCAAGAATCGTTGGAATCAAAACAATTAGATCTACAATTTGGTGTCAGTTTCGAGTGATTTTGAGCACTTTGTGTTTTGAGCATTATTTTTATTCTCTGGATCATTCCTCCCCACTGGAAGCTTTTGGACCACCAAAAGTTGTTTTTTACTCAGCAAGTAAGTGATGGTATAGATCCCTCACTTTCTTGATCTCAATCCACCTTGCTTTACTTGGATTGGTACCTTTGAGCCCCACTCGAAGATACTCCACATTTCCTCTGCGTGAAGTCCCTATTCTCCTATCAAGAACTGAGTCTTCCTGCAACTCTTCTAAATATCCAGGAGAAAAATATTCAATAGTTATAATCTGAACATTCTCTTCATGATCATCAATAATTGGAGGCTCATACAATCTCAATTTTTCCACATTCACAATAGAATAAATTTTCATGTAAGGTGGAAGATCTAATTGGAAAGCATTGTTGCCAATATTCTCCAAGATTTTGAAAGGACCATATCTTATTGGCTTGATATTTTTACCATCATCTTGAAGTATTTCCTTATTGGTATAAAACCAAACTTGATCTCCCACTTGGAAATCATGATTAAGTTGATGCTTGTCATGTCTTTCTTTGTACTTTTCTTTTATTTTCTCAAGCTACTCTTGTACTCTTTGATGCACTCACTGAATTTGTTCAATGAAATTCTTGGATTTTTCCACATCACTATGACCATGTATTGCAATGTCTTTACCAAAGATGAAATCCAAAGGAGACTTTGCAAAATCAGAATGATTATAGGCATGTTGGATGTAATGCAAATGCTCATCCCAAAGTTTAGGATGCTTACCACAATATCCATGAAGGAGATGCATTATTGTTCTATTGAATACTTCTGTCTGGCCATCAGTTTGTGGATGAAATATTGTTCCCTTCTTCAACTTTTTGTCCATGAGTTCCCATAAACTTGATAAAAACATTCTTGACAAATCAAGAATCTTGATCAGAAATAAAAGAAGTAGGCAACCCAAAGTGAACCCATACATTTTGGAAGAACATCTTTGAAATTTTCTAGTTGTAACCTATTTCTTACATGGTATCAACACACACATTTTGCTGACACGATACACAACAACATATATATAATCATGACCTTTTATTAACATTAGTAGTCCTCATACAAAATACATAGAAATAATTTCCCAAGGACGAGAAGGAATAGGAAGTGGAGTGTACGAATTCAATTTCCTATTCTTAGGATTGTTAGTTTCACAGATGGAACATCCCTTTACATATCTTGAAATAGTTTCATTCATGCAAGGCCAATAACAATACCTATGAACTTGTGCAACTATTTTCCCTACACCAAAGTGACTAGCAATAAGAGAAGTGTGGGCTTCCCTTATGACATTGACTCTTTCACCTTGTGGAACACATAACTTGCTAAGATGATACAACAACGTGTTATGAACATGATAATCCAACTCTTCAACATGATTTCCTTGAATCAAAGTTGCATAAGCATCTTTAAAATTGTCATCTTGAGCATATTGTTCAATATAACTTTCACGCATGATTGAGTTTGCTTAAGAATGACATATGCATTAAAAATAGGTCTTGATAACATATCAACAACTTTGTTGTATATACCTTTCTTGTACCTGATTACCAAATGAAATTATTGTAGGAATCCCATCCACCTAAAATGTCTAGCTTGTTGTAGCTTGGCTTCCAATTGTAAATATTGCAGAGGTTGATGGTCAGTATGAATAATCATTTCTTTACCCATTAAATAGTGCTTCCATTTATTCATGCTTTGTACCAAAGCATACAACTATTTATCATAAGTTGGATAGTTAATGATGGAATTGGTAAAGGTTTCATAATGATAACAAATAGGCTTACCATGTTGCATCAAAACTTCTCCCATAGCATAATCGCTTGCATCGTTTTGAATCTCAAATGGTTGCTTAAGATCTGGAAGTGCTAGCAATGGTGTTCTACTGATTTTCTCTTTCAATGTGTCGAATGCTTTATGTTGCTTGCCTCCCCACTAAAGGACTTGTTTCACACTTGTCAAAGCATGTAATGGTGTTGCAATGAGTGAGAAGTTAGCTATAAAGTTTCTCCAATATTGGGTTGATACCAAAAAACTCCCAACTTTTGTTACATTATTGGGTTTAGGCCAATTCACAATGACTTCAACTTTTGAGGGATCAAGCTTTAATTCACATCCTCCTACAATATGACCCAAATAAACCAAAGAGATTTTCCAAAATTCACACTTAGACATCATCAAATACAATGTCTCTTTCTTCAAGACAGCTAAAACTTGTTTCACATGCTTGAAACGCTCTTCATGAGTCTTACTGAAAATCAGAATATCATCTAAGTAGAATAAGACAAATCATCAAGGGATGGTCTCAAAACATCATTCATAACTCTCATGAATGTTGCAGGTGCATTGAAACTCCAAAACGACATAACTAACCATTCAAACAAACCTTGTTTTTTCTTGAAAGCAATTTTCCAAATAAAATCTTCAACATTCCTTATATGATGATAACCGCTTCTCAAATCCAACTTAGTTAAGTAAACAATTTATCCAAATTTAAATAGGAACATAATAAATTATAGATATAACCATAAATACAAAGTTGAAATAGAAATAACACTTCATTTCATTAATATCAAATACTGAAATATTCTTACAAACATAATGGAAATAAGACTAGCTCAGGCAATGGTAGTTTATATCTAAGAATAGATGTGGCGGCTACATGCCTCTGAATTGTGTTACAATAAGGCTCTAAGGCCTGTTTATTATTGAGAAACAATGAAAAACCTTAAGCATCCAAAAACCTAACCCTAAGAGATGAAGCACCAAACCTGTGGGCCCCATTTGGGTAAATTGGTACATCAATTTCCCATGGTCGTAACTTTGGCATACGATCTCCATTTGGCTATCATAATACCTTGTTTCAAATATCTCAAAGAATAGTGAAAAAACAAACAACTTAATTTGGTTTTGACTATTTCGGTCAGTTTCTCTTTCCCTAAAAACATCATTCAGGGCCTCAAAATGGGTTCGGAAGTTAAGGACCCAAAAAACTGCGAAAAAA
The DNA here is from genome assembly GCA_000404065.3 of Pinus taeda. Taxonomy (NCBI): domain Eukaryota; kingdom Viridiplantae; phylum Streptophyta; class Pinopsida; order Pinales; family Pinaceae; genus Pinus; species Pinus taeda. Next base: position 6,050 of record APFE030515341.1, read on the forward strand.
AGTAAACTATGCTACAATTAAGGAAACTAAAAAATTGAAAGAGGAAGTGTTGGAGGTCTAAGTGGAATAGGAGGGTGGCCACCAATATCCACCTGGATCAATCCTACCCCCTTAGGAATCAATGGTCCCCATTGCATTGAGTGCCTCCATGTGATGGGGAAACTTCTATTGAGCTTGGTCCCTGGTGAGCCATTTGCCTTGGTGCAAGAGTTAGCCATCTTTGACAACCAGATACAGTTGGATCGTTTTCTAGTGAGTGTTCTTGACCTCTGTGTCCATAATTCAATCAGTTGTGGTATGTTCCATGTAGTTTGGGTTTAACTATGTTGGTGTGCATTATTCTATAATATCTTATGTGTCCAACAATGGTGGGAAGTATGTTCGATGGTGGTCTACATTGAACACTAGGTGAAAACCAAGGAATAGGGGAATGTTGAGCTCAAAAGCCTTAGTAATGGTGTAAGGACCATATCAGAGTCGTCTGAGCTTCCAATGTGCTCCGGTGATGTGTTCTTTTTGCAAATGCAACCAAACTTTGATGCCCACGTCAAACTTGTGTGGCACCCAAGGTTGATCATATCGTTTCCTGTACTTGGCATTTGACTTCTCTAGGATGTCGTGAACCTGCTAACGTATGTGTTGGATGTGTTCAATAAATCTAGTTGCTTTATCAGCCTCGGATAGTACATGTGTGGATTCTATCTGAGTAGTCACATGAGGCATGACAACATCAATCAGAAAAAATGGTTGAAATACTAGACCCACTTGAAAGGGACTACGACCAGTCGAGCTATGGAGAGCTCTATTATAACTATTCTGCACATATGGAAGACTCTCATCCCATGTTCGAGGATGCTTGGAGTTGTACATGTAGAGTATGTGCACTATCATCCTATTGATGACCTCCGTCTGGCCATCAAACTGGGGATACAAGACAGTCGATTTGGTGAGCTTGGTGTCAAATAGTGTCTAGAGGCTTGACCAGAATGTGCTCAGGAACCTGCTATTATGATTCGATATAATGGTTTGTGGGATCCCAAAATGTAACCTTACTTGTTCAAAGAAGAGTTTTGCAGTGTCCTCTATTGTGATACTCTTCTTGTAGGCCACCAATATAGCCATGTTAGAAAATCTTTCCACGACCACAAATACGCAGCCATTACCATGCTTGGTAGAAGGGAGGCCAGATATATAATCCATGGATATGGATTCCCACAGCTAACTGGGAGTAGGAAGAGAAGTGTACAAGCCTTGCTTCTTTATGGTTAGCTTGGTGATAGCACAGGCAGTGTAGGATCTAATATAATTCCCAGCATCTAGAAAAAGTTTAAGCCAATAAAAGTAATTTTGTAATATAGCCACAATTTTCTCCACACTAAAGTGTCATGTGACCCAATGGTAGTGCACCTACCAAATCATCTTGGCATGCTCACTTGAAGGAACACAAAGGTGACTTGGGTAACATAATAATTCATCTTGGAGTTAGAAATCATGAACTTGCTTTCCAGCTACAAACATCTCGTATGTCGAGGCAAACTCTGGATCATTTTTGTATAGTTGCGTACATCCAGAGGTCTCATGACCACAAGAGTTGAGAAAAGTAATTAGTGCTACAACTGGGGGTCGGCTGAGGTAGTTTGCGACATGATTGGTGCTACCCTTTTTATATTTAATGTTCAAGTGGAATTATTGTAAATATGTAGACCACTTTTGATGGCAATTGTTTTGCAACTTCCCTTGTGTCTATATAAACTGAAGAGGTTGGTGAACAATGTGGATGACCATCTCCTCCCCCAGAATGTAGTGCTTCCACTTTATCATAGGTGGGGTACTTCCAAATTGTATTAGAAAGTGTCTCACTATGATATGGCACTGGATGTTGATGTTGGGTGAAGATTGCACCAATAGCATAGTCTGAGGCATCTATCTCAATTTCAAATGGTTGTTGTAGGTCTCGTAGTGTGAGTATTGGTGCAAAGCAGAGGTGATGCTTCAACTCAACGAACACCTTTTGTTGGGAATCATACCAATAAAAATTGCTTTCACCCCGCCCTTAGTAATCTGACTCAAAGGCCAAGTGATATGGGAGAATCCCAACATGAACGTTCGATAGAAATGTGCAAGGCCCAAAAAGTTGCGAAGCTCCATTAGAGTGGTTGGGGTTGGCCAATCCCAAAAGACTTGGATCTTGGTCGGGTCCACATGTACGCCACGCTCATCTATGATGTAACCCAAGTATTGGACCTGGTTCATGCCAAAGGTGCATTTCTCCAAGTTGGCACATAGTTTGTGTCGTTGAAAGGTTTGAAGGACTTGTCAAATGTGTTGTGAGTGTTCGTACCAACTCTTGTTGAAGATGAGGATGTCTTCTAGATAAATGAAAACGAATGAGTTTGTGAAGGGCTGCAAGATGTCATCATTTAGCCTCATAAAAATAGGAGGGGCATTTTTCAACCCAAAGGGAATAACCAACCATTAAAAAAGGAATTCATTAGATTTAAAGACAGTCTTCCATACATCTGTGGACTCTATTGGAACTTGGTGATAACCAGACTTCAGATCGATCTTGCTGAAGTACTTAGCCCCCTTGAGTTTGTCTAGAAAGTCATCAATCCATGGGATTGGATACCTGGTCCTGATAGTGATTTTGTTTAGTGCCTGATAATCAATGTAGAGCCTCCAAGTCCCATTCTTCTTCTGTACAAGTACAATCGAGCTCCCTCAAGGTGAGGAACTTCGTTGGATGTGCCCTTTTTGTAGCAACTCCTGGATTTTCTGCTTGACATCTTCATTTTCCAGAATGGAGTGGAGATATATTGACCTACTGCATGGAGGTGCTTCAGGATTTAGATCGATTAAATGCTTGACCTGATAATGCAAGGGTACCCCTGTGAGTGAGGAGGAGATGTCCTTTTATTCTTCCACAACCATATCCACCTACTTCTGCTGCTTGGAGGAACCCTTCCCAGGGGCCATGGATGTGGATACGACCTTTCCCTTACTTTGAGAGTGAATCAGAAACAAAAAAAAAATTCTCAGTCTTGGAGATTACCTTACTACATCACTTAGTAGAGACCAAATAGATGGCGATAGGTGGGGCTATCTCTGCTATGTATAACTTAGTACCCAAAGAAATAATAACAGATTGAGGTCTAGACTCATATACAACATGTCGCTTCCATAAGTATGGTTGTCCTAATAATACATCACAAACTTCAAGAAGAACAACATCACATAGTACCTCATTCGTGAAGGGCTTGATGTTGTACAAAAGGCGACATCGTAGGCTGACACAAAGGTCTCCTCCTTGGTGAAGCCACCCGATGGTATATGGTTGCAGATGTGTTGTAGTCAGTAGGCCTACCTACTTCATGACCTCTACTAAAATGAGGTTCTTTTGGCTCCCACTATCGATAAGGAACTGTAGCGGAGAACCCTTCACCCACATATGTGAGTGGAATAGGAACTCCCCCCTCTTCTGGATCTTCAGGCTCAATATTATCATTCTTGGTGGTGGCCAGAGTGGAATTGGGCTCCTCATCAATGATCTACTTCCGTTTGTCATTCCCCTTGTTGGGTTCTGACTCAGAATTGGAACATGTGTCGGACTCAGAAGCCTTCAGCTTGGCCACCAGTGACTACTTGGCCCGACATTCACTTTTGTTGTGAGTGGAGCTCTTATGGAATTCACACCACTTTCCCATGCCTTTCTTTGTCTTCGTGGTGTTGTTATTTGCTTGTGGCTTCAACAAGCTCTCCTGGGTCATCCCGCCTTGTCCTTGCCCTTTGCTCTACGGTTTGGGGGTGCCTTTCCCTTGCTTCATATTTGTAGATCCAAAGTCTTGATTTTTCTATTTAAGCTTCTTCTCAATCTTGACAGCATATCAGTATGTCATTCCAAGATAGGAGATGTCCAGGAACTCCATCTCATCCTTGATGTACCTGTGTAGGTAGCCGCAGTACTTGATTACCAAATGTTTCTCATAATCCTTGATACCCAACTTCATGTGAAGGGTATGAAAAATATTCATAAAATCTGACACGTCTTGGTCCCTTCTCTGTCGCAATGTGGTCCACTTTATGTATTTATCCTCATAGCTCCCAACAGGGTAGTACTTCTCCTTGATGGCATCTCGGAATGAATCCCAATTGGGTGCGGCCGAAAATAGTGAGGGTGTAATTTCATCCTTCTTCTCACAATAGGTTTCCCACCAGTCTTTGACGTGGGGGGTGGTTGCGAGAAGAGAAAAAATAATCTTTTCCTAGCTGGAAAAATCATGAACAAAAAAACATCCTTCTAGAAAATTTAACCATTTATCTATGGCGTCCATATCTATTTGACCCTCAAATATGAGAATGTCAAAGTTAATGTGTACCTTAAAGGGTTTGATGCTTCCAGAGTAGCTGTTGGAAGTAGATGCGTCACCCTTGGGTAGACATTAAGGATTTTGGCAAAGTTGTCCATCATTATATTCCTCTGTCGCTCGAGGGCTTTTTAGAGCGAGATTTTAAAAGGGTCTCTTGTCCCATCATCTTTCTTTTCTTCCCCAATGGGACGTTGTTGACTTTTGTGAGGTTGGTTTTGCAAATCTTCGACCAATTCAAGCCCTAACTCCTTATATCCCGACCTCGTTGGGGACATGCAAAGAAAAATAGAGAAAGAGAATACTGCTTTGATACCACTGATCCGAATTTAAACAAGAATGAAAAAAATTACAGATATAACCATAAATACCTCATTTCAATGATCTCAAAGAGTAGGCCAAACGTAAACCGATTACCCCATTTGGGACTTTCCGAGAATCTCTGTTTTCCCTAAAAACATTGTTCAGGGCCTCAAAACAGTTATGGAAGTTTAGGACCCGAAAAACTGCCAAAAATAGTAAACTATGCTACAATTAAGGAAACTAAAAAACTGAAAGAGACAGTGTTGTGGGTCCAAGTGGAATAGGAGGGTGGCCACCAATATCCACCTGTATCAACAACATCTTTTAACTGATCTAGCAAATCATCAATGCAAGGAAGAGGATAATGATTCTTTACCATGATCTTGTTTAGAGCTCTAAAATCCACACACATACACCATGTACCATCCTTCATTGGAACCAAGGCAACAGGAGAACCACAAGGAGATGTCCTAGGCCTAATGATCCATTTCTCAAGCAACTCTTGAATTTGCTTCTTGATTTCTACATTCTCAAAAACTAACACTCTTTGCATGCCAATGTTTGGAAGTGGAGCATCCTGCTACAAGTGAATATCCTGTTGGATACCTATTTTAGGAGGCAAACCTTCAGGTTCTTGAAAAATCTTGTAATAAGTTATAAAACTTCAACCAAATCATGCTTGAGTTTATAATTACATCCTTTGAAAGCTTCAAATTCAGTAGTATATTTAGCTTTAATCATCAACAACACAAAAATTTTACTAGCATTCACAAGCCTTTTCATCTTACCAGCACTTACAAGACACAAGTTCAACTTCTTGCAATGTTCTCTAACAATATACTCAACTAAATCTTCAAATAGATGATATTTGTTCTCATGATGATAGAATATGGATTTTCGGTCATACACTATGGACTCCCTAAAACAATTCCACATATGTCAACTGGTATAGCATCAAGCTCTACCTCATCAATAAAGTTTGCAGTGATGGCAAATTTGAGTTTACACATTTTTGTCACTTCATATTTTGGCATATTCACATACCCAACCTAAAGGGTAAGGTTTAGTATGAGTTTTGGTCTCTAAATTTAGTTTCTCAGCAATATCTCCAGAGATAAGATTGACTTGAGATCCACTATCAAACAATGTATCAACATTGGGATGTTTTGTAATGAACCCGATATGGAAATGTTCTCCTTTATTTATCATCTTGAGACTTAATATTCTTACTAGAAAAACTAATACTTGCATTATAAGCTTTATCGTTCATTCCCATGGCTTTGATTTTGGTTTTGTCACCTGAATCAGATCCTAGATCTTTTTAAGTTGTTGCAACAATCTTTTGTTTCCCCTTGTTATTGAACTTCTTTGGCCTCATTTCTAGATGTAGTTACAAAAAATGGTCTTCATCATGGCCTTTTTTTGAACAATGTTTATAGGTAAGTTTCTCTCCCTCTTTCTTGACTATATCATTCTTTCTCATTTTCCTTTAAACTTCCCCTTTTCTTTGTCAAAATATTTGGATGGCATCTTGCTAGAATCTTGTGGAACATTCTTTCCTCTTGATTCTAAATGAGTTACATGAACACATACTTCATCTAGATTGTTGGGATTAAACATAGGCATAGTATGTCTCAAATAACTATGTAATCCACCTATGTATTTAAGGAGAGTGTCTTGTGAAGGAAAATCAACACCCAAGATTAAAGCTCTTCTTCTAAATTCTTGTTCATAACTTTGGACACTCTAACCTTTAGCTTGTCTAAAAATTTTACAATCAATAATTGCTTTTTTAATATAAGCTAATAGATAAAATTTCCTTCTTAATGAAGCTAAAAAATCATTCCAAGAAGAAACAGTGTTACCACTTTTCTTCAAATCTTCTTGAGTTATGGTCTCCCACCAGATGAGGGTTTCACTTTCAAAATGAAGAGAAGCAATCTAGATCTTTGTAAGATCATCATCAGTCTTTTGAATCCTGCAATAGATTTCAATTTGACCAACCCAATTATCTAGCTTTTCATCATTTACTTCCTCATTGGACATAGGAAATTCAAACTTGACATTAAGCTTAAGCAAAGGAGACTTAGCATGTCCTTTTGGAGATCTAGCACGAGTATTTCTAGGCATTGGAGGAAGTGAAGAAGGAGGTGAGGATGGAGGTGAATATGGAGGTGAAGGAGGAGGTGGAGGTGGAGGCCTGCTCCCATCACCACCATTACCTTTTTGTTCATTAGAACTTTCTCCTTGCAACCTTGTTTTCCCTTCATTGTACAACACTTTCACCATCTTAGACATATCATAGAAATCCTTTCTAAAATATCTCTTATCCTCAGACATCAGCTCACGTCCTTCTTCATGTTCAATGACTGGTGGAGTTTTTGGCGTTTGTGACCTCCTTTAACCAATTTGAGGGTTTGGTTCTTCAAGAACTCCTTCTCCTCTCTTCAATTTATACCTCATAATCATTCAAAAACACTTGCATACATAGTCAAACCTTCAAAACAACCATGATTTGATACCAAACTAATCTAAAATTAAAAATTGAAGGTTTATTGAAAAATTTTGCAAGCTAGTTTACGTATTATGGGAAATGGATTGAAATTGCAAAAGAACATAAACTTTAAAATTTTGGTCAAGTCTTCTAGATTTAACGAGAGAAAAATAGAAAACATGTAGCATCACAAAACAACAATTTGATGATGGAGTTCACCCCTCTTGGGCTACATCTCCAGGTCTAACTTTCGATGTTGGCACTTTATATCATATGCTCAAAATCTAAATTAAAACAACATACAATGCTCAAATCACAAAAATAATGCTTCCATTATGTCCAGAGCACCCAAAAGCCATTATGTAGGCTCTTCTTGGGTTCAAAAAGGCTGAAAAATGGCCAAGGTAGGCCTCCTTCTCCATTTCTCTACTATCTATCCTACAAATTCACAAAAATGGAAAACCTAGCAACATTTTCCTCCTTTGGCCAAACTGCCAAGTGATAAGTTGGTGTGGGCATGGGAGAAATTACAATGAAAATTGAGCAATTTTTCTAACTGTTAATCAGGCACTTGTGCCCTTATTTTATGCCCTCGGTCTAGTCACGTGGCATAAATGTGGCTAGAGGCCATGCACTTTTCGGCTTTTCCACTCTTGGTCATGCATGCGCCATGTGGCCGAGGGATAGGTGCCACGTGCCATCACTCTCCATAGTGTTGTTCGTTGGCTTTGCCCATCGGTTGTGTGTATTAAATGGTATCATGGGATGGGATAATTGCATGCCCCCACCACTTTCACCATATGTCATGGTGATGTTGTGTTACATGTGACCCAGAGTTAGGGCTGGTCGGGTGAGCTCGCTTGTCCCCCACCACAAATCCACCAACAATTCAATGTTAAATTTAATCGTGTGGCGGTAAAGCATTGTGTTTCATTGATGGAGGTCATGAGGTCTAACCCCACCAAGGTCAGTTAGCCTCCAAATTATAATTTTTCACAAACCTAAGGGCCATGTGGCACCCTCCGATTGGGCCACGTGGTGCCTCCTCATTGGTCCAAACAAAAAATAAAAATTCTCCAAATCAACTTGTATGATGTGCCACGTGTCAATATGGGATTAGTCTATCAGAACAACGTACCTACCCATTTAGCCTACTAATGTCATAGCCACTTCATTGTATGACCTTCCTAGTCAGCAACTCAGTGAACCCTAGAAGTGGAATTTTTAGTTGTTTTCCAAATACTTTAGAATGCGATAAATTTCACATATAGTGTCAGATTGAGGCAATTCAACAGTCATTAGAATTAGAATGACAAGATCTATACTTTAGCTCTAGTTCCAAGCGATTTTGAGCACTTTGATTTTTGAGCATATTTTTGATCCCCTAAATCATAAATTCCCCAAAAATATAAGAGTCCATAAGCTATGAAAATCCACTCAAAGGAATATCTAGTGAGGTAAACAAATTCACTCACAAAAGGAAGAACCAAAAAAGAAATGGTTGCTTCAATTCAACAAATAATATTCAAGGAAAATCAAAGAATCAACAACACAAGAAAAGAACATTCAACAGAACCACCCATCTATGAAGGTCATACACTTTCAGGTACCCCAATCTATTTTAAGTAAATTTACTCATGTCATAGCTTATGGTCATAAGGCTATAAATTGAAGATCCCATAAATTTATTATGAATGTGTTGTAGCAGCTGCAACACCCTCCAAAATTTTGGCCCACATCCAATTTCGGAGCCTCTTTTGAGAGTTTAACTTGATGTTTGCACACACTCGGGTTCACCCTATGAGCTTGTATGAGTCTTCGCACCCACCTTTCTTGATCATTCAACAAACAACATTTGCACGTTGGTAACAATGTCACGCTTGCAACCATGTCCTAGTCATTCATGAGGTCCCCGCTTCGTGTGTACATGTTGTGCTCGCTATGCAAACATTTGTCACGCTCACACATGGAGTCATATACATTGTCGTAGTCATCCAATGATCGATCACATGTTTTCCAACAGATGAAAAAATGATGCATGCAGAGAGATGTGCTCGTGAATGGATGATCATGCAAATATGTGTTCACAGATGGACGTATGAGTGAACATGCGAAGATGTGTTTGTGGATTGATAGATGGACGAACATGCACTTTTCGTGAATGGAAAAACCTACCAATCATGCCAACTGGTGGGCCCCAGTATTGCACCAATAATGCTGCAACTCCCAGGACTCCCTTCTTTAATTTTGTCAACCCGGTAGTTCGTAACAAACTTGGAAGCGACGGTGCTGTATGCACAAGTAGTAGCTCTTGCCGCAGCTATCACTTGGTCAGCTGGCACAAGTCCGCTAGGAGCTTAAGCCAACTTCTATGAGCTCTTAGAAGAAGCTTTTTAACTTATGGATGAAAGCTAACTCAAAGGAAGCTAATCTACTTGCTGAAAAAAACTGAAAAGCGGAAAGGAAATGCAAACCCTAGCAAACCCTAATTTTACCAACTAGCCCTACTGAAGCGAAAAAGAAGATGCAAGCTACTGAAAGAGATGCATTGACTTCTAGGAAGGTAAAATGCATGTGTCTAAGTTATCACTATCTGAAGAAAACATCTTTTTGTATTTTTGAATAGGTTGTTAGAATTATCATGCATGTGCTTTTAACTGGCTTTTGACTGTGCAGAGGTGGATTGGCAAGAGGAAATGCTTGGAAAAGGTTGGGAAGGTTCAGGGAGGGTCTAAGGAGTCCCTAACACTCTTCCCCAGAGTCTCACAAGGTTTGGCTATCAGGAAACCTCACTTGTGAGCTTCTACAGGAAGTCTGCAGGGGTTCTACATGAAACTTCAGGATTTCTACAGGAAACTCCATAATTTCTACAGGAAACTTGGAAGTCGGTTTTTAGGAGGTGGATGAGTGAGGGAAGGTACATGTATGGATCTAGAGGTAGGATAGGGGTCTACAAATGGCCTAAGGACTGGTGGGTGGATCGGTGAAGAGGTGTAGAAGGTTGACTCGGCTTAAAGAAAGCTAAGACAATGATTGCACAAAAACTAGGATTATGTGAGCAAATGTGGCAAACGCGAGGTAAGGATTTTAAGTAGAGGGTGGAGTGGATGGAGCTGATGGAGAATAAGCATATGAAGGAGTGGTACAGGTGCTCTGCAAGTCGTTTTTCCAATCTGAACCAACAAAGACTTGTAAATTCAAAGACCTAGTTACGTTGACCTAATTTGCTAGCTGTTAGTAAAGAGAATGAACAGAAGTGTGACCTGCAATGAAACCATGTATTTTAACTCATGCAAATAAGAAAATGAAAGTCTAAACTTGTAACCAACTTCTACACATGAAAATCAAACACTAGTGATTGCATGGCAAAGCAAAATCAGTGTTTTTGTGGGCAGCAAAGTCATCCTAGTCACAGCTCTTGATCCCACTAAGGGAGAGGTGAAACCACAGATGTTTGGTGGCCCTTTTCTTGAAGCTTTTTCTGTTAACAACCTATCAACTAAATCAGAGCATGAAAAGCTATTTTATTCATCAAAGACAACCTAAATAACAAAACAAGATTTAGATCTAAATAGAAGATTTTATTTTATGAATGCAACAAAGACACACGAAAGTAAACAAAGGAAGTACTGGGCACTTGAGATGGGCCCAACCCCAAGAGCTACAGCCTCCTAAGAGAGATTTAGAGCTGGTGCAAAGATGGACTCATCTTTATTGATCAAAAGAAATGTTACATTCCAAAAACTGTACACAAGGAGAACTTGAAAATGTGCTGAAAGCAAAGCTAGTCTATTGCCTAAAAATCGAACTATAAAATGACTAACTATTGGCTAACCAAAATGACTAACTACTAGCTATCTACTGGCTAACAAATGGCTAACCAAAATGAGGCCCTAAGACCTCTTATTTATACAAATTGAGGACCCCAACAGTCCTCCTAAACTTTAGGGACTCGGTTGCCAAAAACTTGTAGTTAACAGCAGTCCTACTTGACTTGCTCGCTGCCCTTGTGCTAATTTGATTTGGTGGCCTTGAACTCTGAGTGTATGGTGGAGAATTCTAAGGTAAGGGCCTAAATGAAGGGAACACCTTTCAAAAAATACTCTCCACGAATTTGCTGCCTAAGTGCTCATTTACAACCATTGACTTTGTCTCCAAATTGACCAAAAAGGCTACACAAAAGCACACATTAGACTTGTTGGCATAATGACTAACCCAATTCACTCTATTAGCATAAATATAATAAAAAACATGCAATAAACTAATGAGACTGGTGGATTAAGTCGAATTAGGAGGTTGAATGAGCCCAAATAATCATCCATTTTTGGGGCTCATCACCAACATACAAGCAAGGAGCAACGTGTGAATGAAACATCAAAAGAACCCAACGACCATCAAAGACTCCGTGCACCTTGCCATGCAGAGGTGAAGTTGTGACACCATGAGGACATCCATCACCCAACAACACTACAGCTCGACAAGCACACCAACAACAGCAGAAATGTACCAGTACTTTCATATCGAGTCTTGTCATGAGTCATGTCGTCCACATCTCTACTGTGGATCATATTGTCAATCAATGTAATGTAACATGGAAGTCCAAGAGACCCACTTGTCATATGAAGAGTCGTGTAAAGTTGAAAGGTCACAAAAGTCAAAACTTCATGTGAGAAGTCGAACAACCACAAGGGTCAGTTTCACCCTTGACTATAAATATCCCCTCATTTGTACATGCAAAGGATTTTTCACCTTGGCTCCTCCCACATAGCCTTGAGAGTCTGTAATATTTTCTTTGAGGAGTAAGTAGTGACTCCAATGCGTCGCCCATGAGGTTAGTGATGTATGGTGTAATGATGTGTCTTGGAACTTTCTCTTAATTCAGAAGCCTGCTAACAGGCCAACATGTTTTCACACATGTGTTGTAATTATTTTAAGACTAATATTGAATGCTTGTAATACATGTTTCTTTAACCTGTGTTTAACACTTGAACTCATTCAATTATTTTATTACATAAATATTAATGAAAACATGTTGTATGAGTTGTTAAAGCTATCCTTCTCATGTTGGTTACCTCCCTGGACATCAGACATACCTTTCATGTAAACTTGTTATAACGACCGTCACACTCACATGGACTCCTCCAATGTGTGTTGTACATGTTATCTTTCCTTGTGTGTTGTGATTTTTGCATCCCTCTGGACTGCTCCTCTGGAAGCTGCGCATGTCCTGTTGTGTTGTGTGTTCCTAACAAAGTTGGGGATTCCTCCCATCTGAATTAGGACTCACTCTCACCTTCTCCCTCTATAGTGAAAGAACCATTAACACAAGTAATACTAGCAATCACCAGGCATGTGGACTTCCCTACTCAAAGAAAAAGCAGACTACTCTCCTATGCTAACAAGAAAGAGCTAAGGAAAATAGTTAAGATAATGGAAACCAGGCCATCATACCAGATGGGACTCCCACACCAAACGATGTGAGGTCTAGTCGAGACTTCATACCGGGGTGATCCCGTAAATGTTGGCGGGTCCAGCACCGTCAACAGAATGGAAATGTTAGATCTAGTCAATTTTCAAATTCTAGATCTAGAAATTTATACATTGGAAATAAAAATGCATTATATCCTCCCTTGGATGAAATTTAATGTTATAATTGTAATAATTTTGGGAAAATCAAGTTAATGTAGAAGCATATTCATCAATTCTCCTAGGAAACAATTCCCTGAGCAATTTCAATGACAAGAAAGTGCAAAGAGGTGGAAAAAGAAACCAAAACATTGTGAAGAATGTGGATTAACATTATATACCCATGATCAAGAAGTATATTGGTAGTGGGTTCTCTAAGCACATGACAAGGAACAAGAGTAAATTTCTCTCTTTAATGAAGAAAAATGAGGAAGTGTCATGTTCGGTAATAATGCACCAACCAAGATAAAAGGAAAAGGGGTTGTTAGCATCATTGAAAAGGCTAATGATCAAAATGCTTTATATGTTGATGGTATGAAGCATAATATGTTGAGTGCAAGTCAAATTTGTGACCAAGGTTATGACCTCACATTTCACTCTAGGTGATGTGAAATAAGGAAATTCAAGTCTATTAAAGTGATAGCCAAAGAAATTAGAACTTTCAACAAGTATCTGTCTTTGATGGAGCTAAATAAAAATGTTGCATGTGAAAATTGGATGTAAATGGGTTATGGCATAGAAGAATGGGACATAGAATTTTTTACAACTTGTTAAAAATCAACAAGAAATAATTAGTGAGATGCATAACAAAGATATCAAATCTAAATGATGTAGGAATGTCCTAACAAATGATGCCATATGCAAATCATGTCAGATTGTGAAGTATTCAAGGGTCCAATTCAATACAAAAGAACATTCATCTTCTTGAGCACTTGAGCTAGTTAGAACATATATATGCAGTCCTACAAGAACAGAAATCTTAAGAGGAAATAGGTACTTCATCCTTTTTATTGATGACTGTACAAGGGAAACATCAATCAAGCTACTTAAATAAAAATCAGAATCTCTTAGTAGGTTTAAAGTATTCAAAGCCCAAGTTGAACACAAAATGGACCTAAAGATCAAATGTTTGAGATGTGATAGAGGAGAATTTACCTCCAATGGGTTCAAGGATTTCTGTGAGAAGCATGGAATTACAAGGCAATAATCAGTAGCAAAAACCCATCAACATAATGAAGTAGTTGAAAGAAAGAAACATTAGTACAAGGGATGGAAAGAACTATAGTAAATGAAGTTAAGGTTCCAAACACCTTTTGGTGAGAAGCATATCAAATAGTTGTCTACTTATCAAACATAGATTTACTCAGAGAAAATAGTGATAAGACCCCCTATGAGCCGTGGAAAGGCATACCAACTTCTAAGTTAAACATCTAAGAGTCTTTGGAAACAAGTGCTATATAAAGAGGAATGAGGACAATATGGGAAAGTTTGACTCTAGAGTTGATGAAGGAATATTTCTTGGTTACTCATTCAAAATAAAGGATTACAAGTAATACAACAAAAGAATAATAAAGAGAGTGGGATTTATTAATGAAAGGGGGGATGAAGTATTTCTACAAACAAAAAAGAAGAAACAAAAAGAAAAATAAAAATCAGATAGTAAGTGTAGATTTAGAATACAAAGAACAAAAGCATGATGAAGAAGAAGAAGAAATGGTGCCTCAGAAACACAAAAATCCATCCATGCATGTGAAAATATTTCATATTTGGAAATAGATAATTGGGAGTTCAAATTAGAAGGAAATTAATCAACACCCCTAGACATGCAAATATGACATTGTTGTCTAAAGAAAAACCCAAATGTTTTGACCAAGAAAGTGAAAAATAAGCATTGGGGTAAGGAAATGAATGAGGAATTAGATCAGATAGAGAAAAATGACTCTTGGGAACTTTTACATAGGCTAAAAGACAAAAATTTAATTGGAACCAAGTGGGTGCTTAGAAATAATGATGGATTGGTTTGCAAAGGGTATGCACAAGTAGAAGGCATCGATTTTGAAGTAAACTTTGCTCCTATATCTAGACTAGAATAAATAAGAATGTTTTTAGTATTTGCAAGTCACTGAAAATTCAAAATATATCACATGGATGTGAAGTTGACCTTTATAAATGGTGATGTCGAAGAGGAGATGTACATTGAGCAACTAGACAGATTTTAGCTATTAGAAGATGGAAATCAGATGTGTATATTCAATAAATCACTCTATGGGTTAAAGAACGCTCTAAAAGCCTAGTATTCAAGTATTGATAGATATCTACAACAAACATGATTTGGAAGTAGCATGATAGAAAGCAATATTTTTATTAAAATTGATAACGAGAATATGCTCATCATTGTTGTATATGTAGATGATATCATCATTGGAAGTGATAGTGATCAAATGGGCCAACAATTTTTAGAATACATGCAGAAGGCATTTACGGTGTCCATGCTAAGAGAGTTGTCATTCTTCCTTAGCTTACAAGCTAATCAATCAAAAAAACACATTTTCATCTCTCAGAAAAAATACTTTAAAGAAATTTTGAATAAATTTGGCATGGAATATTATGCACCTGCAATTGCACCCATGGTCATAGGATGAAAACTAAGAAAAGATGATGAATCCCCTAATGCAAATCAGACTATATATAGGTCAATGATTTGAAGCTTTCATATATAATAGCCTCAAGGCATGACATAATACATGTGGTAGGATTAGTTGCTATATTCTAGCCTACTCCCAAGGAAATCCATGTGAATGTAGTAAAAATAATCTTCAATACAAAGGAAGTATTCATTATGACACATGGTATTCAAGGAGAAAACACTTCACTCTAATAGAATACAAAAATATAGATTATGCAGGAAGTATTGATGACAGAAAGAGCACAAGTGGTGTAGCCTTCTTTTTGGATAATTTTTTAGTGTCATTGCTCAATAAAAAGAAAAACCCTATCTCAATGTCTACAATTGAATCTGAGTACATAGTAGCATTTGCATGTTGCATTAAAATGATATATATGAAACAAAATCTTAAGGATATCAAGGTTGAATAAGTTGACTCCATTCCAATTATGTATGATACTACTAGTGCTAAATATAGTATCTCCAAGAATATTGTAATTCATTAAAAAACAAAAAATATTCCTATTGAATATAATTTCTTAACATAATAGGTAGTTGATCAAATTGTTAGGTTTGAATATGTTTCCACTAACAAATAGACTGTAGATATATTCACCAAACCTTTTCCTATAGATACATTTGAGTATATAATGCATAATTTTGGAATGGTATCTCCCTCATTTCTTCAATAAATTCCTTTAGGATCGAGGGAAAGAAAGCAACCAATCAATCTTGTCATGGATAGTTGTATGCCAAAAGGTTAGAGAGAAGAGAAGAAAATAAGCTCATGGGGACCTACAAGATTAAGAGAAGTATCATGTATTCAAGGAAATTCATTTTCAGTAGAAATATTTAGGTACAATCTTTGGTATGCACTAGTATAACACTAGAATATTTTGCATCAATATTTAGAGAACAAGCAAAAAGGTGTAGAGTGAGTAGATAGTGTAGTTTGAGAAAGAACCATTTGCCATTGATGTCAAAGGGGGACAGTGAGATAAAATTGGACATGAAATGTGAACAAAGAAATTGTACATTGAATATGGAGAGTGATTAGAGTTATAGGAGGTGCCAAAACCCTCAATGACCAAATGTCTAGTGTTATTTCCATCAATGCCTAGGAGGGAGATTGTTGAGTGAATTAGTAGTTTGTTGTCATTGATGTCAAGTTTAGGGGGTTTTTGGATTTTTCATGTAGTTTCATTGCTTAAATGAGCATGAAAAGTTTCTAGTTATATAACCCCTTCAAAGAAATTTCCAAGGGTATATAACATTTATTCTAACCCCCAAAGGAATGAAGAGAGAGTATTTTACATAAAGGTAGTCTAACAAGTGGAATCATCCATAATCTTTCTAAAATCTAAACCTTTTCCAAAATATCTAAGCCATCCCAGGTGGTACTAGTGCATTCAAGTATATGTGGTTACATAGAGGAAACCACTTAAGAAGTGATTCCAATCCATTATTCATATGAAAACAGTCAAGAAGGTTGATGGTCATTAGATCAAGCTGCTTGGGTAGATTGACAACAAGAGGGAGCCCAAACCCATATAAAAGTAAATGGGAGGGTACCCTTTACAATTGAAACCATTATGGTTTACCATCAGTGATGTGCAATATGTGGTGGTTGTAACCCCCATATTATATGGAAAATTCACTTCTACAGACAAAAATAAACTCCCTAGATCTAGCGGTCTGATCTAGAATAACAAAGGGCAAAAATATCTATGTTTTCCTTAGAGAGATTGAAATACAAAAAAGAGACCTACCTAGAATCTATGATAAGTCCTCCTCTTCTCCTTGCTTGTAAGCTCCAACTCTAGATCCGAGTTTCTAATTAGAACCTACAACAATGACTAAAACAAGTAAGGGAACTACACTATCCACATAGCATAATCCAATATCTCTAATAATGAGTTAACAAGGCATTGACATACATACACATCAACATGACACATTTATAAGAAAATGAAGTGCTTTTGTATTAATAAATAAATGAGAGAGTTACAACCATATATAGAAGCTAAATTTGTAGATGTTCCCCCAATTGTCTTGTCCTTCCTTACCACAAAGAAAATATTCGCACTCAACCATAATGATAATAAGAAATAAAAAATTAAAAATCAAATGTAAACACTATGATGGCTTTAGAGAGACAGACAAATTCAAAGACTCAAGAAAACCTTATGAACCAAAGTATAAAAAAGAGCAAGGCAAATAAATGCAATTTGTTTGCATTCTATAGGATCATCATAGTTGCAGAGTGGGCATCAGAGCATTTCATCACACTTCTAGAGAGCATACACTATGTTGGGGCACTCTGTCTCACAACAGAGAGTGTGTTGAGGCTAATTTGGTAACAAACAACATAATAAAATATACCAAGCTCAAAAATATGCTTTCTTAAGGTCAATTACTCTCTGAATAATTCAATCAAGGTCACTTTGAAAGGTGAAAAATGCTAAGGCTAAGGAAACTACCAAGGGAAATCTAGATCCCAAGTATGTTCGTTGATTTGTTATATGAAAAATTCACTTCTACAGAAAAAAATGAAATCCCTAGATCTAGTGGTTTTATGTAGAACAACAAAGGGAAAAAATATCTTTGTTTCCTTAGAGAGATTAGAATACAGAAAGGAGACCTGCTTGGAATATGTAGTAAGTCCTCCTCTTCTCATTGCTTGTAAGATAAAACTCTAGCTCCTCACACTATCAATGGAGCTTACAACAAAGACTAAAAGACATGTAACATTCCCCCCACCCTTGCTTCATACCAAAACTAGGAATCCTCCCACGATACTAGTGGCATTGTTGATGAAACATTACAGTTGAATCCTAGTACAATGTGGCAACACAGGTGGTGACAGATAGTAGTGATGTGTTTTAGGAGATGACATAGTAGTCTCAAGATGGTGAGGTGTGCCATTTTTTCAGTACTATTGGATGGTTAAGAATATGTTTCGAAAAAGACACATTGTAGAGCACATGACACATAAATAAGTGGTGTGTGATGAATGGTCCATGCTAGTGTGATGTGGTAGTTATGGATGCCTTGGGATCTATGCTAAGTGGCTATTTTTTAAGGCATCACAATGTTAAATATTTCAACATTTTTTGTGCTTATGTACTATCGAGGCAAAGGCCATTTGAATATATGGGGATCTGGAGGTGCATGAAGCATGCACCATTACCAAACACCTGGATCCATATTGGAGAAAGTTATGAAGATTATCCAAAGTTCAGTGTGGTTTTGGTTCTATGCAAAGAGGAGGCATCCAAGTATTTGGGCATTTGAGCATGGAGGAAGTTGGTTATTCACGATGAACCCAGATCCAAGCTCGACATATCTAAGCATCCAGGATTTGAGAGATGTGAGCATATTTTTTGCAAAATTGACATTGTGTTGGACGTCAGATTCTTTGGACATAGGTCTCAACAAGTTTCTGGAGAAAGGTAGACCTTGCATCAACATTTTAAAGCTTATCCTTGCTTGGAGCAATCTAGTCATGCATTTAAGTGAGAAAGGTTCAGTGAAGGGCGAGATTTTGGATTGTTAGGAATTTTATTATAATTGAGAAAGGTTGTATTTCACATATTATGATGCTAAGAAATTTCTAAGATTAATAAATCAATTCCATCCCTCAGTCATATTCCTCAAAGAGCTTAGAACTCAAAGTATCCAGACAAAAATTTGGTGGTTTCAAGAACCAAATTTGTTAAAGATATGAAAGGACTAAAGCATGGATTAGACAAATCTAAAACATAATGACATGAGAGTGTGAGTTTCCATGCAACTTACCTCATGAGACTATTTTAGATGCACAAAAGAGTGGAAGTTAAAGTTGAATGAAAAGAGGAAGTTGTCGTGCTATTAATAAATAGATCTAAGTGCCAAATCTAGTAGACTAGAGTCAGAGTAGTGTTGACAGTACTAGACCCGCCAACATTCAAGGGGTCTTCCCGATATGTGTTCCCAATTATACCTCACGCTGTTTGGGAGAGGAGCCCCATCTGGAATATGGCTTGGTTTTCGATTTCTTAAATACTTTCCTTGGCTCTAACTATTAGCAAGAGAGAGGAGCGTAGATGTGCCTTCGAAGATAAAGTAAGTGTGCTTGGTGAGTGTTCATTTGTAGGTGTGTCTAAGAGAGAGGTAATAGTAGCACCCTAGTAGAGACACACATGAACAAAAAGGATCCATATAACATCCAGCTGGATAGTCCACAAATATGTGATGGTCATTGCAACCAATACAACACATTCTCAATATGATAAGCACTAAAATAACCAAAATAGTTTGACTACTTTAGTACAGGTGAAAGAAAACATGAATCATAAAAATTCACATAATAGTCATACAAATATTCATAATCCATGCATGGAGAATGTGTTGGTCATCAGGCTTCATATATTAAGTTAAATTCCCAAGACACATGTATAAATTGAACAACACTAGCTCCAATAGTCGAGTTTTGGAGCTACGACTAGCTCCTCAAAAAAATAGCTTTTCTCTCTAATGCATTATGGGAGGAGCCAAGGTGAAAATTCCTTTTCTCATATAATGAGGGTGTATATATAACCAATGGGGTGATGCCTCACCTCCCTTGTGACTCTTTGACTACCCTCATGATTGTTTGACTTCCTATCACTTTTTGACTTAACATGACCCTTCATCTTTTGTACACGTCCTTTGAAATTACACTTTACAATACATTTTTGAATAATAAATTAAATAATCCACAAGAATGATGTGGCATATGACAACGCATGACATGACATGACATGACACTGCTGACATGAGCTTCTTGGTGATGTGGAAATGTCAATCCATTCTTGTTGCTCCTTGCTATGTGTCTTCATGGGAATACTCTTTTGTCCACCTCCATATGGCTTAGAGGTAAGGAGTCTTTAGTGATATCATGTATTGAGCTGTGGTCACAAACTGGTGTCCTTTTTATTTCTCTTAATTGATCATCTTGCATAACCAACTACAAATATGTCTTCCATCATGTTTCCATTCTCCATCTCCTTATTCATCATCCTGTCATGGTATGATAGAGTACCTACATTTGCAATTCACTCATGACAAGACAACATTAGTCTGATAAACCCCTAATATAACATGTTGTATGTTGATCCACTGACTAAGCCAAAACCAAGTAGAAGGTTGATGGAGAAGCTCAATGATTGTGAAAATTGTGAATCTCAGGTAGTCATAGGTGAAGCTTAAGCCTTGAGACTGCACAATGCACAGTTCAAGCTAGACTGAGCAAGCAGATTGTGTAGTTTTGGAGCTCAGTGAACCAGGCTGAAGGGTTGAGCACCGAATATTCGTATTGCAGATTTCTAGAAGGTAGAGTAGGTCGGTTGATTGTGAAATTACTCAAATTAGGAGCTCAAGGGCTAGGCTTGATGTCAAAGACTACAGAATGTGCAGGTGAGGCTAGGCTGGAGGGCTGAATTATACATTTTTGGAGGCCAAAGTTTGGGCTTGAGCACTAAAACTATGCTTTTCGCAGTCTTAGGAGGTTGGAACTACATATTGTGTAGTTTCAAGAGGTAGGGCTACAACTAGAGTATTGATACTGCATAATGTGCAGTTCAGGAGGGTTGGATGAGACTAAGTTGCTTGGTCGGAGATCTTCCAGAATTTTACTGAGTGTAGGATTGATGACGCTGATGTGAACAATGATAAGACTTGATTGTGATCACAAACTTAGAACACTTGATGACACAATAACATATATCATCCAGGACACATGAAAAACATACTTCCCTTAGTGCGACAATTTTTTGATGACTCATGACAAGTGCGACACTAAAGATACACTTTGCGATGACCATGATGACACTTGTGCAATGATACTTACAACTTTGAAAATGAATGCAACAACTGTTTTCATGGTAAGATAAACTTATTTACACAAAGGTGATCCATTGAAACCACCAAAGCAAGCTCGTATACATTGTGTGACACTTAACATGCGAAAATATGACATTTTTCTTTTCTTACAAAAGCGATCAAAATACTTAGAGAAACCACATACAATGGATTTCAATGTTTGTGACAACAATATGAAAGATGAAGGTAAGCTCTGAAATTTGGTGCAAGCCAAAATTTTAGAGGGTTTTGTAGCAATGACAACACTTGGTGACACACTAGTAGAATTCCAATTTCTCTATCTTGGTTGACTCTTCTATGTAGGATCTCATTTCTTCAAGGAGTATTGATTCATTGTGAATTTTAATTTGGCTTCCCCACTTACCCCGTGAATAAACACAGTCCCATTTGTGCCTTCTCGGTTGAAAAAAATCATAAGATTCAACAATATCACAATGTTTTGAATTGGAAAGGGTAGTGTAGTTTGTGAGATTTATATTTTCATAGTATAGTTTTTCTGCTCTAGTGTTTCTTCCCTACTAGAGGACTTAGATAGTACCCCTGACAGAGTCACTACAAGAACACAAACATTTCTCCACCGCCAGTGAGCCTGGACAGTATCCCGGCAAAGTTTCTTTCTTCACCTCTTTGCGTAGGAAGCCTTTCTCTTCTTTCACCTTTATTTATATATTTAAAGAGGACTGTTCATAGCCACTTATTCATTTTATGGGCAGAAGATGGATCTTGACATATTGGGAGAAGGAGAGGTTGTTTATTTAGAGAAAAATATAGAGACATATAATTTAGGTTTTCTCATTTAGGTTTTCCCATTTTACTCCTCTACTGATTGGATAAGTGTGAAAACATAGAAACATAAGGAACTGAGTGCAGGAATAAGGTTTTGACCAAAAATATCCTTACGAATGGATCATATTTTATGTCAAAACTTCATCGACCATAATATGTAACCAACACAAAGAAGGAGGACATGAGGTTAATCAAATGATGTAGTGTCACAAGACTCTTTTCAACTCAGTCACACACAAAACAAGTTCACATATGACACTTATTTACAAAACAAAAACAAACACAATGACAAACAAAGAAACAAAGGATAAGAGAAACCATGTACATAGGGCAGGGTTCAACCCCAAATCATCATTCAAATATTGTTTTAAGTCTTGTCCATTGACAATAAGAGAGTCAATATTCTCATCGTGATTGAAGACGATATGTGTGTTGGCCAAGATTTTCATGTATAGTGAATGGTCTAATCCACAGGGATTGGAACTTAGTGTGTTTTCCTTTGTCCTCGTGGGATTTGTCCCACTTCGAGACTAGGTCACCCACACCAAACTCATTCTTCCCTACATACTTCTTGTCGAACTACCTCTTCATATAACTCTGGTGACAAGAAAAAAAATATTTTTATTTTTGTATTTATTCCTGCAGTTTGCAAAGGGTGTCTATTCTATGTTGAACCAATAAGCATGGCTTGCCCTAGTATGCTTGTGAAAATTGAAGGGTAGGATGGCTTATTTCCTATAAACCAAGAAGTAAGGAGACATAGTCAGAGAAGTTTTTGGCATGACTCAGTCAGCCCATAGGGAATTCACCAAAGCAGAGTGCCATTTCCTTTGTTTATAGAAAATGGTCTTCTTAATGATACATATAAGGTTCTTGTTTATAGACTTAGCAAGTCCATTTCCTTGTGGATAGTAATTAGCTGAGTGTTTGAATACAATTCCATTTTCCAATGTAAAATCATATAATATTAGTGATGAAAGGTATGTTGCATTGTCAAAAACAAGTGAAGTTATAATGTCGAACCTGGAAATGATATTCTTCTTAAGGAATTTGATCACTTCCTACTTATTCACTTGCTTTAGTGGAACTGATTCCGCCCACCACGTGAAGTAGTCTGTAGTAGTGAGAATGTAGTGGTGCTACTTTTCCAAGTATGGCAATATATCACCAATAACATCTAGGCCCCATTGTTAAAATGGTTATTCCACTATAATAAGATGCAATGGGCAGTTGGCTTCTTGTTTCGGTCGACACACTTCTGACAAACCAGACACTTGCAGGCATAGGTGTGATCATATTTGAATAACGTGGGCCAACAAAAATAGCCTGCATAACTTTATAAGATGTTGTATCACCCAAAAAGTGTCCCTCGGCTGGCCCATCATGGAGATCAGGTAATACTTTCTTTGAATCATGCTCTTCCAAGCACTTGAACAGTACTCCATTATGGTGCTTGCTGAAAAACACCTCATGCACCAACTAATAATATAATGCTTTTCATCTGAGTTCCCTCTTTTTCCATGAAGATAAGCATGAGGGAATTGTGTCGCGCTCAAGATACTATTGCACATCAACGTACCAATAGTTTGCAATAATAGTGGGGGAAGCTCACTCAACATTATACATTTTGATTTCCTACTCCCATATAGATGGATTTTCTTCTTTTGTATCGTGTGAACTTGTTTGAACCCTAAGTCATACTCTTGTAGACCCATCATCTAGTTTTCTCTTCTCTCACCAAGCTCTTGTTGAACAAACAATGATCTAACTTTTGGGTGTGGCACAAAGATAATACAATGATTCGTCAAGAGGTAGGGTCAGAAGTAATTTACCACCTTGTAGAATGAATACGCCTACTTATCAATGGTAGGATAGTTAAATTCATGTCCCTATAGGTTGGCACTCATGAAATATATTGGTTGATCATTATTATGATCATCCCTTTGATTGAGCACAATGGCAAGACAAGTGTTAGAATGGAAAGTGTAGAGCAGAAAATATTTCTTGAAATCTAGGTTGTACAAGGCTAGTGGTTCTGGGATACTGTGCTTGATATGGGAAAATGTGTCCTTTTCCCTTTTGTTCCACTTGTATAATGCATCCTTATTTACCATCTCCTGCATATGTTTCACAACCTGAGCATAATAAGAGATGAACTTGTGGAGAAAATTAATATTCCCCAGGGAGGACTGCATAGCTTTCTTATTCACTAGGAAGGGAATATGCATGATAGTTCTAACCCTCTCAGGGAATCCTTTAATCCCACTTTTCATGATAATGTGGCCCAAGATATTACCCTTAGACACTACAAAAATATTTTTCTTAGGATTAAGGGATATCACGTACTTCCGACATCGCTCGAAGATTTTCGGCAAATGGCATAAGTGGTCGGATTTCTTCTTATAGAACATTGTGACATCATCAAGATCGGTCCACGAAATGTGATGTCCATTGCATGTTGAAATGCCGCACCTGCATTGACGTTCCCAAATGGAATTCTTCAGAATGTGAACATGCCCCACTTAGTGCGAAATGTTTTTCTAGTCTGTCGAGCTCTGAGACCAGAACCTGGTTGTAGCTTGAATAACCATTGAGCAAGAAAAACATATCTAAACCCAATATTGTCTACAGTATCTATTCCATATACAGAACAAGGTAGTTATCTTTATCCAATGCACGATTCAAGTTTTGGAAATCAATACACAAGCGTATTTCTCTTGAATTCTTTCTTATTGGGACTAGATTAGATACCCAAGTTGAATGTCGCACTTTATATATTATCTTAGGATCTAGAAACTTCCTCAACTCTTTTTGAATCAGGGTCTCAAGCGTCAGATGTACCTTATGCAACTTTTGTTGAAAGGGCTTGACCCCTTCCTTGATTGGGATAACATGTTGGATTATTCATGTGTCATAAGTTTTAAGCTCATCATATGTCCATGTGAAAACATCTTGGTACTGATTGAATAGGCGAATGAAAACTTGATTCTCTTATGGTGTGCATTAAGTACCGATATTAAAAAAATTTGGATCCTTTTCTATTCCAAGATTATTTTTTCGTGCAACAGTGTTGAACTATGCGTTTTTGCATTGACTGGCCCTCGAAAGTGATTCTACAAATCATATTGTTTTTCCAATGATACCATTCCCTTTAGCATGGGGTTTTCTTTATTTGTGTGGGTTGCATATTCCAATGCCTTTTTGTGCTCATCTTCATCGATAGTTTCCCCATTGAATACATCAATGTTTTCCATAAAGTGCAATATCTATTGGTCATCATTGAAAATGCGTAAATTAGTGATATTGTCAAGGACATATGGCTTATATAGTATTTCAATGGAAAATCTATTCCTAATCAGTGATAACCTAGCAGCAACATTTGTTAATTAATTCATAGTTACATTATACATTCTAAGAGCAGATATAATATTAAAATCTTGGAAATGAGAAATCAAATGCCATACCTCTTATTGATAACCTTTCAGATGAGGTGACACATAATGAATAGTATTGCGTACCTTTCATCTAACAATTTTAGAGTCACCTACTGCTTTGAGACATCCAACACTAAGGTCAATGTATTTTTATAAACACAATATGAGTGCCTCATATTCTATCATGTTGTTTGTACACTTGAATTTCAAGCATCTTGAGATTAGGTGTTTCCTCTGTCATGGGTCTACTAAAACACATCCAACTCTAGAGCCCTCATGCGTCTTTGAATCATCAAAGTACAAATCCAAACATCATATGTACAAGAGATAGGCCCTACACTAGTACTACTACTATTATTGTTATCTACCTACATAAGTCATTTATGCCAGTCGGACTAGGAAGGAGATCCAATTGTGTGTCAGGCAGGACTGGGGATGGTTGGGCAAGATATCATGCCAGATCAATTTCTAGAAAGTAATTTCCAAATATTAGATATGCGAAAGAAACATGTTCATTTTTTCCCTCTAAGGGTGTAACAAAATGTTCCATGTAAGGCTCTGAGTCTACCCAAATTTGGTTTTTTCTTCCCTTATACGGAAGCCATAAATGTGACCAGTCCATAGAAAAATACCCTTATAGTTTTTTGGACCAATCTCTACTCAACAATACATTGTATTCTTCTGAGATGTCCAAAATTACTATATTTATACACTGGTGGACTCGTTGGTCAGATGATAGGTGAATAAGCACACTTTTGAGTTCACCTATAGCATGGACAAGGGTATTATACAGTGTAATAATTGATGCATCTGCCCTATAAAATTTTACATTAATTTTATTTTCTACAAATAGGGCCATTACATTTACAAATATCCCTGAATAAACTAAGAAATTGTGTACATTGTAATTGAAAATTAAAAATGTTAATAAGAATGGAGGCTAGAGTACATTTTCATCTAATGTTAAAGCATTAAGCAAAGATTGCAACAGACCAAAAGACTTACCGTATCCCTTTTGAGAAGAAGCTGCGTTACCTGAGGCGGGTTGTTCAAGAGCATGGAAAAGCAATTGTTGTTGGCTCACGATCCTTGTAAGTTCAAAGAGTGAGATGTTGGCACAAGATTTATTCATGTCTTCAATGATGTTATAATCAAGTGTGGGATACATTGCCAAAGTGTTTGGAGGAGTAACCTTATATGTTGCTTCTCGAATGATGGAATTTCTTTTATTGTTCATGAAAGTACTTTTTATTATAGCCACATTCCAGACTTGCTCTGAGTGTTCTGCGTTGAGTTGATGGGCAGTGTGATCTTCCATAGAAAATGATATTTCAATTTCTACCTCAACAACTCTTGTTCAAATACCTTCCCTTGGCTTCCCAAGTTGTATGGATTGTTCTACTTTTGGGTTAGGTCCTCACTTAGTGGTTCTTCTATGAAATTTTTCTTTTCAGCTATGTAAACACAACTGAGTGTATTCACTGTGTTCCCAACACTCGTAGCTTCTTTAGCTGCAATAGTTTCTTCCTTCTCTTCCACTGACTCAGTCTGCTCATCAGAAAGTATTGTATCAATAATATGCACAACTACAACATTCATGGTGTGGTTCCATTGTGGGCATGTTTTTTCTGAAGGATAATCTTGATGAAATGAACAATATTGGTCCATTCCCATACACTCAACATTAAGCTAAATGTTTGATCTTTATGCAAACTTGGATGAACGATTGTTATTTCTGCCATATTTGGCACTCATTCTTAGATAGTTGAATTTAGGAGGCTTGATTCTTATGGTGATATCACTTGAACTTTATTTTAACCCTACCAACTCATTAGATAGAGACTTGATGGTGCAGGTCAAGCTCTCAATATTGGTAGCTTCCTTTTCCTTGGCCTGATACTTTTTCCCGTGTCTTTGGAGTCCTTTAATGGTTCATCATAAATAATCACTTTCATCGTGCGTCAGTCCTTTTCAATTGCGATTTCTTCTTCATAATTTTCTGCTAATGTTTATTTGACAATTATTTTCACGAACTACGTGATGCTTGTCAGTAAGGTAGATGTGTAGAAATCAATAGTGATGGAGTCGTGAGTTTTCTCATTTGTAGTGAATTTATTCAATATATGGTTAAACCTCTGATTGAAATCTTTAACCTTTTCTTTCTTCTCCACCTTCAAATTGCCCAACTCTTTCAATAACATGGAAGGGGTTTTTCCATCGATAAACTTTTCAAGAAAATCCTTTTAAACCCCTTCCAGTTATGGATAGTGTTTGGAGGAAGACTGTGGTACCTTATAGCTACTCTACAATCTAAGGTACATGGAAAAAGTCTACATGCAACATCATTGTAACGTACCTCTAACATTTTCATATGTAGGTAGAAGTTGTCCAAATGGTCCTCCGCTTTCATTTCTTTCTCAGGGTCATACTTTGTTAACCTCTTTTTCAGCTACCTTGGCATATTTTGTAACACACCTTGCAATGGAAATGGGCCCTTATTCACCCAATCCAGATCTTGGTCTACCATATCTTCATTTTTGTGCTCATCCTCTTCGTTAGAGTCTAATGGATCTTCTTCTTCTTCTTTTTCACCACCTAACTTGTTGTGGCTAAAACCTACATATGTAACACAAATGTAGCATAGTACAGAGAACTCCCCCTAGAGATAGCCTCGGATTGCTGACAAGACCAGTGCCTAGGGTCAGTTAGATTAGTGTGTCTCGAATGACTTTTGAATTACAAGAGACATCGCCTATGTTTCAAACATGAACACAAGAGAGTGGTTTTTATTCCCAAAGATATAAAACAATGATATAAGCCTTGATACATAGAAGTAGATTTCATAAATAAAACGAGATAGTGGAGGCCTTTCCCTTCAGAACTTTGCAATTTAATCAAAGGGTTTTGAAGCAAATGACAAGAAACAGAGCGAGGAAAGAAACTCAGAATTACAGAGCTTACAACACCAAGAAATTCATATACATAGCATGAGATTAGAACCATCAAGATGATCTACTTTCTTACTAAAAATGAGTGCTAAACAGACAATAGAATAAAGACGACTTCACATCATAAAGTGCTGCAAATGTAATTTCAAAACCTCACATAGGAATGTGCACTTAAAGAAATACAAATGAATTTGCAGGAGAATTTAAAGACATTATAGTGCTTATTGATGCATGAATAGGAGGACTAAGGAATAAATCGACAAGTAATTTTATAGGAAAAACAAGTTGCAAAGTTCAAAAGGAGGAATCGCCACCAATATGATGATATTATGATAATATATAAGATATCACAGGATCTAGAAAATCGGCCCCTTTTACAATATCAAGACCACCTATTTATAAGAAGGGGATGACCAAGACATTAATGATTGTTATAGGAGAATTCATGGGTTGAGGGCATTTGTTGTTGGATCAGATTGCCCTCTCAGTGGAGGAAGGGTATCATCTCAAGCATTGCTTCCTCTTTGAACTCTTAAACACGATCTAGAAGCTTCTGAGTAAATGAGAAGAGAGAAGGATCCCAGTGAGAAGGAAGAGGTGTCCCTTGCTGCCTTAGTGGAGGCCTTGGGTGGATCCACATACCTACTGTTGTCATGCTTCTTGGTTTACTTCTGCATCATTCGGCTTCTATCGTCTCTACTTTGAATCCATATGGCACCGAGTTATGGAGGCGTGCTACAGGCCAAGTCCTTTTCTGAGTTCTCCCCCCTCCATACCTTCATTAAGCTACCCAACTACCGACCTTTCAATTCGTCAAATCTCAATTCGATGTTTATCAACACATAATGGCATGGTATTGATTCATTTAAAACAAGTGAATTATAGAGGATTTTTTATTTAAGTCTTAGACCTTCCCTTTCATAGCCCTTTTTATGGATTTTTGCATAGGACCATAGGTGAAAACCAAGGGTTCATCTACAAAACGTTTTAGGTTTCAAATAAATGTGTGGGGGGCGGGCGGGCGGCTTCTCTGTATATCAAATAAATACTCTTATCGGTCGATTTACCAGACCCAAAATTAGTATAGGTCACCGTTTATAACTTATCGCATCTAGACCCTCCTATTGCATCGCGACATCATCGATAATCCTTAAGCGGGTGCTCTTTGGAACACCGATATGTGGGATTGAAATATCATTGATCATCTAGAAGCGAGGCTTTATTAACCAAACTGTGATCTTTTATTGCGTCCACAGAAAATATCACAAATCACAATCAGCCCTAGCATCCGCCGATAAGTCTTAAGAAAGGGGACCTTTGACTTAGCTGATTGCAATATTCATTAATGTTGTGATCTGCCGATACCAATATTTATGTCTCTTGTGCCTGCCAATCAGCCGATTTTGTGGCTTTGTGTAATGTGATAATTCCTTAAGGCCCGATTGTGATTTTTTTGGAACACTTTGCCATTTTTACCATTTTCATGTTTTTAGGGATTTTTCAAAGCGATAGTTCAACTAAGTGTATCTTTGGATCTACGAACCCTTTTTTGGATCACTTTATTCCACCAAGAATTTCATTCTGAGCACTCTACAATGGGGGGAGGTCTCATCAAGCTCAAGTGACTTCCATGATTCAAAAAATGGCCTTTCCTTCCCTCTTAACCTATATCCCATACCTCTTACCCTCATCAAGAAACTGAGTGAGTTGTGAATACAACGTTGGCTCCATCTGGGGACAATGCTTTATCAGCAAGGTGTTGAGAACCTACCTACTGCGAACTACTCCTTTATGCATGGAGTCATTTCTAGAACAAAAGATACTTCCAAAAAGCCAAATTTTTTTTACAAGTTTAAAGAAAAACCTTAACTCAAAAGTTTGTAGTAAATCCACTGGATATTTACATTGAGTGTGGAGAAGACAATTTTAATTTTGAAAAAGAAGGTTAAGGAACTAACCATTTACTAGGAGTTCTAGTAGTTCACCATCTAAATTTTCTAGTAGAAAGGTATTGTTTTCTCTTTCTTTCGCAATCATGAAGGGAACAAACCATAATGGATTGAATTCCCTATAGCTTTCCCTTGTCTTCCTACCAGACATCCCACCTGAGAACTAAATCTCCTGGATAGATAGGTATGTCCTTGGTTTTCTTTTCAAATAATAGCTTCATCTTTTGTTGATAATCAAATAATCTGGCCTCCACCCACTCTCCACTCTCCTGAAGTTCCACAAACTGATTTATTCTCCTTATTAGTGCACTTGGCTCCTCCTCAGCTTCTTGTAGCAGCTTTTCTACAAGCATTGCTAATTGTATAGGGAAAACAACAACCTTACCATACAACAACTCAAAAGGTGATACCCTAATGGATCTCTTGAGTGTTACCTTGTTGGCCCATAATGCAAATTTCAACTGAGAATCCCAATTCCTTTTGTTTTTAGCAATTATTTTCTTTAATATTCTCATCACTATTTTATTGGAGGATTCAACCAAGGCATTACCCTAAGGATAATAGGTGGTGGAATTCCCAATAGTCACACTGTATTTATTGTAGAAAGCAGTAACTTGGCAGACTTAAAGACTTGGGCATTATCAGTGATGATTTTGGAAGGGAAACCAAAGCAGGACAATATGTTCTCTTCCATGAACTTCATAACCACTTCATATGTAGCATTCCTAGCTGGAATGGCCTCAACCCACTTGGTGAAGTAATTAATGGCTATCAATATCCACCTATGTTGGCGATTGGATGGTGGGTTTATCTCTCCTATAAAATCCAAGCCCCATTGTCTGAAAGGCTCTTCCATCTGCACTAGGATCAAAGGGAGAGGAGAAAACTTTTGTCTTTCAACAAACAACTGGCATTTCTAGTAGCTCTTGACTCTGTTATAAAAATCCTTGAACAGTGCAGACCAATAAAACCCAACCTTGAGGATTTTGTGGGCTATGGTTTTCCAACTATAGTGCCCCCACAGGCTCCGTCATGAAATTCTTCCATCACCCTATTGATCTTTGTTTCTACTAATCATAGCAATAATACACCCACTGGGTCCAATATAGTAAGCCATTTGGTATAATGTATTTCTGAGCATGTAATCTCAAGCTTCGATATTTAGAGGAATCCAACCCCAATGGGCATCTTAGAAACAAGAGCTAGTGGAAAACATTTTTATACCACTGAGACCCCTTATACTTGGGATAAATTTTCTGTTTAGATGTTCTGATGTTGCTCTGGTGCTCAATAGATCTGCTATTTTTTGTGATTAAATTTATCCCAAGTGCTTGGCAGTTAGATTTAGATAGGATTTGAGCCAGACTTTGTCCTTTAATGAGCTTGCTGAGCTTTATTTCTAGTTCATACTCCTCTATTTTCACTATCCATCTGCCCTTTTTCCCTTCACTATCCCACTGCACTAGAGTGTCTTTGGTTGTTGCCATGGGAACAAATGTTCTAAGCTTGGACTGTAGTACATAAGTGTGAAAGGCTCAGGAAAATTTTAAGAACCCCCCCCCCTAAATTTACATGTATAATAAATGGGCGAATCTCCATGGTATATAGGAAAAATGGAAGGCGATAATATCAATAGTATGATATGAAATCTTGTGTTTATTGAATACACAAATGAAATCATTGCATTTCTTTAAAATATCTTTTGAAATCAAAATTACCGAAATTGCATATCGATAACCTAGTGGGTGTAAGATAAAATTCACCTGTGCCATTCATGGAAAGCATGAGAAAAAACCTAATACTATATATAAAAGCAAGAAAAATTCAAATTCATCACTTTTAGGGACCTCATAACCACCCTGCCAATACACAAGTATGTTCCTGTTTTCAATTAGAAAAATTACCCAAATTACAATATGTTTACTCCACTTCAAGGGACCTCGTAACCACCCTGCCAATACACAAGTATGTTCCCATTTGCAATTAGAAAAGTTACCCAAATTACAGTTTGTTTACTCCAGCATATGTTGGAAAGTTATAGAAGGATGAATAGTGCAATCAATCCATTCCTTTTAGCCCTGGATTTGTTTCACTTTAAAACAGAAGTATACAAATATACTTGTCCAATGTCTATGCTTTAACCATTCACCTTAAGATGTTTTTACAATATAATTTCCTAAGTCTATTTAATATCTTCATTATCATAAAAACAACCTATATCCATCTTAACTCCACATCTACCACTTTTATGGGGATGCAATCTATTTATCCCTCTTGAGCACTTGGTAGACCGAGAATTAAGATGGATCTAAGATAGAATTTCCCCTTTAAAT
>APFE030515349.1:14356-64124 GCA_000404065.3 Pinus taeda
AAAAAGTCAAATCTTCTTAACAATGAAGATCAACAATTTATAAATGATTGTGAGTTCATTCATATTGATAGTTGGGCAAAAGATGATAGCCATATGTCTATGATTTTTAATAGGGTAGACGGAAAGAGTCATAGCCAAATACTGACTTATGATGTTGTTGTGAGAAAACTAACATATGAAGACAAAGAAGCAAAAGGAGAGATATTTAACATTTATCAAAAACCACAATTATTGATTAACTATCTCATAGACATTTGTTCAAATGAAGGAGATTGGGTTCTAGATTTATTTTCTAGCTCAGGTAAGTTTTATTATATGGAATTGAATTTCAATATGTTAATTTTTTAATTAATATGTCATTGTACTAATTTAGTTCATTATTTCTTTTGTGCTTGATAATTAGGTACAACGCTAGCATGTTGCCTTCAAAAAGGAAGAAATTGCATTGCAATCGAAAAAGATCCAGTATAGTGCAATTTCATTCAGCAAATAATTAATGCTGTTCAATTTATTCCAGATGCAATGCAAGCAATTGGGTTGAAGAAAGGGGACTTTAGTGAATCACGTGTGGCAAAAAAGGCAAAGGAATCCCAACCACCATTACATGGAATATTTGGAAAGACATACATTGGGAGATTCACAGACATCAAAGACCCATTAGAAGAGGAAAATGAGCAAAAGGAAACATAAAATATTGTGGAAGAAGACAATGATGAAACTCTAGAGGACGAAGAGTTTGGATTATGTCACATTGTTGATTAAATTTAAGTTATGCTTGTAAATCAAACTTTGCAATGTTTTGACTTTGACATTTTATGAGAAGAATAAACACTCAATTAGGGTTGTTATATGTCCAATATTTGTAATATGTGATTTTCAGATTGATTTTTAAGTTAATCATTATTTTTTGAAAAAAATGTGATTATTATTATTTTTTTGACATGAAATTAAAAAAAACTATTATTTAACCATTTTTAGTTAAAATTACTGTATAAAAATTGTGATTTTGACATGTCAATTCTCGCAAAAAATTATCAAAATGTGTAGTTTTTTAGTTATATTTATGTTAAAAATGGTTATTTTTATGTCCATTGTTAAAAAATATTGTTTTTTAGAAACAATTATTTCATGTGGAGTGAAAAATTAATTAAGGATGTTTAAATATGTAGAATATCGAAAATTTTAAATATCGACCTTCTAATTTAAAAATGCAAAACAATAAAAACCTCACGAAAAAAATTAAAATTAAAATAAAAACAAGAAAATGTGAAGAAAACGACCACTTCAAAAATTATCAAATTTACAAAATAATTATTTACATTTTATACATTAAAAAATTTAAAGCCAAAAAATAGGGCTTTTAGAAAAAGGGTGTGATGCAGAATACTCACTTTTTTAAATCAGCATGAAAATAACTACCATTCTAAAACATAATGTACATTAAAAAAATTAAAGTGTCAAAAACTATGCTCTAAAAAAAACATGTGCGTTCTGCATCACCCCTTTTCAAAATTAGGTCATTTTTTGCTATCTCTACGAAACAAGTAACAGTATCAGTTCCCGTTTCAAAGTTTACATTGTTTATGTTAGTGGTTGCAGGCACAGATTAGTTGCTTGGGCGAATGATTCACATATGGGTGATGGGGTTGTACAATTGGACAGAACTTCATGGGAGGGGTGGGACAATGTCCCTGATCTCACCCACTAGCACTCCCGCTGTGCCTTGGGCTGGAAAGGTTGAAACATATCATGAGGATGATAGCTTTGATGGATAGGTATGTTTTCTATTGATGTTACAATGTTGATAGCTTTGATGGATATGTATGTCTCCATTGATGTATGATGATGATAGCCATGATGGATGTGTCCCCTACGTTACCTACTTGCATTAGTTATGGTTCATAATGAACAATGATGTGAATGAATAGGTGATGTCGATGATGCTATTATTACAATGACTAACACTAAGAAACCTTATTATTGATGATTATTGAGTATGGCAGGAAACCACCAGAGGCACTCGCATATGACGAGTGGGCGACACTTGGTTTGATGAAAATTTATATTTTGTCTTTAAAATTCTAAGTCAATTTTGAAACATGCTATATATGTTTATCTATATTCTAATGATATGTGAGTGGTTGCAGGCACATATTAGTTGCTTGGCCGAATGACTCACAAATGGGTGATGGGGTTCTACAATTGGATGGAACTGCATGGGAGGTGTGGGACAGTGTCCCTGATCTCACCCACTAGCACTCCCATTATGACTTGGGCTGGAAAGATTGAAACACCTTCACCTTGAAGATCACAATGTCATGAGGACAAGTCCCAAAGTTGGGTCGCTCATGAGGATTTTACTAGGGGGCGCGCATCAAGGCAAATTACTTGATCATCGACACCATTAGTCTCACTATAGCATGCAACATAAGAGATGATAATGGTCTCTGTCATTTCACCTATACTTTCCCCTCGTAGCCATTGAATGCTTGAAGGGAAAGTGATGTGGCACCCTTGGAACTTCAAGGGAATTTCTTGAAGGGCATGACCAACTTGGCAGCCTTGGAATCACAAATAAATTGTTTGGCGTGACACCCTTAGAACTTCAATGGAAGTTCTTGAAGGACACGACCAAACTTTGCACCCTTGGAATCATTAAAAATAAATAAATTAATAAATGTAATCAAGATATGAAAACTAGGTAAATTCACATCAAGAGTTAATGATGTTAGAAATGAGGTAATTAAATCAAGAATAAAACTTGGGTTAAGAGGATCATAGGAAGAAATAAAATATTTTACCTTAAAAACCCTACCTTTCCCATGTTAGAAAATATTAGGTAGATAATGGTTTAATTAGGTAAAAAGGGGAAAGAGGGACATAAATGTAAGGATAAATATTAATCCTAAAATAGTTAAACCTAACTAAGAGAAGAGGATGGTGAATTAAAATAAGATTAATAAATTAAATTTTAGACAAATTTAGAGGAAAAATATTAGTTTTAAATTAAAATTTAAGTAGATAATTTTGGAGAGCCTTGATGAGAGAGTGAAACATGGGTGGGTGAATAATCAAACTTTTGAATTATCAAAAATAATTATTTATGCATGAAATTCCAAGTGTCACCTATGAGGAGTCCTATAAAAGAAGGGGCAAGCCATGGGAGAAGGGACTTTCTTTACCCTATTTTTGGATGGATGAGACTATGTCACAGTAGTGACTATGAGCTATAGTGAGTTTGGTGAGGTAGAGTACTTTAGAGAGGGAACTCTTGAGCCAAAGAGTGCTCTCCTCTACCAGCTATTACATTCCTCCATTGGACAACCCCATTGCATCTCAAGGGTTCACGGGGAAGGAGAGTACCCAAGTAGTAGGGTGGGAGGTCCACTGGTGGGTCATTGCATTCAGATTAAGCACATTGACATTCACACTTGGAGGTCATTGATTACAAAGGAGGGAAATTAGCAGCAAGTCAAGTTTGAATATCATCTCCTCGTGAACGGTACCTATGTTGTTATAATATTCTTTTGTATGACTTCATTATGGTTTAGTTAATAACATGTAAATTAGACGATATGTTCAATAAAATGAAATTGAGAAAATTTTTATATAATGCTTAATAATGTTTGAATTCCTAATGTTATTTTCTTATGGTTGTATTTTTAGTATTTAAAAAAGAAAAATCATAGGGTTGGCCCCTACACTTGTTCCTTTGACTGAATCGATTTCAAATCCATTCCCTATTGATAAAAAGCAAGGAACAATCTATGTGTGCATCAATTTTAGGGATTTTAATAGAGCTTGTCCTAAAGATAATTTCCCCACTTCATTTAGCAATTAGATCATCGCTGAGTGTGCGGGAAATGTGATATTCTCCTTCATGGACAAATTTTCTAGATATAATCAAATTACAATTCATCATGAGGACCAACATTTATTTTCCCTTGGGGTACGTTTACATACAGGAAAATATCTTTTGGCCTTAAAAATGTTGGGGCTACCTCTCAACAGGCCATGTCCTATGCTTTCCATGACATCAATCATATAATTGAAGCATGCGTGGATGATCTAGCCACTCATTCTCACAAGAGAGTGGAACATCCAAAGCACCTTCATTTTTTCTTTGAAATATGTAGTTACTATAAAATCCGGTTGAACCCAAATAAGTTTGTTTTTACAATTACATCTGGTCAATTATTGGGATTCATCGTGTCTAATGAAGGGATTCGTGTAGACCCCTTCAAGGTTGAGGAAATACTTCAGTTGCCCCCCCCGTCGTGTATCCGTCAACTTCAAAGTCTCTAAGGAAAAGCCAATTTTTTAAGGAGATTTATCGTAAATTAAGATAAGATCACAAAACGGTTTATGCATTTACTCAACAAAGGAGTCTCATTCATTTGGGATGACTTCACTCAACTCTCCTTTGATGCCTTGAAAAAGGAATTGACCTCTACTCCTCTTCTAAGTCCACCTGATTATAGCAGATATTTCCTCTTGTATGTTGCAGCAATAGAATCAACCATTGGTATGGTTTTGGTTCAGGAAGACAATTCCCTTAAGGAGCATGTGATTTATTATCTAAGTCATGGCTTAGTTGTTCCTTAACTTAGGTATTCTCATATAGAGAAATTGGCTTTGGAAACTGTTCATGTTGTCCAGCTACTCCATCATTACATTCTGTTTAGAAAAACCTTTGTATTAGTTGACTTCAACTCATTTCAATTCATTCTCAGTAGGCGAGGGATTGGGGGAAAATATAATAAATGGATTGTCATATTGCAAGAGTTTGATCTCAAGTTTATGTCAGCTAAGTCAAAGAAATCTTTATTCTTTGCAGAATTGATCTCTTAATTGCCTTGTGAAGAAGATATTGTTTATGAAGACTCATTTCCTGATGAGAATTTTTTTCTCATCTCTTCACAAGATCCTTGGTATGGAGATATCATTATATATATCTAGACTTTGAAGTTACCTCAAAATCTTTCTAAGGATGAACGTCGTAAGTTGCATCACCTGGCTAAAAATTATCTTATCATTGGTGATACTTTATATCTTCGAGTTATTGATTCAATACTTAGACATTGTTTAACCTTAGAGGAAGTTGAGTTGGTTTTGAATGATTGCCACAGTACAGCTTGCGGAGGTCATTTATCTGGGCTTGTTATAGCCTAAAACATCTTGCATGCAGGCTGTTTCTGGCCCTCGATTTTCAAAGATTGCATTGAATTGGTCAAGAAATGTCATCCTTTGTCGAGTTTATACTCGAAAAATGAGTGCGCATCCAACTCTGCTTTTTCTTATTGTTACTATCAATCCATTTACCAAGTGGGGTATTGATTTTACTACTTGTAACCAAGCTTCAGCTAAGGGCCACAAGTATATCATTGTAGTAGTAAAATACTTTACTAAGTGGGTGGAAGCTTGCATACTTTCAATAATGACGGTGAGACAACAACTCTTTTCCTATTCAATAAAATCATTTCACTCTTTGGTATTCCTAGAGAAATTGTTACTGATCATGGCAGTCACTTCTAGAATAAGATGATGTCTGAGTTGGCTTTGAAGTTGGGATTTCAGCAGGAGCATTTGTCTCCTTATTATCCTCAAGAAAATGGACAAGTAGAAGTCGTTAATAAATCCCTTAAGACCATTCTACAAAGGACAATCAATCAAGCTAAGTCCAACTGGCACATCATATTATATCATGCACTTTGGGCATACCGAATGTTTGTTAAGACTGCTACAAGTTTTACTCCTTTTCAACTAGTTTATGGGTTGGAATCAATTTTTCCTGTAGAATGTGAAATTCCATCTCTCAAAGTAGTAGTCCACCTTCTTCCAGGCACTTCAAGTCTTAGAGAAAGCCTCATTCATTTAGAAAATCTCTATGAGCAGCGTTTGGATGCAGCCACAATGAATGAAGCTCATAAGAAAAGAGTAAAATCCCAGTATAACAAGATTGTACGACCTAGGGTTTTCTTTGAAAGTGATCTTGTTTTGGTCTATGACCAAGTCAAAGAAACCTTGGGGATAGGAAAGTTTAAACCTATGTGGTATGGTCCCTATATCGTTAAGGTCTTAAAGAAGGGCACATATGAATTGGTTGACTTTGAGGGAAATGTGTTGTTGGAGCCCAAAAATGGGCTCTATCTCAAGAAGTATTATGCCTAGGCTCTTGCTTAGCATTTGTGTTGTTTTGTAAATATTGTACATAGTCTTTTATTTTTGTCTATGGGTCTTGTGGTGATGATGATATTTTTTATCTACTTAGGTAGGTTTTGATGGGTGATTTGGTGTATTTAGGATTCAGTGATGGTGCTAGTAGACATACACAGAATTTAAATTCAACCATTTGGGTTATATATTATGCATCCGACCAGTTGTTAGTCTCAAGAGGCATATGTATTGGTCTTGCTTCTAATAATATGGCTAAATACAGTGTCATTATTAATTTATTATATGAAGCAATATCTCACGGTATTGAATCATTGGTCATTTATTTGGATTCACAATTGGTTGTGTCTCAATTGAATAACATTTATCGTGTAAGATATCCTTTATTAGATCATCAATTTCTGAGAGTGAGATTATTGCAAAGATCATTTACTTGTATTACAGAATTATTTTCTTGTCTCGATACTCAGTTAGCTCATAGTTCATCTTATCATCCTCAATCTGATGGGCAAACTGAGATAGTAAACAAATGTTTGGAAGAATATCTTCATTTCTTTGTACCTGATAAACAAACATAATGGGTCAAATGGTTGCCTTTGGCTGAATAGTGGTATAACACTTCCTTCCATACAGCAACAAAAATTACCCCATTTATGGCACTTTATGGATATTAGCCACCATCCATCACATCATATTTAAGAGAAAATTCTAAGGTTCAAGTAGTGGAACATCACATCAAGCATCAACAACAAGTCCTCCAACTCTTAAAGGAAAACCTCGTATTGGCATAGAATAGAATGAAACAACAAGCAGATCAACATCACAGCGAAATAAGTTTTGATGTAGGTGATTGGGTATTCCTATGGCTACAACCATATAAAAAAATGTCCCTCAAGCAAGCTAAGAAGGATAATAAATTATCACCAAAGTATTATGGTTTCTACAAGGTGTTGCAAAATGTTATAGCTCTGATACCACTTGTTGTAGCTCCGATACCACTTGTTATAACTTCGATATGAAAATATAAGACAATGCAAATAAACCCAGAAATAGATAGAAAGAAATAGATAGAAATGATTCACTTTATTGATATCAAACCCTTAAGGTAGGGCAACACCATACAATCACTCCTTAAGGAAGGAGAATACTCCACAAGCCATTTGCCTATTCATACAATAATCCTTGACAATATTCCTTGACGTCCTCCATGTGGAGTCTCTAGCCTCTATATAGGCCTCATACATACAATACCATGGATCATTACCATGGTTTCCTCATACCATCGAACTAATACCATGGGCCCATTACATTATTACTAACTACTTGTGGTCCCTTACATGATATGGGTTAACCACCTTATTTATTACTATGGTCCATCCCATTATTACATTATTACCTTGGGTACCTCCCTTTGTACCCCATATTATCCCCCCCTAGGTATGTAACATTCCACCCCCCTTAGCATGTTTCGTCCCCGAAACATGGGAAGAACACAAATAATAAGATCTACTCAAAAGAGTAGTCCACTGGTACCATACACGTGCATCTAGCCATCCAAGAGAAAGCTGAACACTCGATCTCATTGGTGCCTCACTCGCTTGAGATGGAAGTTGACCGTGGTAGCTCTTCTGTGTTGATGTGTAGTAGGTGGATCGTCGCTCCTCACTATCCATCATAAGGGGGTTGTTTGTCCTTGTGGCTAATTGGTTGCCATCTTGTTGGTTGTTTTCTTGCAGGGTGATGTGGGTGATGATATGTTGAAGTTTTAACCCACGGTGTCTTTTTCTTCAATTCACCCTGTTGTGGTGCGTGTTGTGGTGTCTTCTTTTCCAATATGACTTCAACCACTGAACCTTCATCAGATCTGTCAGCACCTGTTACCTTTTCGGTTTCAGCCTCTGTTTGTGTCTGATTGTCAACCATCAACTGCTCATCATTTGATATGTTAGTCCCTAGAACATCTTCTGCGTCGACCTCCGTGGACTCTACCTGTTTATTGATGGAAGTATCCTGTAGTGTAATTTTCTTCTTTTTATACCAGAGCTTCAGGAATTTCTTCTGCACATTAATATTGATAGTACCCACTGATTCCATCCAAGGATATCCCAAAACAACATCCATATTATCCATATCTGAAGTATAAAAATCACCATGCAACACATACTTATCCATAGAAATCTTCAAATCCTTATACACTTGGACATCCTCATCATCCACCTGTGTGTTTTCAATGTGTTTCGCGGGAACTTGCAATTTTTTTGCCAAATTAACATTGATGAAATTATGCTTGCAACTAGGATTTATAGAAACAATGATCTTCTCTTTCTGAATCAATCCATGAACCTGTAATAAGGAGATACCAGCAGAAAATAACCCTTTAGTTTCCTTGGTTTCCTTCTTTCCTGTAAAAATAAAATCTTTGCTAGGTTGTGTGTCTGTCTGTGTGAGCTTATCCACAAGATTAGTTTTACGGTCAAAGTGGTCCATAAGAGATTTTTTGAAGGCGTCCCAAGTCAAGAACCTTCCATAGCCACATTGATGCCCTTGCCACCATTGCCTTCTTTCATTGTCCAAGTATATTTTTCCCATACTCAACTGAGTCTCATCATCCATGATGTAATGCCATCTAAAGAATTTCTCCATTTGTGCTTTCCATTTGGCTGGATGAGAGCCATCAAAATTATACAAGTCCCTCAAATTCTAACCTAGGGCTGCCATCACAAAAAAGGATTGGCGAAAATTTGAAATGGTCACAATTCCGTCAATATTGCTCAGAATCCCTATTAGGACCTATTTTTGGAAATGCAACAACCATTCTGCATCTGTCCATGTGATAGAAATCTTGATCCAGGCACTAGAATTTCAGATCTGCGCTAAAATTCTCCCATCGTCACCCAAAATTTCTACAAAAAAGAGCTGATTTTAAATCAGCGATATCTCCCTCATCCGGACTCTGATTCAACTGGTTTTTTTTTTTTTTTTTTTTTAAATTGGGTATTTTTTCACGAAGAATTCAGATCTAGAATTATATTTTGCCGATCTTGCACCAGGACATCCAGATCTGCACCTCAAACTCACTGCCCTGAAAAATTGTCTGCAATTCCACCGATTTTTCGATCGGCGATATCTCATTCATCCGGACTCTGATTCAGCCAGTTTTTTTTTTTGAAATCGGGTATTTTTTCACATAGAATCTAGATATACAATTAGATTTTGCAAATCTTGCACCAAAATATACAGATCTGATCTGCAAACTCGCCGCCCTCAAAATCCTGCAAAAAAAAAAAAAATTCTCCACTTTTTTGCCCAAGAAAGTGCTCTGATACCACTTGTTATAGCTCTAATACCACTTGTTATAGCTCTGATACCACTTGTTATAGATCTAATATGAAAATATAAGACAATGCAAATCTTGCACCAAAATATACAAATCTGATCTGTAAACTCGCCGCCCCCAAAATCCTGCAAAAAATAAAAAGAAAAAATTCTCCACTTTTTTGCCCAAGAAAGTGCTCTGATACCACTTGTTATAGCTCAAATACCACTTGTTATAGATCTAACCCAGTTTCATATAGCTCTGATACCACTTGTTATAGCTATGATCTAAAAATATAAGATAATGCAAATATACCCAGAAATAATAAGATAGAAATAGATAGAAATTCTTTTTTATTGATCAAACCCTTAAGGTAGGGCAACACCATACATTCACTCCTTAAGGAAGGAGAACACTCCACAAGCCATATGCCTGTTCATACAATATTCTTTGACAATATTTCTTGACACAATTCCTTCACATCTCTCCTTGTAGAGTCTCTAACCTCTATATAGGCCTCACACATACAATACCATGGATCATTACCATGGTTCCCTCATACCATCGAACTAATACCATGGGCCCATTACATTATTACTAACTACTTGTGGTCCCTTACATGATATGGGTTAACCACCTTATTTATTACTATGGCCCATCCCATTATTACATTATTACCTTGGGTACCTCCCTTTGTACCCCATATTATCCCCCCTGGGTATATAACACAAAAGATTGGTACTATGGAATACAAATTGGAGCTTCCTGCAGCTTCTCGAGTGCACCCAGTTTTCCATGTTTCATGTTTAAAGAAAGTTATAGATGACAAGCTCCCAGTTCAAACAATATTGCCAGAACTTGACGAGGAAGGAAAAATTATATTGGAACCAGAAGCAGTCACAGAAACAAGAACTCGACAACTGCGAAATCGATCAATTTCGGAGTATCTCATCAAGTGGAAGAACTTAGCCACTGAATATTCCACATGCGAGGATGAGAATTTTATACGGAAGCATCCAGAACTACTCAAGCGTTGAGGGCAACACTTTTTTGAAGGAGAGGGGCATAGGTCCCTATGATACTAGTGATTACCCCATTACTATTGTAGTTATACCCCTTATTAATATTGTTGTGCCCCTATTGTCCCCATATTGTTATTACTGTGCTCCATAGAATCCCTCTATTTTTATTTTTGTGTCTTTATAATATTATTGTTAGGTCGGCTAGGTTATATTGTGACACCTTAGACTCCTATATATAGAAAGGAGGTTTTTTCATTTGAATCATCAAAGAATTGTTCATTTGTGTAATGTAAAGGAGGTTGCCCCCTCGAAGAGGCTGAATTCTAAGGCGTTCAACTATCTTTTCTATCTTTTTGTGAGCTGGTTTCATAACAATAGGATTGTTCCAATCCCAAGAATTTCCCTTGAAACTCGTTCTTTCCATTGTACTATAAGCAATATTTTATTCTTTTTTTAGGATTTAAATATGAAAAAGACAAAAAATCAAATATTCCAAAAAGAGCTAGAACAGGAAAAATTTTTCATTATTTGATTGCAGCTAGAGTCAGTAGTGCCACCCTTAAAAATATCACTTAAAATGAGTCTTTCCTCCACTGGGATGGAACTTAGTCTAGCTTTAGGGAATCCATAACTGATGAGGTGCTCAAAAATTATGTTCAAAAATCAAAGTGTCAAAATATTTTTAAACTCAGCTTCAGATTTAAGAGCTCATGATTCTAAATTGAATGGTGCAAAGAACACTCAAATCCAAGCTTGTATGTAGAAGTTAGAGCAAGTCAAAGTTCAAGTTTGACTTGTCTACATGGCAGGATTGGATGACATGGCAAAGCCCTTCAGTGAATGAGGAGGTGCCGAGTGGTAGGCTTCCATTGGCCCCCGCATATCACAAATCACAGTCGTAGGTAGAAAGGTGTTTGAAATCGGCCCCGGCACAGACAGGCTGCGATGTGATCTAATCGCAATTGCATATCATAGGTGGATAAGAATCGCCCTCAACGAAGCCCGGTTGTGATACGATTTATCGCATATCTTAATTTTAGAAAAGGGTTGTGTTTGCAATGGTTCTAGCAATAATTGCCAAAT
Organism: Pinus taeda; assembly: GCA_000404065.3. NCBI lineage: Eukaryota > Viridiplantae > Streptophyta > Pinopsida > Pinales > Pinaceae > Pinus > Pinus taeda. Next base: position 25,952 of record APFE030515349.1, read on the forward strand.
TGTGATTTACGATGCACTACCTAGAAGCGATATTTTATATGTTGCATTTTAATGTCTCGTTGAGTCTGTGATATCGCTATTGCAACATCACCGCCATGTTAACAATACCTTCAGCACACCAAACTTTGTTGATTGCAATTTTCGATACAACCGACACAATAGATCTCATCGTGCGGTGAAATATTCACTCAATTAATGGATTTTGGAGTGAATTTGTGGAACAAATAGTGGGAGAACTAGCAAAAGTCATAACTTCTTCAGTTCTTATCCAAATTGGATGCAAAAAGAGGCGAGATAGCCTTTTTTGAGTATTATGAACTCATTGGGATAGGTTTCAGGGGGCTTTTTGAGCATTGTAAACACAGTTTTGTCGTAATTTTGAACATAATAGAGAGGCCCAAGCATTGGAAGCTAGACCAAGGAGATGTAGCCCAGGAGGGGTGAACTCCTCATCAAGTCTTTGTGTTGTGTGTTGTATTTTGATGTTCTTTGTTGTTATTTTCTGTTGTTTAGCATATGTTTTATGTTAAATTGTTTCTAACATTTACATAAGAAACTCATGGGAATTAGTTAATTAAGCAAACATGGTGAATCCTTAAGAACTTGTTAAGCAAATGATAAGCATAATGGGTTTTATTTTGAATGGGGAATTAGCACAACATTACTAATAGGCACCATTTCAGATCAAGTTGGTATCAGAGCACTTGTTTTTTCTTATTAGATTTGCTTTGCAAAAAGAAGGATTTAATTGTTTGGAAGTTTATGTCATGCTTACAAGTTTAAAACTCAAAATAGGTTAAGGAAATATATTTGGAAGCCCCGAAGTTGGGTCAAGGGAAAGAAGAGCAAGGTTTCCAAAATCTCCAACACTAGTTCATCCTCAAGTTGCAAAAGTTGCAGTTGAGTCTTCAAAGACCATGTCTCATGAAGGAGAACCTATCATGACAAAAGATGAGAAGACCTTTAGAAAGGCTTTATTTGATATGACAGAGATGGAAAAGGTCCTCTATGAAGAGAGGAATAGCAGTTTGCAAGGAGAAAGTTCCAAACCTCCCAAAGGAGAAGGCACTTTGGAAGGAGGTAAAGGAAAAGGAGGTAATGGGATTGGAGACAAGCCTCCACCTTCTCCACCATATTCTTCATCTTCTACTTCATAAGCATCTTCACACTCTTCTACTAAAACAACCATTACTCATACTCATCATCATTCTGCAAAAGGAACTGGTAAATTACCTTTTCTAAATCTTGATGTTAAATTTGAGTTGCCTATGTACAATGGAGAAGTTAATGCAGAAAATATGGATAACTGGATTTGTCAGTTGGGGGTGTATTGTAGAACATAACCTTCAAGAGGATGATATCAAAATTTAGTTGGCTTCATTGAGAATGGAGGGTGTATCACTTGTATGGTGGGAATTAAAGACCCAAGAGGAGATTAAAAAACATGGTAAGATCTCTATTACTTGGTTTCATTTCATTGCTTCTATAAAAAGACAATTCTACCCTTTAGCTCATATGAAAAAAGCTATCATGAATTGGCAAAATTTCAAACAGTTAAAAGGTAAAAATGTGCAAGAGTATACTCAAGAGTTTAGGAGAAGAGCTCTTATGCTAGGAGTAGACTTGTAGTCACAAGATACTTTTCTGAAATATATAGGAGGTTTTCATAGCTATCTTCGACACATCATTCTTATGTTTAATCCCACAAATATTGATGAGGTATGTGTTCAAGCTACACAACTCAAAGAAAGAGGGGAAAATTTACAAGAAGAAGTCATTCCAGAGTGGTGAAAAAGGAAAGAATTCTAAAGGAAAGCAGAAGAAAAATGCTTCTGTTAAGAAAGAAGGGGAGAAAACCGTGTGCAAGAATTGTTCCAAAGAGGGCCATGATGAAGCGCATTGCTGGAAGCTTCATCCTGAATTACAACCGAAGAAATTTAACAATAAAGGGAAACAAAAGACAAATGTTGTTGTACAACAAGACTTGGGTTCTGACTCAGGTGATGAAACAAAAATTGTAGCCACAGTCACTAAGGGAAAAGTTGTGGCAAAAGAAAGGAGAGAGGAAGTCATGGCAAAAGCAAGCAAAGAGGAAGTCATGGAAAATACCAGCACAGAAAATAACTCCAAGAATGTTTCAAATGAGGAAAATAGAATTGAGTTGTTCCACATCTGAGTTATTTCCAAACACACCAAGATTGACACACTATTTGATAGTGGATCCCAGGAAAATTTAATTTCTACAGATTTGGTCAAGAAATTGAATCTAGAAATTGTGCCTCATCATAAACCGTATCTATTGGATTGGATAACCAAGGATGCCAATATTCAAGTCACACATAAATGCATTTTCAAGTTTTCATTTACTGCTAATTTCATTGATGAAGTCGAATTAGATGTAGTTCCACTGGATATTTCTGGAATTGTGTTGGAAAGCCCGTATTTGTATGACCAGAAAGTTTTTTTCATAGATTTAAGAACAAATATCATTTGTTCAAAGATGGAGTGGAGTATATTGTGAGAGCCCATTGTAGAAATCTTAAAATGTCTTTAGAAAGTGTAGGGAAAATGAAGCGACTGGTCAATTCCAGCAAGAATCTCATGCTCCTTATGATCAAGTAGAAGAATGACAGGGAGCATGAATCCTTTGCAGGCTATGACGTGAAGATGAAAGATGAATTGGTTGATTTGGTCAATCAATATGGTGACATGTTTCAAGAAGCAAAGGGATTGCCACCAAAAAGGGGAATTCAACACGAAATTTAGCTACAACAAGATTGTCCACTCCTAAACATCGGTATCTATCGAATGTCAATTTTGGAAAGCTTAGAAATTAAGAAACAAGTCCAGGAATTGTTAGATAAAGGTGTAATTGATCCCTCTACTTCACCATATGGTTCACCAATTGTTTTGGTACCCAAGAAAGATGGAATCTAGTGCATGTGTGTAGATTATCGAGCTTTAAATAAAATTAGCATAAAGAATCAATACCCAATGCCCAAAATAGATGATTTGCTAGATCAATTGAAGAACACAAAATATTTCGCTAAATTAGACTTTAGAATTGGATATCATCAAGTTAGAATAGCTGGGGAGGATATTTGGAAGACTAATTTTAAGACTAAACAGGGATTGTTTGAGTGGTTGGTTATGCCTTTCGGTCTTTGCAATGCTCCAGCTACATTCATGAGAGTTACGAATGATGTTTTAAGATCCTTTCTTGATGAGTTTTTAATTGCCTATTTAGATGATATTTTGATATTTAGCAAATCACAAGAAAAGCATGTCAAGCATGTGAGGAAAGTGTTGAATGTCTTGAAAAAAGAACACTTATTTATGAAGATGTCTAAATGTGAATTTGGGAAAACTTCCTTAGTGTATTTGGGCCACATAGTTGGAGGAGGTGAGCTGAAGATTGACCCCTTTAAAGTTTTGGTCATTGTGAATTGGCCAATACCCAAATAAGTCACAAAAGTAAGGATTTTTCTGGGAGCAGTGCAGTACTGGAGGAAGTTAATTTCCAATTTCTCTTCCATAGTAGCTCCATTACATGCTTTGACTAGCATGAAGGTTTTCTTCTAGTGGGGAGGAAAAAAGAAAAAAACATTCGATGCTTTAAAACAAAATATCAGTTCAACCCCATTTTTAGCATTGTTGGATTTGAAACAACCATTTGAAATACAAACAGAAGCAAGTGACTACGCCATGGATGCAGTTCTTTTACATCATGGTAAGCCCATTTCATTTCATTCTAAGATTTTTAATGGTGATGTTATTAACTATCCTACGTATGATACAAAGCTTTATGCATTGGTGCAAAGTGTGAAGAAATGGAAGCGTTATTTAATGGGAAAAGAAACCATTATTCACAATGACCATCAACCTTTGCAATATCTACAATCTTAAACAAAATTGTAGAAATCAAGGAAATTTCATTGGATGTGATTCTTACATCAATTTCACTTGGTAATCAGGTAAAATAAAGGAATTTATAACATAATTATTGATATGCTTTCTAGATCGGTTGTTAATGCAGCCATTTTACTCAAGAATCAATCTGTTTTTCCTAAAATTTATGTTGAACAATAAGCACATGATGTTGACTTACAAGAGGTATATTCAAACTTGAGTCAAGGCCAACAAGTTGAGGAATTAAACTACCATGTACATGATAATATGTTGTATCAATTGGGAAAACTTTGTGTTCCATAGGGAGAAAGAGTAAATGTCACAAGGGAAGCACACACTTCTCTTATTACTGGACATTTTGGTGTAAGAAAAACAATGGCAAATCTTCAAAGGTATTTTTATTGACCTCATATGCTTGAAAGTGTGTCACATTTTATCAGAGGTTTTTCATTATGTGCCATTAGTAAGCCTAGTAATAGGAAACTAGGATTGTACACACCAGTTCCAGCGCCTTCACGTCCATGGGAGAGTGTTTCTATGGATTTTGTAGGAGGTCTTCCTTTATCAAGAAAAGGTCATGATTATGTGTACGTATTTGTGGATAGGTTCAACAAGATGTGCATATTAATGCCTTGTAAAAAAAAAAAATTACAGCTGAACAAACAGCTCAACTTTTCTTTCAAAATGTAAGGGTTCATTTTGGATTACCTACTTCTATTGTAAGTGATCGTGATTCCCGATTTGTTGGGAATTTTTGGTCAAGTTTATGGAACTTGATGGACACCAAGTTGAAGAAAAGTACAACCTTCCATCCGCAAACATATGGTTAAACTGAAGTGGTTAATAGGACAATTATTCATTTGCTAAGAGGATATTACAGCAAACATCCCTAAGTTGTGGGATGAACAGTTGCATTATATTCAACATGCTTACAACTAAGCAAAACACTCTTCTACTCTAACTTTGCCTTTTGAGGCATGTATTGGTTATTTGCCTAAATTTCCTTTGGATCTCATCCTTTAGAAATACGTAGCTATAGATGGACATAGCGACATAGAAAAAGCAAAGAAATTCATTGAGAAAATTCAATTGATTCACCAAACAGTTCAAGAACAACTAGAAAAGAGTCAAGGCAAGTATAAGGCAAGGCATGATAAGCATCATGTGGATCATCAGTTTCAAGTAGGTGATTAAGTTTGGCTCTACATTAGCAAGGAAAGGCTTCAAGGTGAAGGTAGAAATCTGAAACCAATCCATTATGGTCCATTTAAAATTATGGAAAAGATTGGTAATAATGCTTTCAAGCTTGATTTGCCTTCATATATGGAAATTTATTCTGTTGTTAATGTTGAAACTTTTATATTGTATGAGCCTCCTTTGATTGAATATCAGGGAGAAAGTGTACATATTCCATTAATTGAAGATTTTTCTCCAGAATTTCTTGATGAGGTTCAACAAGACACCATACTTGACAGAAGAACGAGGTCATCAAAGAGAGGAAATTTTGATTATCTTCGAGTGGGTTTCAAAGGTACAAATCCATCAAAGGCCAAATGAATTGAAGAGGGGAAGGTGAGGGAACAATACCCTCATTTGTTCAATAACTGAATATAATATTTTGGGGTCCAAAAGGCTTCCAGTGGGGAGTGATCAGGTGCCCAAAAATTATGCTCAAAAATCAAAGTGTCAGAATCTTGTTAAACTCATCTTTAGATCGAAGAGCTCATCATTCTGAATCCAGTGGTGTGAATGACACTCAAATCCGAGCTCGTATGTAGAAGTTAGAGAAAGTCGAAGTTCAAGTTTGACCTGTCTACATGGTAGGATTGGATGACATGGCAAACCCCTTCATCGAATGAGGAGGCACCAAGTGGCAAGCTGTCATTGGCCCCCACATATTGCAAATTGCAGTCATAGGCAGAAAGGTGTTTGAAATCAGCCCTGACACAGATAGGTTGCAATGCAATCTAATCATAATCGCATGTCGCAGGTGCATAAGAATCAGCCCTCGGCGAAGCCTGGTTGTGATGCAATTTATCACATATCGCAATCGCAAAAAAGGGTTGTGTTTGCAATGGTTCTGACAGAAATAGTAGAATTGCAATTTGTGATGGACTGCCCAGACGCGATATTTTGTATGTTGGAGTTTAATGTCCCGTCGGGTTCGCGATATTGGTATCTCAACATCGTCACTGTGTTAACAAGACCTTCAGCCCACCAAACTTCACCAATTGTGATTTGCGATATGACTGACACAATATAGCCCATCACACAGTAAATATTTTCTCAATTAATAGATTTTGGAGTGAATTTGTGGGATTACGTCAGTTTTGGTGCAATTTGTGGAACAAATAGTGGGAGAACTAGGAGAAGTCATAACTTCTTTAGTTCTTATCCAAATTGGATGCAAAAGGAGGTGAGATAGCCATTTTTGAGTATTCTAAACTCATCGAGATGGGTTTCAGGGGCTTTTTGGGCATTGTAAACACACTTTTGTCGTAATTTTGATCATAATAGAGAGGCCCAAGCATTGGAAGCTGGACCAAGGAGATGTAGCCCAGGAGGGGTAAACTCCTCATCAAATATTTGTGTTGTGCATTGTATTTTGATGTTCTTTGTTGTTATTTTTCTGTTGTTCAGCATATGTTTTATGTTAAATTGTTTACAACACTTACATAAGAAACTTTCATGGGAATCAGTTAATTAAGAAAACATGGTGAATCCTTAAGCACTTGTTAAGCAAATGATAAGCATATTGGGTTTCATTCTGCATCGGGAATTAGCACAGCATTACTAATCTACTCCATTTCAAATCAATAACCTTGTTTGTGAGTCAGTCCTCCTTTAATTGGTTATCTCTTCCAACCATATGGAGATTTTGTTAATGTCTCTTGCATTGAAGACTTATACAAAGTTATTTTATGCTACCATAAAGTCACATTGAGTCATGCTTTTGTTCAAGGGAAGTAAACATGTTGTCGGCCATTTTGAGGTGTCCCTTGACTCATTTCTATTGGCCATGCTTGGTTTGTCAAGTTATCCTCAGTATCACATAAGCTATTTGGTCCTTGTGTTGGTTAAGCAGGTCCCTATTGACTTCTTGCTGGCAGGTTTTCTCTTATCAACTCCGACAAATTTCTCTCAGAGTAAACCCAGAGTTTGACCCTGGTCGCATTTACATCATTGATAGGTGACCTTGTGCTCAACATCAATCAGTATCATGGGTCTTTGACGAAGTGGTTTCCCTTTTGTTCAATGTCATCTTACATTATCGCACATTGGGATTCATGTATTACCTTGGTTTCCATTTGACCCTATTGGTGGATTCCTTGCCTCTATGTCAACTTTCATTATTGGTTGGTTCAGATGATTTCTGTCGTGGGCTAGCCACATCTTGTGTATGCTGAAAATGTACTTCAAAATGGTTACTTCATCTCTCTTCATTCGAGTTCTTCCAAATTATTGGCTTGCAAGTTACACTCGCGATGGGTTATGTGGGATGCCTTAATGCCTTCCCTCCAAAGGATCTTTTCCCATCGACTTTGACTCATTGCAATGGGAATAAGGTCTAGAGTCATTTTTTCAATACCTTAGGGTTTGCGGTCATTAGTGGAAGACTCCTTTTCTATCGATAGAGAATACATCAATGTCTCCTGATTGATAGATTCTTTCAAGTGTTTGAATTCAACACATTTATTCACACTCATTAAATTGTACTAGGGTACCTTGACACTCATTATCATTATTGGTGAGTTGTCTCACATTTGTTAAAAATATATATCAATGAACGGTAATCAAACGATTGCTCACATGGTCGAGTTTAGTTCATTTATTCCCATAGTGTAGAAATGTACCATCTAGGGTTGGTGAAGACCTCGGGTTATGTCAACACCTTGGTTCACTTGACAGCTCCTTCAATTTTCTGCTAGTGATACCATCCACCTTATATGTTGCAGTTCTTCATAGCAGCATCCTATATGTTGGCACCCAAGTTTATGCAGTACCACGATTCCACCTTTATGACTTGGTACTTTTATGAGGATCAATTACGAAACATCATTGATCAGACAGTGTTCTTGCATCATTGATCATATATTTTTTTATATGTGATACTGAGACATAGCTCTGTTGTGTTCTTTTGTGGCTATGATCTAATAATCCATTATGTATTCTACATCTCCTTATGTTCACTTATGTATACATTATGGATCCACTTTATACTTGATCAGCGGACATGTTTTATTACTTTTGAACATAGGTATGCTCGCCTCAGACATGATTTTTCTTTCTGACTCCTTTCCATAGGTATTCAATGACCTAGAATTTGGTGATCTCCTCCTAGGTTTTCAGATGACTCCTCTCTCTATACATAATATATTTCGGCCATCATGTACCCCTTCTGACCTCATATATTAGGGGGCATCTGTTATAGCATCATTTAGCACTTACGTAGACTTGATGCTCTTATATGGCATTGAGTAGCCTTTTCCCATGCAGACTTGATCCTTTATTAAAAAAATATATTTAAAATTTCATATGCAACTCTGCTCATTCAAAAGCGTGTACATACGTGGGTTCTATAACTGCATACCCGCATATACCTTTTTAAATATGAAAAAATAAAATATTATGATATTTTTCTAGCGAGGTTGATGGGTTTTATCAAGATCCCACCTATAGGAGCCCATAACACAATTGAATTAACTAATCTCAGGTGGTATATATACATGCCTTAGGTAGGCCTAAAGGACATAAGAGAAGGGTTGTCAAAATTATACCCATTTTTCTTCCAGATCAAGTCTAATTTTCCCCTACCTCCTGCACTCCTAGTCTCTATGGAAACCCTTATTTCCTTTGCAGATATGTTCATCATCCTTATAACATATCCTTGCATTTGTTAGAGAGGTTGTCTTCATGGCCCATGTTGGACGGATCTGGAGGAATGCTTCATTGATGCTTTAGCCTCAATCAGGTCACCTTTCATGTACCTATTGTTGATTATCAATAAAGAAGCGCATGTCTTGTTCCTAATATGTTATTGTCTAATGAATAGCAATTTCCATGTTTATATATGGTGATCTAACATATCTTTTATGTATGCACATTGAATTATATATCATGCATATGCTTCTCTGGATTGATTTTCAAGCCTACTTGATTCTAGAGGAAGTAGAGGGTTTGGACCCCATGGGAACATCGCCAAACATAGGACTTTTGGGTAAATTTCCAAGTCCACATCTAATAATTCACATGTTTGGCATGCTTGCTTGATTTCTTGTTGTCGATTTTCTTGTTCTTCTTTGTTGAGGTTGTCTACCCTTACCTTAGGGAACTTTTCCCACCAACACTTGTGCAAGTGAATGTTAAGTGTAGCATTGTAATGGATGGGTCATGAGTTGATTGCATGCATAACCGCGATATATTTAAAATTTGATACACACACACACACACAAGATGACAAATAGTGGTGTGACATATGGTTTTCTAATTAACTAACCTTTGGAATTATAGATACCATGATAGTTCACGCTAGTGAAGAGGTCAAGAACAATGGCTCTTGTAGGTTTTAGCACAAAAAATAATATTCAAAACTAATGAAGGTTGGCTTTAAATTAATGTTGATGGACTTTAATTAAGGATTGAATTCAAAAACATGTAAGAGCAGAAGAGTAAACCTGTTGACATGAATGTATAAGTAATTATACATTTTAAATGGTGTATTTGTTTAAGACATGTCACTGACAAAATTTAAAGATGCATGAACACTTGTAGGGATTATGCTTGGCTTGGTAGCTTGTATATTTATTTATATTATTCCATTAATAAATTAACAATTGAGTGTATGTGGTAGCACATAGAAGATTCAATGGCAACAAACAGAAGTTTGTATTGTGGTAGGGAACAACAGGAGATGGACCAATCCCATCAAGGAACAAGAACCTTCAAGAACTTAAAGGCTGAGCTCAAGAGCTTGAAAGTTGAGCTAAAGAACTACAAGGCAGAAATATTGGAGCTTGCCAGGAAGTAACAAATGTTAGCCAATATGAACTCAAAGTTGCAAAAATGCCTGCAAGAATTGACACATTAGGATTTTCCATCAAAAGAGGGAAGTTGTGCTAGTAGAAAGAGGCCTCAAGAGGCTAAAAAGGAGAAGGGGATATTTCTTTGTTGGTATTGTAGAGTAAATCATCTGAGAAAGGATTGTCCTCGTGGGAAAAAAAGAAAGAAAATAGCCCATGTGAGCCAAAGGAACACAAATCAACAATGTTGGATGTTGAGAAGGAGTAAGGGGCATTCCCTTAAGCTCCTTGATAGATACACATGTGATGAAAAGATACCATGTGAACTATTGTGGGAATTTTTGACTTCAAGGTTCCATATAACCTTGCAAAGAAGTCTTGAATTGATTTTGGTGTGTGAATATACATATACATACATATGCACACTCGTATGATGGTTGGAAATGCCATGAACACTAAACTCATTTGGATTAAATTGATTTTAAGGACTATTTTATTTTCATGTGTTGTGGCTTTAATTTATTGACTCCATGATGGATAGATATCATTTTGATTGTACATTTGTGCATGGCCATGTTGTTCTATCAAAATCTTCCCTTCTGATTGTGGTTGTGATTTCCCCTCTTGTATTGGTTGTCCTCACCTTCCTTTATAATTTTTCCTTTTGAATGTTATGCTTAGGGGCAAGGGAACTTGTTGGTGTTGAAATATGTAACCAGGTGTAGTCTTCATAAAAAAGAAAAATAAATTATTATTATTGTTATTGAGGCATGTGTTTCATGCTTAAGGGAAATTTATTTTAGGTCAAGCTCCCATTGAGAGATTCTAGGATTTTTCATTGAGTCTATAAAGTCAAAAAAGTCATCTTCATGTATGAATAATCCTTTTTTGGCATGTTACATATTGTAAGAAAATTATTTGAGTCCAATTGGAGTCAAAAGACCCTCCAAGACCATGTCAAACATGTAAGCATCAAGTCGACCTCATGGAGAAACAAGTTAGCCTAAGGACATGTCAATTTAGCCTAATAGCTCAAGGAAGCCTATATATAGGGTACTTAACCTCATTTAGAGACACCTCACTCTCACACACAAGTTCGATCATAAGGACAAGAAGAAGTGAAAAGAAGAGGAAGAAAAAGGGAGGAAAAGTTGAGTTATTTTGGATTTGTTTTGGGCTACTTCTCTACACATGTGTGAAGGAATTAGGGCACATATTGTTGCAGTGAAGCCAAGTTGTAGAAGTGAAGTTAGGTCATCAAGTATAGTTGTTTGGAAGATGATTTCTCTAGGAGAGAGAATCTACCCAAGCGAAAAAGGGAAGTTGCAGTTTCTGGGCAAGTTGGAGTTTCTAAGCAAGTACGAGTTGCAGTTTCTGGGCAAGTCGAAGTGGTAGTTTTTGGGCAAGTCGAAGTAGTAGTTTCTGGGCAAGTAAAAGTTGTAGTTTATGGGCAAGTCAAAGTTTTAGTTTATGGGCAAGTCAAAGTTGTAGTTTCCAGGCAAGTGGAAGTTGCAGTTTCTAAGTAGGTCGAAGTTGCTAGAAGGAAAAGTTATTAACAGAGGAAGAATTGACTTGGTCTTGGAGGGGTTCTTGGTCAAGATTCTAGGTCTTCAAATTCCTCAATTGAACATTCTATAAGAAGAAGAATTATTGTGGGTTTTCCTCTCAAGTTCGAGAGGTTTTGGCCTTGGTTGACTGCCTACATCCTGTGTCCCATTGTCTCATTATTCTTTATGTTTTTGGTAGTTTTTTTATGATAGAGAACACTAATTATAATAAATAAAATAAGAAGTAAATCAAGAAAAGTAAAAATACATCACAAGCAGTTATCAATAAGAAGAGAAATATCCTACACTTGTTGCCCCTAAATTTCTCAACATGGTCCAAAATAGGCCATTGTTGAAATACTTGGGAATGTTTCTCCTGAACATGACAACATGCATAAATCAAAAGTGTGTGGAAGGAATTTGATTGTGCATTCATTATTAGCATAAAATAAAGGTTGGAAGCATTAATGCTGACAAAAAGGTGAAAGGAAGAGGAAAGAGGAGGAATTCTATTAAAATAGCTTCCTTGACTAATGCATGCTTTTCTTATATGCATGGAGTTACCCAACCCTGGTTATAATTGAAATAAGTCAATATTTGATGGACAATAGTATGACAACAAAATGGGTTGGTTGGGTCCATGGGAAACAATGGATAATAACATGACAGCCATGAGAATGGCACAAAGGAAGTTCTCTTAACCTTAACTCTAACTACACATGTAATTATGTATTGTATACATGATCATGTTAATGAGTGTGTGTATATATATATATATATATATATAGAGAGAGAGAGAGAGAGAGAGAGAGAGAGATGAAACCGCCATCTTATTTGTCAGGTCCGCTAGGGGTCATTCTTGTGGAAGAAAGATTGTTTCAATTTATTTAATGCAGATGTGAATGACATAAAAAGATCTTGGGTTTTATGAGGAATCAAGTGGGAAAATTAGCCCTCGTTGATCTATGATTTTAACATCATGTGAATATGATTCTTATATTATGCCCCTGTCATAATATGAACAAGGAATGTTGAAGGATATATCAACAAAAGAAAAGCAAGGTTAACTGCGGTATGTGAGGACAAGCATGGATAATTAAAGACACCATAGATCTTGTATATGGATTGTGGATGCACATGGTGAAGAATGTGAAAGACACTAGAGGCAGTGTTTCCTGGTGTCTATGGATAGAGACAGTATGGTCTTTATATTTCCAAAATTGTTGTGTACATGTTGCATTGTGCCATGTGTGCTGTGTAAATGTGTATGTGTTGCATTGTACATGTGTATTCATTATGTTGTATCGTGAGTATATGTGCATGTGTTGTGTATTGTCTTGGGATAGGAATGTATGGGTCCTTGCATTGTGTAATGTGTTTAGGACAGTCAAGTATGGGATTATTTGTGCCTGTGTTTATTAGGATAGGTAGACTACCTAGAATGGGGGTTTCTTGGGCTTGTGAAGGTATGCTATAGACCTGTAGTCATGTAGAGAGAACGCTACCTGGTTTGGTAGTGCCCATATTCACAGGGTAGAGATTGGACTTATTTATATTTATTCGTTACGAAGTGCTCACCTTGGGGCCAATGAACCACTTAGTAAATTTTAAATCAAAGAGAAGAGAAGATAAGGCAATGGGTGCTTACTGGATTTGGAAATCAATCCATTGTGTGTACATGTTCTAAGAGAAGAGAAGGCCATAGGTGCTTGCTGGGTTTGGAAATCGATCTAGTGTGTGTACATAGTCAAAGAGAAGAGAAGAGAAGGCCCTAGGTACTTGCAAGGTTTGGAAATAGATGTAGTATGTGTACATGATCAAAGAAAAGAGAGGGCCTTGGGTGTTTATCAAGTTTGTAAATCGATCTAGTGTGTGAATGGAAAAATAAAATTCCATTGGATGCTTACCAATTTGGAAAATGATCTAGTTTGTGTGAATAAGTTGTTAGTATAAATTTTTTGGATAAGTGCACCAAAAAGGATTTACTTAAATTGATGGTGACAAGAAACCCTAACAACTGAAATGGTTGTAATATATGTCTTCAAATTTGCAGTATAAGTGTTAGAAACCCTACAGAAAATAATATGCAAATACAAAGAAACGTATAGCAGCAAACATTATAACAAAAACCCAATGGAGAAATGATAAATATAATTTTATTACTAAAATTATCTTGAATTATTACACCTGGTGAGGAACAAACGTAGACTTCATTCTGAAAATGCCCCTTTGTGGGATGGGTCCTTGAATACCCTGCACTTTAACTTTAGCTCTTTCTCTCAATGTATGCAGTTGGCAAAAGAAATGGTGACGGAGGCTTGAACTCAAGGTGAGAGCTCAAATGTCATAGGACGATAATGGGAACGATGAGAATGGTCATGGTGAAGAAAGAGGAGAAAACCCCTCTATTTATAACAAAATATTGAGATATATTGAGATTTAGAAAATAATAAAATATTATAGACTAAATCAAAATATAGTTGTTATGAATATTTTAGTATATTTTTTAGAGAGGCAAAGATATTTGAAATGGTCAAATATCTTTATTTAGAAATTTGTTAAAGTAATTAACAAATAAAAAATGATTTATTAATTACTTTACAGTGATTAAGTCAAATATGAATTAAAATAATTTAAATAATAATTTAATAATTATCTCATGAGGGAAATAAGCTAATAATAAATAAATAATTATTTATTTAATTATTCTTGAGTGGTTAGGTAAAAAATGGCTAGAAATAATCATTAAATAATTATTTAATAGTTATTTCGAGATAACAATAAATAGATAATGATTTGTCTAATTATTCTTATGGGCTTTTTTGGGTTTTAATGAGAAATGATTTAGGAAAATGATTCATTAAATTATTTTCTAAGGTGAAAATGGGTTTTAATATATAAAAACCCATCCTACATAGTGTATTTTGATTAACCTAGTATAAAATGGCTAGGTGATCATTGTTTGGGTGATAACAGAAGCAAAGAGAAATTTAAGATGAGCATCAATATTCCATTTGATTTCATGAATTTCTAAATTATGAGCATAAATTAATACACTGATCGATAATGATTTGGTTTATGAGCTAACCTGGTTGCGCTTCTTTAGATTTATTACTCTATTCATGTCAGTGGCCCAATCTATTCCCAATAGCATAGGATAGAGATTGCTGCCATCCACAATCTCTATCACTTCGAACTCTGCTAGTGTGATCATTCCTTTGATGTCTACTGTGATTTCTTGCAATCTCCCCATAGGTAGGATCTTTTGTTGGTTCGTCATTTGCAGTTGGATAGGAGACCATTGCAGTGCAAGCCTACCCATGTGCTCCCATGTCTGCTTTGGCAGGACGTTCACGTCTGATCCTAGATCCAGAATAACTTGATCCATCTCATATTCCCCGATCTGCGTGGTCAATCTCATCTCCCTTCCTGTTTGTGTCATGTGCTTTTCGAGCTTCCAGACTATGTGCAATTCTCATGGCACGGTCCCAAGACATCTAGTTATGAGTTCTTGCAGCCCCTTTATAGCCTTGCTGTCGTGCAACAGCTTCATGCATGTCTCCAAGAACATAGTGAGCATCGATGTCTATTTCCGGCTCCAGTTTGTCTTTACTTCCTGAAGTGGAGGCATTAGTAAAGCTCCTCTTAGCTTCCATGAAGGTCTCCTTAGCGTGCTCCAAATCAAATTCTGGTTCCTTGGTTGGAGCCTTGTGAACCCAAGTACTTTCTTCAAGTTGCTTACCTTTGTCATCCCCTATCGTAATACCACTTTGGAGCACAATATTTACATTAGGGTCTTCCTTGCACAGCTCAGACCTCATCATTTGTAGGCCCTGAGTCGAGGGAGGTTGGAGTGCTCCTTTATTGCGCAACCTCGCTATCAATGTTGGACAACCCTCTGCCTCATGATCAAACTGTGTACAATATAAGCATGATGGTCTCATTGGATTTGTACAATCGTGGGCATAATGACCCGGTACTCCGCAATTGTAACATATCAGCTATCCGCAACCTCTTCCTGGCCCCATTCCACCTTAGCCTCATCTGCGCCCTTGAAAGCCAGTGTGTGACATTCCTGCATTTTGATTGAGGGCTCGTGTTTCAGCCTGAACTTTGTAGGTAGGATTCTGATCCATCATCAGTTCATAACTTCTACAGGTGCACTCATCATGTCCTACTGACCTGTAGAAATTACAGAACAACTACTAGGAATTCTGCGTATACTTTTGTAATAGATGGCAGTTATCTGTAGCATGCTTCCCTCCTATTTGACAAATTTCGCACCACAATGCAGGCACCGCACTTGATCCTACTTGTGCCTCTGGTCTTAATGGCATTGGTCCTCCTCCCGTGAGGTAATTCGCAAACACCGGGTAGTGGTCCTTGTTGTGCCCTTGGCCCTTACACTTTACACACCATACCTCGTCACACACTTCTGGACGAGCCATCTTGTCTTGTTTCAAACTTTTCATCTCAAGGCACAAGTTTTTCAACTGCGCGTGAATCTGTTGGACTCCCAGGTTAGGATCTTGTATCGGAGTCTTGTGCAATCTCATCATGACCTCCAAAGCCTCAGCCTAAGTGGTTAGCCTTTGTTGTGACAATGCATTCTATAGATGCAGTGTTAACAAGGCTACAAACCATTCACAGTGTTGCTTGTCTATTAAGATAATGTTCGCTTCGCGAATTGTGCACTTATGTATTTGATCCAACTCCCATGGGGTTTTGCCTAGTAGCATTGAGATTTCCTTGAATCCAATGATCAACTGTGCCTTTGACTTTGGCCTGCTAAATTCTTTGTTTAGTGTAGTCTAGATATCTGCTATCCCCACATTCAGATTGTCATTGGAATTCTTAATGTACCAAGTCAGTGCGTGATCCTGCAGAGCGCTGACCAACATTGCCTTCCTTATATTGTCATCCATGACACCCTATGCTTCCCATACAGCTTTTATCATGAACCAAAATTAGTCCGGATCTTCATTCCCTACTCCCTTGAACACTGGTAGCTTTATCACGCTGGCCATACTGCTTCACGGTGGTGGCGGAGGTGGTATGGGAAAAGTCAAGGGTGAAGATGGTGAAACTGGTGGTGGTGTGGGTGGGGGTGGTATCCGCAAAATTCTTTGCCTTATTAGATTGATCGCCCTTCTTGGTAAAACCTTCACGATCTCTTCTTCACCCCCTTATGGAGATGATATCAAGGGGCTAGTTTCTAGTTCTATGCTACCTTTGCTTTTGTAGATTCTCCCACTCTGCGTAGCCACAAACATCAATTTATTCGCATTACCCACTTCTCAAATAGTAGCATTTTAATCCAAGTGTTCAAAGATTTAACGTACTTACTTCACGGCCCCTTGAGGAAGTGTCGTTTTTCCTTGCTATAGCTAACTAAAGTATCTACCATGAATCCAGTGATGATTGCTCCTATGATTCAATCCAGCCAGTGATCGACAACGTGCGCGATCTTATCTTCCTATGCTTCCAGTATGCACACCAATTTTGGAGTCCACACAATAGGTTTGTTGAGTTTACACCTTCCTTGGCTATCTACTAGCTTTGTTATCCACTCAGACAACTCAGTAGGGAAGGATGCAAAGAAAATTTCATGGATCTCCGTATACAAGTAGTAATCTAACCACTCTTCCTTTGATAGTCGTGGATTCCTGTTTTCTTGTGTCATGAACTCATGAATATTTGTGTCCAACCACTCTTCAATTTCTTTCTTGGTCAGATTCTAGTGATATGACCTCAGACATCTCTATGCAGATCCCAGTCCTGGCAACGGAACCATTTTTTGACTTGTTGGGGCCTGACCCAAGTTCAGAGTTAATTAGCCAAACAAATCCCGGTACCACTGGCCCTTTCAACAACAGTCTGCGGAGCGCGGACTAAGGTCTCACCCGAAGTAGTATGGGAGGGTGCTAGAACCAGGTTTCCTCACCTTGGAGATGTCTGATGAGTTCGACTGGTCCTTTGTCTATTCCTGCATGCAGGTGGCTCAATGCACCTTCCGTGCCTCGCGGCCTGATACCTTGCCCTACCCACAGGCTATGTTGCACTTTGCGTTATTGCTCGAGATCTTATTTATCCTTTAGTGTTAGTTAAGAACCTTTGCCTACTTAAATGTCTTAAGTTATATTTAACAATACAAAACATTCATACAGGTGCACATAGTGAATAAACTATATATTTACAAATTATATCTATCATGCATTAACCGAAGAACAGATACACAGAATGATAACTGAACTTCTCTTTATTGATTTTCCACTGGTTACAAACTCAACCTGCCCTACGCACGTAGCTGTAGGGGTCCGTGCACTTAGTTGCAGACTATTAGGCCTCTGTGCACTCAGCTGCAGAGCCTTCTCCTACTCTACGACCCACAGACACACTTTACCCTTTTACTCAACCACTTAGACTTCCTTATTCCTTCATTCCCCCTTTTACACTTAGAGCCTTGCTCTATTTATACAATCCCATGCTCCGCGGGGCATGGGTAGGTCTATCCAGCTGACATTACATTACAAAACTAGGGCAGACTACCCTGTGACTCTATCATACTTTCGCATCTCGCGTCTACAATTTGCGGAGATTTTACAACAAGATTCATTCAAAACTTGGGCTTTAAGCCCCAAAACATGCCTTGGGGGGATTCCATGCCCAACACCTATGATCAAATATTTTCTTGGATTTGGAGAATTTAGTTCAAAACCAAGAAAAAACAACAACGAAGTACCGAATAAGCCTGCAATGAAGAATGGAACCAACAATGAAAATAATAAAGGAAATAGACAATGGATCTATCAACAACAACTAAGAAGAGAACCAAAAGGAGCATTCACATTCAGAAGGTCATTCGCTCCTAGGGTTGATAGTAGAATAATTCATAGGAGGAGTAAAAAATCCTTTGCCCCTTTAGTGGACGAGATTGAGTGCTTCAATTGTCACAATTTTGGAGATGCGACAACCACCTATAGGAGAAGATTATACAAATCTATGCAGCAAGTTGATTAGCCAAGAAGAGGACCCACCTTCAGGTATACACATTCATTTAATGGTTATTGTTATGCTTGTAACCTGTTTGGCCACAAGGCCATTGATCACAAATCTATCACAAGGAGATGGAGACCCAACATGAGAAAAAAATATTAGATCCCTTGACCTCATATCTTGGTCATGTGGAGTGTTATGTGTGCAACAATTTCAAGCACATGGGCAAAGATTGTAAGTTGTCCATATTCTTCATGCCATCCCGTCAAAAGGAGCAACAAAGTTAGAGTAAACATGGAATAAAGACTGAGGACAGTGCTCAAACAAGGAAGCAACCAAGGACCGTGTAAAAGAAAAAGGAGGAGCAACTACAAAGGTGTGGTATTTCTCTATGCTCGCTTGATGATGATGATAGGTGGTACATTGAAAACAAATGTTCCCACCATATGTCAGCAAGAGTAGATTTCTCTCTCCAAAGAGAACTGAGAATGGCCATGTTGTTTTTGAAAGTAATGAACCAACAAGAGTGTTGGGAAGAGGAAAGAAAAAACTTGGTGAAAAAAAAACCAATGCAGATGATGTGTGGGTAATTGAAGGTATGAACCATAATATTTTGAGCATGAGACAAATGGTTGATGGAGGCAAGGAAGTGATCTTCAATTCCAAATGTTTTTTCATTTGAAAAGAAGGGTCAAAGAGAGCGATCGCTAAAGGAGTCAAGACACCAGATAAGGTGTATGTGTTGAATGGAAGAGTGAGTAGAAAGAAGTCAAAGAAAAAATCTTTCTCATAAGATTCTAAGTAGGTGAGATAAACCCATATTGCATCCCATTATTGCATGATAGACCTCCTAGACTACAAAAATTCATGTGAGGCCTTCATAGCCTAAGTGGGAGTACATGGTAGAATATGGCAGCATGAGGCATGTGTTGTTATGAGTAGCACTATGAAAACATGATGGATATGTGCATGAGTGGTAGAAACAACAACATGTTTGATCGTGAGTTCTGTTGCACTTTTAGGTCCACATGATCAACATTTTCTATTGGAGGTATAATACGCTCAAGGGGAGATATGCTTTCAATCACTTGTATTTGGAAGATTTATATTTTTGTAATCATGAGTTGAAAGCTATGAATTAGCCTTGAATGTAACTTCTTATGATGATAATTGTCATTGGACTTGTCTCCATAGAATTGGTCATGCATTGGAGTGAGAGTTATAGTGTGTTGCAACATTATGAATGGGATGTAGAGCACCATGATTCAACTACGTACTTGTTATAGCTATGTATTATCTTTGTTGGGTCATGTCTTGGTGAGTTGTTATGATGACATGCATGCATAAGAGTGGATATATATATCCTAGTATGCAGTCATTGTATTGGAGGAGTATAAGGAAGAGAGGTATTTGGCATGCATTTTGTTGTAACCTGTTTTAAATTTAATGTGATGTACATGTTAAAAATAAGTGTAAAAAGAAAAAGAAAAATCAAATATTGAAAGAGGAAAAGAAAAATGTGAAAGACTTTTTGTTATTTGATTAAACTAAGTTATGTTGGTTTATCAAAGTCTTTTGCATTACTAATATCTTGTACCTACAAAGTTTATTGTATTAAATTAAGACAGACTGTGGGACCCTGCGACGATAGTCGGAAGTGTTAAAGTGTGAGCAGGTTGGTGGTGCATGAAAGGCAGAGAGGATGGGACCTGCCTAATGGAGAAAACCAGATAGCACAAATAAATCAAATATTAACACAAGCAGTGCCCCCATAAAGACTTTTGTAAGGCCTGTTGACTTTTAAATGAATGGTGTATATTTACTCTAGGGGCACCACTCAGAAGTTGGTCCCATATAGAGTAGTCCCCCCGCAATGACGACATCAAGCGATACAACTAATTCTAATTTAATTTTCCATGTCACGTTCCTTTGTCCAACTGTCCTCCAAACTGTCAAATCCTCCATTTAATTCAGTCATTTCCCACGACGGAATTTAATGTTGTTTTCCCTCTTATAATTTCTCATTCCACTATAAAAACCTTCTCTTGGCTTTTTCTCAGTACATTGTCTTGTTGTTCGCTGCCAAGAAATTCAAAGTCCAACTCATGTCTGAGTCAACCTCATCACCAATACCATGTATTTTTCCATAATCAATTGTTTATCTTTTAAAAATGGCCAAGAAAACTATTTTATCTGTTTCATCCTCTCACGTTCCGCTCATGGATATTGAAAGAGATGTCTTTGATGTTTCTTTCCCTATCAACCATTATGAATTCTACCAACATGTCCAGTTAAACTAGTCCAATTCCCTAATTTATGATGCAATGGTAAAATATGGTGCGTTGGCAACCTTTTTCCCTCAAACATACCTGTTTCCTGAATTTATTCATTGGCTAGTTTCAACAATGTATCCTCAAAGGTGTTTTGTCATAAATAAGCTGGGAGAAAGTGTTTTTCAGGTGTCCTCTCTTTTGATTTAGGAGCATTGTGCTATCCTTCTACAAAGTCTTACTTCTCTTTCTCCGAAGAATCATTTATTACTTATTTTGAAGAATTATCTGAACCAAAATCTACTGTAATTCACTTGTGTTTAATGACTAATGGAAAACAATTCCCTGTAGATTTCACTCATTTTCTCTTTGATATTTTTCCTAAAGATGTAAGACTAGTTGTTCAGGTGTTGGCAAGAATTTTAGGGAAAGAGGACATTATATTACTTGACAAAGCAATTTTAGGAATGATTGCTATAATGATGAAGACTGGAGTTGTATTAGATATACCAACCTATTGGGAAAAGGAAATTAATGTCTAGTTCATGAATTTCACTCTTACTGGTTGTTTTAGGTTTCCTTCACTTGTAACATATTCCTATATTCAAATGTTGAGAAATTCATGCATCTAGGGTTGAATATTATGGACAGCCTCAAGCATAAACAATCAATGTTCTTACGGAATGATATAGTAAGAATTGATCCTAGAAATGAGGGTTTGTCCTAGTTTTTATCTTCTTTCCTTTCTGTTGTATATTCAATCATCAATAGCTCACCTGCATCAACTTTACTCCCTAAAGGCCAATATTTCCTTCAAGTGAGTAGAGATGTAAAGGTTGGAGATTGGTTTTCTTTCTAGGATTATGTTGAAATAAGGTTATATGGAGCTAAGGTTAAGCCCTACAAATTACCAACTTTTGTTCCCATGAGGATGTTTGCTCTTGAATTTATTAGACAAAGTCTAAATGTGGATCAAGTACATTTTGTACCTACAAAGAAGGGAATCCTTTTCAGGTTGCCTAGGACTGTTGGACCATTCATTATAAATATTAGGAAAGCAGTAGATGAAGTCCATAAACTGTTAGAAGGGATGAATTTATTACTAGAAGAGAAATGGGCTTATGATCCATATCATATAATTTCAAATAGAAGAAAAGAAAATGGATATGATCCTTTTTTGCATGAATCAACACCAGAAATTGAAAAACTAGCAAATGGAGGGTAGTCAGCTCCCTTGGGAAATATAGAGATTGAGATCCCTCTTTCTACTTAAAAGAACTTGAAGAGAGGCAGGTTAGAGGTAGTTGATATAGAGGAAGAGGAAGACAGAGTAGAAAAAAGGGAAAAGATGTATGAAGAGGCTGGTGCATCAGCATCTCCCAGTATACAATTGCAGTTAGGGAAAACTTTTTGTAGTCCTTCTTCTCTAGTTTTAAGGGAATCTTCTCAAGGTTCAGTTTCCATGACTAAAGATATGTTTTTTTAGGTATAGGAAAGAAACAAGAAAATTAGAGAAAACATGGAACCACAATCAGAATCTTCTGAATATCAGACAAGGATGCTATCAGCTATGGATTTAGAGAAAAGGAAACTAAAATTTTCTCTCTCTCATCCATAAAAAATGTTAGTAACATTTGTACCAGAGTTCAAGACTGTTAATTTAATAATGGATGCAAAGAGGATTGCATTGCCTAATAATATTAATCTACATATGCAAAATGGGCAATTAATTTTTCATGATTTATATAAATATGCTTCAGTTGCTTCTAAAGATTAAAATATGTTAGAGAAAGTGAAACCAGCCGAAGTTGGAGAAATAAAACTCCATAGCTCTTAATACCCAAATGAAGAGCTGAAAAAAAATAATTGTTAAGATTGGTGTAAATCCAAAAGATAGGTCTGCAGTTCATAAGTTACTACAAAGTGTTGAGATAAAGATTCAATCACTAAAGAAAAAGTTGAAGTTGGCCTCAGCAGAGCATCCCATGGCTTCATAGGTAGCAGGGGTTGAGAAAGAAAATTAATTACTGCTCCAAGAGCTTCTACAAAGGGATGAGCAAATAATGAAATTGAAGGAAATGAATCTTTCTTTACAACAAAATATTGATTCACATGTAGGCACAATTTTTGTGGCAAAAAATTCAGATGATCCTGCTGAGAAGCTAACTCAGGTTAGGACTGAGTTGCACATTTCTGAAAATGATTTAAAGAAGAAGCAGATAGTATTGGACAATGCTGTGAAAATCATCAAAGCAATTGAGAAAGAGTTGTTTATGACCAAGGAGACTGTAGAAAAACACAAAGGGGATTTCCAGGTTGCCTAGCAAGAAATTAAAGAATTGAAGGAAAAAGTGAAAGGAAATATGTCCCTGGTATAAGCAAGAGAAATCTTGTGGAATTACATAATCAATATTGTAAAGAGTGTCTCTTAATTCCTAGTTATCATTGAAGAGGAGAAGATTATTGTTAGAGACTTAGAAGAAGTCATCCTTAGTAATAAGAAGAAGTTTCAGAATAAAGCCCAGTTTGCTAAGAATTTAATTGACTTCTTAAACTCAAAGTTTACACAAGAAATGAAAGAGTTTGGAATAGAAGAAAGGAAAAAGCATGTGATGGAGATAAACAAAATGCTATTGAAAAATTCCAATAGGAAAGCAACAAAGAAGAAATTGATGGAGATTAAGGAAGCAGTGATGAGTTTTGATATCAATTTTGATAAAAGAACAAGCGCCAGTATGTCAACCTGTTGGGATCAACAAAACAATTTGTTATACTCGGAATTGTATGAAACATTATTGGTGGAAGAAAAAAGTAAAATAATTTATACGCATGAAAAGACTATAGTCTTAAAGGGAGCTACAAATGTCAACTATCCTCATGAAGAATTTTAACTTGTTTGGATGATGAAGACTATGTTTATTGAGAAGCCTACATAAAATAGAATCGCAAATTTCAGGATAACACATGTTAAGTTTATGAATTCTCCAAATACAAGTACAAAAATATGGAGGAAGACCAGGGAATGGATGTCGCCAGAAGCTGTTGCTATAGAAGAAGAACCCTGTACTGCTCCACAATCTCATATTGATTTGAGATGAAATTTTCACTTTTAGAAGCTGTTTTATTTTTAAGCCATGTAATTTTTATATTTCAATGTAATGTCCGAATAGTTAGGTAGTTAGGAGGTTGACAGTTCTCGTAACTGTATTTTTGAAAAGTTTGTATAAATGTACCTCAGAAAGATGAAAAAGGGTTCCAGATTTTTGCAATACCTCAGAGAGGACCACTTTGTACTTTGATATTCACTTTAATGATAAAGAAAGCTTTCAGTGATTCCATAAATTTTTGGGTATGATTTGTTTTCATTGTTTCATATTATGTATGTATTTCTTCATTTAAAGAAATGAAGCGATATGTTCTTTATTTATTGTTAATGGTTATACTTCTTTGTAAATTTAGAGGTTAAAGATCCTTAAAAATAATGCTCTTCTTTCAAAGTTTCATTTCTCATAAAACACACTTGTCTATGAGTTTATGATAAAAGATTCTGCAGAGACAACCTTTTATTCTGAAGCTTTCACAAACACTTCTAACAAAGTTCAATCCATTTGTATCCAACAGTTAAAGGCCATTAAAAGTTGTATTACATGTATTCAAGGTTAAAGGGTTTAAAATTTAATATTCTGGGGTTTGCAAAATGATGAGCTAGACAAATAATAAATCTGTAAGCTTTAATGAATGTCTTGGGCACTAATTTCTACTTAGCTAGGAATTGTCTCCCAAGGTACAACACATTGTATTAGACAATTTATATCAGCCATGTATGCTCTCATGTGAGCAAGATCAACCCTGTAACTTTGTTACATTCATCATTTGATATAGTTAGCTAATTGGTTTTAGTGTCATGAATGTTTTGAGGAGAGGCTTGAGTTGGTACAACCATGTATTTTTATTGGTTAACCCTTGCATCTCATCTATTAGTCATGTAATTTCATTATGTATCATTTTTCCATGAGGTGGATCATGTTTGGTCTGGTTGATAGCCTCCTTCTTACTTCAAGGAGGTGTTTTCAATAGCTAATGTTGATACACAATAGTATGGAGAAGATGGTTGCAACCCCATTACATGTTCAGGGGGAGTATGTTCATTTTGTAGTCAATACTGTGTTGAGTATTTCAAGGGGAGCACTTCTCTCATCCCTTCATGTTGTTGGCATTGTTTTTAGTGTTGGTATTTCCCTTTGCCATTGATGTTAAAGGGGGAGAAAAATTGGAGAGTGTATGGAGATCAACCTCAAATTTTGGAGATCAGGTTGAGGTTCACATCAATGCCAAAGGGGGAGCATGTTGGCATTGATGTCTTCAGGGACTTAGCACTATTTGTATTATCATTGATTTAAACCTGATTATGGTGGCTCTCATGGTTTGTGGCCAATATGAGGATCTACTAGACATGAGATGTCATTTATTTTGATGCAAAGATGTTGAATTGATACAAATATGTTGATCCATGTTGAGGTGGTTATCCAACTAGACCCTCATGATTTTTACTTGATGCAAAGGTCTTTGGCGCTCATGACGATGTTCTTGTTGATGTAGAGGAGTTTGAGAAGGTTTTATAGGGCCTAGTGATGTTTATAGGCTCGACATGAGGGTGTAATGGATCTACAAGCTTGGGACATGGTTGCAGGTGTAGAGGAGGATTAGGTTCAGGAAGAGTTGTAGGTTTCATTGAGTTTTTGGCCTAAATTCAGGGTAACACATGTAATAGAAGGGAAAATTGCATTAGTAACTTAGGTTTTGTTCATGAGACCTGTGTTAGCCCTTCATGTAACACTTTTATTGAAGGAGAGACTCGCGTTACTATTTCTGAGTGGAGGTTTCCTCATTTTATGTGCATTCCAATGATGTCCAGGAGTTATAACCAAGTTTTTTTTTCTAGTGGTATTTCTTAGATGCTTCAATATAATTAATATACAACTAGATTGATTGACTTGTGAGTGATTAAAGTGTGAATGAATTGCTCAATTTAGTAGTGGAGTAGTGGATCAAATTGTTTAAATAGATGAGAAAATTGATCAATGTGAGGTTACATAGTGCACATAATGGAGAGCAGAAATCTATGAAGAGGCAAGATTTCAAGCTCCTAAAGCAAGTGAATACACAAAGGTAAAAAAGAAATGGTAAGAGAATGAAAATATCAGTATGGTGCATGAAGATGCCAGCATTAGTGACTAATATTGTAGAGGCATAGTTTGATCTTGTTGACAAAGACAAAGTATTCAGAGGCTTAAGTAGAGGTTGATTAGAGGTAGAAATTTTTGGATCAGAGTGTTTGTTTGCTAGAGCTAATGGTGTATTGTGAGGAGATCCAATGTGCACAAAGAATATTTATGTGACTGATTCATTTGTGTTTGTAGGGGAAGATATTTCGTTTGTATGGATGTAGCATTGTTTTTAATGGCTGCTCCATTGTTACATGGATGAGTTCTTACATTTAGATATATTATGTTGTTGATGGAGATGATTTTTAGAGTGCGTACGCAAGATATTTGATGTGTGGAGGTGTTGCAAGAGTTTTGTATATGTTGCTAGTTGCACTATGAGAAACATTGTATGTCAAAGGTCTTTTTTGTTGATATGGTTAACCGTATGAGAGCCATAGATTGTATGTATACTATTCGTTATTTTTTAGAGTTGACTTGAGTGTGATGGTATGTTATTTATGTAATGAGAGTTTGTTTGATGAGTATGTTGGTTGAGATTTTATGAGAGGGGAAGTTGTGTTACTTATGATTGATCATAAAGTCAATGTGGGTCTTGTTTGAAAATTGATGAAAAGAGGCTCATTGTTCTTTTTTTATTTGAGTATATGGGCCTAATATGAAATATTTTGAAATGAGGTCCATGAGGGTTTCAAGCTTGGGGCCTTCAATGTTGCAAGTAGAGGCTTGCAAGTGAGTGGTATCTTGCCAAGGGAGTAGTGACTTCCTTCCAGTAGATGTTGGAGAAGTTTCTTAGGGAGTAAAGGCTTCCTTCTAATGGTGGTTGTAAACCTAGTGAGGGTGTTGGTCCTCAACAAGTGGTGGCCTGCAAGGTTTATGGGAGTGGTGGTTGAAATTACTGTGCAAGTAGAGGCTTGCACATTGGTGGTGACTGGTGATATCATTATAAAGGAAATTTTATAATAATAGAAGAGACAATGATGAATAATCTATGCTGATGATGGTTTTTACCCTTTGGGTTTACACCTTACATCTGATCTCCTTATGTGATATGATTATTGATGTGTTGTTGCGATGTGTCTTGATGGTTTATGGTTTATGCATTTCTGATATCATAGTACATATTCATTAATATAGATACGTACATGGTCATGGTTATACATAATCTATTTGTTGCTAATACATTGCAATGTGTTGCTGGTTAATTTATGCATGAACCAATGGTTTTGAAAAGAAAATTAAAAATTGTTATAAATTGGTCATAAGTTACACTACTGATTCACCCCCCCTATCAGTAGTATTCAAGGTTTCTAACAAGTGGTATCAGAGTGGGGCTCTTGATTGCTGCCTGATCGCTGAAGAGTAGATCCAGGGAGTGTTGGAATTTTTCTTTTCTTAGAATGATTTCTCTAAGAGTGTCTCCACTCACAACGTAAAATTTCAAGTTATGGAAAGATAAGATCAAATATTTATTATTATCTCATGGATCTAACATTTTGCACCTTGTTTTTGAAGGATTTGGAGATAACTTTAGTGCAGTAAAGGTGATGAAAAAGTATGCTTTAACAAGATGCATAATTTACACAAATATTGACAATATAGATCTGGAGAAGTTAACAAATCTAAAATATGCTAAAGAGATTTGGGATAGATTGGTGATCATGTTTGAAGGCATTAGCAATAGTAATGGAGATCTAGAGAAGATAAGCAAAAAGAAAACAAAGAAGAAGGGCACGAAGAAGGATGAGACTTATCTCAAAGAATAAATCCCCCTAGTGCGAATGGTGCAATAGAGCATGATGAAAAATCATAAAATGAAGCCTCATGTGAACCTATTGTGCTACAAGAGAATAGATCTGAAGGTAAAAATATGGATGATTTACTTTTGAGTTATGATTTTGACAGATTTGATGATTGCATAGTGAATAAGAGAATCATTATATTCTCATTAAAACATAATATGAGTTGGAAATGATAATTATTGAGAAATTATCTATTGAAGTGAGTACGCTAAATGTTTTGCAGATATTTGACAAAAAGGAGAATTCAATTAGAGAGGAGATCATTAGCCTAAATATTCAGTTACAAGAGGCCAAAATAATAAAGGATGTATTAACCAACCAACAAAAGCAGAAAGGAGGTTGAATTGAAGATATGTGAGGTGAAGTGTGTTGAAGAATGTAACTAGTTTCAATCTTCATAATTGTTGTTGTACTCATTTCAATATGTACTCTATGTAACAAACAAAAGAAGAAAATAAAGTTATTATTTTAAAGCATGGGTTTCATGCTCTTTATTGATTATATTTTAGGTAAAAGCATGTTCTTCGCGCTTCTAGGGTCTTTTAGGTCATATGATATATTGTCATGAGTCAAGAAAGTTAACATCATGTTTATAAGATCCATTCACGCAAGATTTAATTTGTAAAATAATTTGTTTTGAGTCTAGAAGGTCTTGGAACCCTCAAGAGCTCAAGTCGACCCTAAAAGAGACAAGTCAACCTAGAGAAGGGCTATTCAACCTTTTGGAAAGACTATATATAGAGACATCTTTGACCTCATTTGGAACTCATCACCAACAAGTTCGATTTGCAATACGAAATATGAAGAAAGAGGAGCGAAGGAAAAGGAAAGAGAAGAAAAGGTTAAGGAATCAAGAAGAAACCCTAGTGAAGGAAAAATGAAAGTTTATGGGAAAATATCTCTTACACATGCAAGTTTATGGAGAAGTTGCAGGGGACGAAATTTCTACAGTGACTGTAGGTCCAAAATTCTGTTGTAGGAGGAGTTGAAATTTTGAGACTAGTACAATTTTGGAAGGGCATGTCTCTAGTAAACCTAGTTTGACCGTGATCCTATTGGTAGGTCCCTTTGGAGGGATTAATTTGTGCTAGGAGTAGGACTTGGTCTAAATTTTGAGTCTTTGTTGTCTCATTTGAAGATTCTATAAGAAGAGAAGAGTTTTTGGGTTTTCCCCTTGGGGGGGTTTTTCCATGGCTTGGAGCCTAATATCCGTGTCCATTTTCTTTATTACTTTTCTCTTGATATTTGTTTGATGAATAAGACATAACAAAAAAAAATACAAGAAGACAAATAAAGTTCATAAACAAGTATTAAGGTTAAGGAAAATCTAAAGTAATAAGCTGCCATATTGCATTTTCCAACATGGAAGCATAGCTAAGGTGAACAAGAGAAGTCAGTTGGAAGGACACAAAAAAAGGTGGATTGTCAAGGGGAATAATTTGTGGAATGACACGAGAAAATAAGTAGATGACATATTGATCTAGAAGAAGGGTTTCTACATTGAATAAGATGAAGACTACACCAAGTTCTCATTAAAGGAAGGCTTGAGAGGAATATTACAAGAAGGTTGTTGATCTCTCTTGAAAAGAGATCTAGTTGGAAGGCATCTTTGAAGGAATCATCAAAGGATCTTGGTAGCCATTGTTGGAGGAATCATAGGAAAAATCTTTCAAGAACATTATTAAAGTTTCTTCAAAGATCTTGAAGGCATCAAGGAAGTTGGAGACATCATCAAGAAAGAGAATAATCTTGGTTATCAAGTAAGTATGATATTATTTCTCTATGTCTAAATATATGGGTCATATGTGTTCTTTCTGAAGGAGAGAAATAAGCTCATTGGAGCATCCAATTTCATAACGTGGAAGAAAAGGATTGACCTAGCACTTACTGAACATGAGGTAATGGAATATGTTATTGGGGAAATTACTGAACCTAGCAAAGACAAGACTCAAGAACTAGTGAAATACAAGAAAGGAGAAGGGCACACAGGATCATAATTGAACCCATTAAGGACCCTCTTGTTCCATTTGTTGCAAATTTGAAAACTTCCAAGGTTATGTATGACAAGCTAGTGAAATTGTACTTTGTGAGTACATCAAAACAAAATATGTATTTGAGGAATAGGTTATATAAAATGAAAAAAATAAAAGGATGAGGAAATGAAATCCTTTCTGATTAAGATCTCTTAATTAAGATATCACTTACAGGGGATTGGAGAGACAATTTCTGATTCTGAAATGAGCATCTATGTATTAAATGCATTGCCACCATAATGGAGCAACTTTGAAACAAGCATCTACTTTAAGAAAGATTCAACTCTTTTTGATGAGTTGTGGGCTGAATACATTTTGGAAGAATATATGATCAAGGTAAAATATGAATTTGGATCAGATGAACAATCTCAAGCCTTTCTATCTAGGGTCAAGAAGTTGAAGAAGGGAAAGTTTGAGAAGTTCAAGAAGAAAGATATGTCCAAGGTCCAATGCTTCAATTTGAATGAGTATGGAAATTATAAGAGGGATTTTCCTAGATTACAGAATAATAAAAGAAAGTAAAAGAGAGATGCTCACATAGTTGAGGAGATGGTAGAACCTGAGAAGAAGCTGAAGAAAGAAGATGTGAAATATCTTTACTATTAAAGAAGGCACCCTGTCTATCAGGTTCTCTATGAATATTAATATTTCCTTTAGAATAGCATGCATTTTTTCTTTAGAATTTTTTGATTTTATATAACATCATAGAGAGAAGCATATGATAGTAGCATATTTATAGTTTACTTGGTTAAATTTCTTTGTAGGAATCATTGAGTCTTTAAAGGTAAATGGATAGACCATTTTGCATATTGTTTGTCCATACATTTTCTAACGTTATGTTAAAGGTACTCATATTGCTAAGATGGATCATCATGATCCTGTAAGAACCATCATCTTAGAAGGTTAGTGAAAGAAGTATTATGAAAAATGTTAGTATGCATTCCATATAAGTATGGAAATGATACTCTTGAGGGATGAAAGAATTCAATGGGTCTCGTTGAAGGCTCATAGCTAGATGATTGTATGAAATCATATAAATGCATATTGGAAGTAAAATTTGATAGGATTCAGGTGTATACAATCCTATAAAAGAAGTTGGTCATAAAATATTCTTAGTATATGGACATATGATGCTTGAACATAGAATTTGACTTACTCAAGGATCAATAAAGAATTAAGGCTTTGTCTAGAATATGTAAGAATAATTATTAACATCCAGTATAATCTCTGGAATAAAAGTTCTAACTTGGTAATCAAGTTTGATCCTTGGGAACTATGATGCATGAAGGAAAATTTGAGTGGAGATGGATCATAGGGATTTTGATGTTTGGATGGGAAGTTCATCATGTGGAGGTAAGTATATTTTTAATTGTTCGCTATCTAGTTGACATATTATTTTGCTACCTGGAGGGATGTTGAAGGAATACATATTGGTAGTTGAGGTAAATTAAACTATATGGATGGAATATATGAAGAATGTTGAGGAAAGCTCAATATATGGTATGTGCAAACTGTAAAGCCAAGATGTGCCCATCTTGGGGTTGAAAGGTAGCAATGCAAGAAGATAACTTGAAGGTAAAGGGAGATCACTTTCACGAGGAAGCTATGATAAACTTGAAGTTTGAAAAGGATTAATACAATGCCTTAATCTATGATGTCAAAGATGAAAGTGATAAGAAAGAGGGGTGACCTAGATCATGTGACAAGATCAAAGAGTAAATATGGATCCATGATACCTCGAAAGGAAGCAGGCTCAATAAGATGAGATGTGAAGAAAAGAGGGAGACAAGTAGCTATGGAGAACTGGTAGCTGATACTCTTATAAAGACAAGCTAGAAATCTTGTGGATATGACTTACCAATTAGAAATGAAGTTAGGAATATCCTCTATATTTGACGAGTTAAGGAGTCTCCTTAAATAGGAGCAAGGGTTTATTCTCTAGGGAGAATAGGGATATCCTCTCTGGTTGAGAGTGAGTGATGTTGGACATCACATGTGCATTGTATTCTTTAGGTAATGAAGAGAGAATGGTGTAGGATTAGATAAGAATATGCGGTTTCCTTAAGAATATAGAACCTAAGAAAGGAAAGGTACTGACACTCTTTGAGAATGGGACAGATATCCAAGAGAAGAGTGGTCAAAGAGGACCAATATCCTTTGAGGACTCAAGAATGGAGATCCAAGAGAATAATAGTCCTAAAAGGACATACCTTACAAGCATCTAGATGGGGTATGTGCCTTGTAGAGGTAGTGAGGTATCACACATAAAGCCTCCCAACATAAGGCTCTTGAATGAAGATGAGCTTGTCTAGTTAGGCCTCAAAGAAAATGTTGGTCATAATGATGATGCTTACAATTGGCTTATCAATTTGACTATTCTTATGAGAAAAGAGAAGTCTAAGAATTATGTTGTACTGGTTGTACACTTATGAATACCTCCCTAGTTAAGAGGGAGTGTTGAAGAATGTAACTAGTTTCAGTCTTCATAATTGTTGTTGTACTCATTTCAACATGTATTCTATGTAACAAACAAAAGAATAAAATAAAAAGTTATTATTTTAAAGACAAGTTTCATGCTCTTTTTTATGGTCTTCTAGGTAAAACTATTTTCTTTGTGCTTATAATGTTTGTTAGGTCACAAAATATATCTTCATGAGTCAAGAGAGTCAACATCATGTTTATAAGACCCACCCGGGAAAGATGTAATTTGTAAAATAATTTATTTTGAGTCTAGAAGGTCCTGGAACCCTCAAGATCATAAGTTGGACCTAAAAGAGACAAGTCATCCTAGATAGGGGATATTCAACCTCTTGGAAAGTCTATATATAGAGACATATTCGACCTCATTTGACACTCATCACCAACAAGTTCGATCTGCATTAAGAAGGACAAAGAAAGAGGAGCGAAGGTTAAGGAAAGAGAAGAAAATATCAATGAATCAAGATGAAACCTTATCAAAGGAAAAAGGAAAGTTTTTGGGAAAATTTCTCTCACATGTGAAAGTTTCTGGAGTAGTTGCATGGGCCAAAATTTCTGCGGTGACTACATGTCCAAAATTATGTTGTAGGAGGGGCTGAAATTCTGAGATTGCTGACTCCTCCTCCTAGCACCCAGTCAAACCTCCAAATATACATTCCAACAGGATAAACTAGGATATCATGGGATTTCTCTTTACTTGCATGATGCTAATGATAGGTAGTACATTGACAGTGGATGATCCCACCATAAATCAGGAGACAAGAGAATATTTCTCTCTCTGAAGAGAACCAAGAGTGGCCATGTTTTTTTTAAGGTAATGAACCAACAAGATGTTGGCATTATGATTCTAGTTTGGCTCTATGGTACAGGTGTTGTACTTGATGGCAACTCACTCATGTGGCAGATCTCAATTCAGGCACTCAAAATCATGAAAATTAAGATACCCGCAGGTAATCCTAGAAGAAGTTGCAAACCCGCAGGTTCGCTGACCAAGGAGTGTGGACATGCACGCAGGTTCTCCGTTCAATAGGTGTGGACCCCAGTTTCACTCTCTCCAATGTAGAAAAGCGCGTGCACGTGGGAATCTTTATGAATGGTTCATGGTATTTAGCTCGACATATTTGATCCTACGGTTTTGGTCCATGGTTTTGCATCTACAAATATTGATCCAAGGTATTGGGTTCATGGTATTGCGTTATTATGGTTTTGGACCATGGTATTGTGCAAGGGTTGCCTATAAAAAGGAAAGGAGATCACTTGGCTAGTGATAAGTGAAAATTTGAATATCTTAAGATCTGAATTTTGGGTGATTGATTTTAAAAGCTAGACCTAAATCAAGGAGAAAACTTAAAGTGAATCTATTGATAAGTCGTGATCTCTCGGGCGCATGATCAGATCTGTGGATCTGACTGATTGTGGCACATTGGAGGACTATTAACTTGGCCCTAATCAGAAGTCCGCAGGCGATATAAAGGCATAGTGCGGGGGTATGCAGCGCAGAAAAAGGTGCAGTGCGGGGGTACGCAGTCCGGGAAAAGGCTCAGTGCGAGGTACGCAGCACAGGAGAAAGTGTAGTGTGGGCCGCACGCAGCTCTGCAAAAGGAGAAGTGCGAGGTACGCAGTGCGGGAAATGGCACAGTGCGGAGGTACGCTATCTGTTAGACAGTGAGGATGCGGACCTGAGAAAAAGTACGCACTGAAGAAGAACCACCAGTGCGGATCTGCGCAGTTTAAACTCAGAAGAGCTGCGGATATTCGCAAGCCCCTCTTGGTGAAGTTGCGGACTTATCTTGAAACTTTTGTTGACTATCTTTTATCTATTGCAGCAGAATTCTGGGTTTAGATTTTTGGTATTACTTTTCTGTTTACAGCATTCTGAAGAGTTGGGTGATTCATTGGTTGATTGTATAAGGAGATTGGTGATTTGCATGTACTTGATGGACTATTTTTGTTGTCCATGATCCAGTTTGAAAATTAATGAAACGTGGTCCTTAAAGAAGTAAAAGAGCTAAGGGGGTTGTAGCTCCCTTCCAGGAGAGACTGGAAACGAGAGAGAGTTGTAGCTCTCTGCAGGTTGCAAGCTGCGTACTGGTAAAGGACTAGCACAGTAACAAAATCATTGTAAAGAAGTTTCTAATTGAAAGAGATAGAGACATATTGTAGCAGGTGGTTTTCACCCACATTGGGTTTCCACCTTATATTTGGTGTTCTTTGGTGTGACTATCTGTTTTTCTTGTTCATGCGCATTATTTTATGGTACTAACATACAAATTAATGATCAATATCTGAAGATTAAATTGAAGTATAAATCAGGAAGATATATTGAAAAGAATTTGATAATACTGATTCACCCCCCCTCTCAGTATTATTTCCAACAATTGGTATCAAAGCAAGTCCTTCTGAAGAAGCTTGATCGCTTGAAGGAAGATCTTTCATCATGAGAAACTACGAGAGGGAAGCATCAATCAGGCCACCGATTTTTGATGGAACAAACTTCGTATATTGGAAGGTAAGAGTTACTGCCTATCTTCAATCTCTGTGTACAGAAGTCTGGGATATCATAGATACAGGGTATACTTTTCCATCAGCAACTCCCACAGATCCGGCTGAGAAGAAGAAATATGAAACAAATGCAAAGACGGTCAATACTCTATTGGGATGTCTATTGCAATCAGAATTTGTCAAAGTTATGCAGTATAAATCTGCAAAGGAAATATGGGACAAGATTGTTCTGAGCTATGAAGGAGATGATCAGGTAAAACGAGCAAAACTTCAAACCCTAGAATTCAGTATGAAAATCTCAGAATGTACAATGATGAAAGTGTGGCTAACAATTTTCTTCGTGTAGATGAGATTGTTAATTGTATGAAAAATTTGGGTGAAGAAGTAAAAGAGGTTGTAGTGGTTGAAAAAGTTCTAAGATCTTTGTCCCCTAGGTGTGAATCTAAAGTTTTTGCGATAGAAGAAAAGGAGAATCTTCAAAACCTTAAAATGTCATATTTGCATGGAATTCTAATTGCTTATGAAATGAGGAAAGGAGGACCATTAGACAGGAGAGAAGCTGCCTTCAAGGCTTCTGGCAAAGGAGACTACTATGAGTTAGGACACATATCAGATGAAGAAGAAGAATCAAATTTTGTCAAAAATCTTCAACGAGGTGCTGGACGATTCCGAGGTAAGTTACCTTTCAAATGCTTTTCTTGTGGAAGAGTAGGTCACTATGCTACCAAATGTCCTCACAAGGATAAGGGGAAGGAACCTGTTAGATGGAACAAGAAACAGAATGCAAACAAGAAAAGCTATTACACTCATGAAGATAGTGATGGACTATCAAATAGCGATGAAGATGAACGAGGTAATCACTATAAACTTTTAATGGCCTTTGAAGATTATGATTACATGGATGCTATAGATGTGGATGGTTTTTATGAAGAGATTTCTAGACTCAGAACATGTTTAGAAGAAAAGAATATGATCATTGATACTCTGCAATTTCAACTTGATGAAAAGGAAAAATCTCTTGAGAAGTTAGAATGTTAAATTGTTGGCCTTAGAAAAGAAATTGAGAAAACAAAGGCCCTTAATCTTAAATTTGTTAAAGGATCTGAAACTCTGGATGAGATTATCAATGCGCAACGTTCCCCTCTAATCAAGACAGGTCTGGGGTATAATGGAGAAGCATCTCAAGCTTCCACCTCCAAAAGTTATCTTGATGCAGCAAGAAGGAGTGAGCAAAGGCCCAATAGAAATCATCAGGTAAATCAGGGACAGTCTTCCTCAAGAACGAACAAAGAATATCAAGAAAATCGGGGGCATGCTACCTTAAGGACAAACAGAAGCTACAACCAGCCACAGGTAAAATCTTCCCAATTTTCTTCAAGAATGGATGTCGGTAGAAACTACAATCGGTTGGATGATAATCGCAGGAATTTCTTCAATGGCCAATGTTTCTCTTGCCATAACTTTGGTCACAAAGCAGCTCAATGTGTTGCCTATAAGACAATCATGACTAGAGAGGCTCAAAAACAAAGAAGTATGCCTGCAATCACGAAGAGGACCTATAACAACTTTTTTTCCCTTGAAAGTGAAATTGAATGTTCTATTTGTAAAAATTTTGGGCATGAATATTCTGTATGCAGGAGCAGGTTTTGGAAGAAGGAACAAACCTCAGGTGCCAAAACATGGAGAATGAAGGAACCGCAACCAGAAAGATGTGGGATAGCTTTATATGCAGAAGGACAGGAAAATCAATGGTACATCGACAGCGGATGTTTGAAGCATATGACAGGTGATAAATACAAACTTGAATCATATACTGCTTTAGAAAAGGGAAAGAAAGTTTCTTTTGGAAATGATACCCCTGCAACCATAAAAGGAAAAGGCATTGCTCAGTTGAAAGAAAAGGTCAAAGCTGGAAATGTTTTGTATGTTGATGGCTTGAAGCATAATCTATTGAGTGTCAGTCAGATGTGCGATAATGGAACCGAGGTAATATTCCGATTAGATGGGTGTAGTGTTCGTGATCTTGATACAGGAAGAACAGTAATCAAAGGTAGAAGAACTCCAAATAATCTATACATATTTGAAGAAGGAGAACAACAATGTTATTTGAGCAAGAATGATGAACACTGGTTATGGAACCGGAGGTTGGGACATCTAAGCTTTTCACAAATAAGGAAAGCATGCAAATACCAAGCAGTTCGTGGTCTTCCAGACATCAAAATTCCAGACAACACCATATGCAAATCATGTCAGTTTCGAAAGAAAACCAAAACTAACTTCCCTGAGAAGGAAGGATCAGCCAGCAGGCCTCTTGAGCTAGTCCATACAGATGTATGTGGTCCATTTAGGACAAGGTCACCTCAAGAAGAAGAATACTTTATATTATTCATTGACGACTTCTCCAAGATGGTTTGGTTAGGACTTATGAAGCACAAGGACGAAGCATACGAAAAATTCCAATCCTTCAAAGCGTTGGTTGAAAATGAATCAGATTACAAAATCAAGTGTCTCAGGTCTGACAGAGGTGGGGAGTTTACCTCAAATGAATTTTTTGATTTCTGTGAAGAACATGGAATAAGAAGGGAATTCTACAACTAGGACTCCTCAACAAAACGGAGTGGTGGAAAGGATGAACAGACAGTCCAACAAATGGCTCGTGCTATGCTTGATGAGTCTGGAACTCCCGCAACCTTCTGGGGTGAAGCTGCATACGCTGTGGTTGTAATTCTCAATAAAACAAATGCCCGAGTGAACAACACTCAAACTTCGCATGAGCTCTGGTATGGTGAGACTCCTTCAGTAAAACATTTCAAAATTTTTGGGAGCAAATGCTATATTAAGAATACTGATGAACAGCTTGGCAAACTTGAACCCAGAGCAGATGAAGGCATTCTCCTTGGTTATTCTCCCTACAACAAAGCATATAAGTTTTGTAATAAAAGAATTGGAAGAATCTTCGACAACATTGATGTAGTGGTTGATGAAAAAGGATACATCCCTAGGCAAGTAAATCATGAAGATATCGAAGAGGATGAAGACTATGCTCCAAATCAGACAGATGATGAAGAAGAACCTCAAGAGGCACCAGAGGAACATATAAGGATAGAAGAAAGGACTCCATCTAGGTACGTTCAGAAGAATCATCCAGAATCTCAGATTTTGGGGTAGAAAGAAGCAGGTGTACAAACTAGAAGAACAATATCAGAAGCCTCAAGCTATTCGGCATTGCTTTCCTCCACTGAGCCACAAAATGTAAAAGAGGCATGCAAAGATGAATGCTGGATCAAGGAAATGGATGAAGAACTTGAGAAGATTGAAAAGAACAACACTTGGGAGTTGGTTCCTAGACCAAAAGATAAGAATGTCATAGGGACAAAATGGATCTTCAAGA
>APFE030515349.1:65710-81736 GCA_000404065.3 Pinus taeda
CATTTCATGCATTCAAAGACCAAGCACATACCCGATCAAAGTATCACTTTCTCAGGGAACAAGTTGATTGAACAAAAGGTCAAGTTGGAGTATGTTCCTTCTAAGGAACAAGTTGCTGATATTCTCACCAAACCATTTCCCAAGGAGACCTTTGAATACCTCAAACAAAAGCTGGGGGTAGTTGATGCATCATCTTGTTGTTGAATCTCATCTGTTGGTTGTACGCGAGGTTTATATGTGGTATACGCGTACATTTGCTGGTTTATGGATTGGTTGTAAACCGATGGCACAAGTTCATGGGGAGCACATGTAATGCATTGTTTGCATTATGGTAGCATAGAAGGAGATCATGGATGCTGATCTGGACATGGCTGCAATATGTCTCTATCTCTTTCATGGTCATGGTGGATTATGGTTCTTCTTGATGAAATTTATGGTGGATTATGGATCTGGTCAGGGGAAGCATTATCAGCAGAGCAAAGACTTAAGCATGTTCTCAGGGGGAGCATAACCCTTTGCCCTTGATGTCAAAGGGGGAGAATGGCGTTGAGGATCTTGAGGTTGCCATCAAGTCCAAAGGGGGAGATTGTTGGCATTATGATTCTAGTTTGGCTCTATGGTACAGGTGTTGTACTCGATGGCAACTCACTCATGTGGCAGATCTCAGTTCAAGCACTCAAAATCATGAAAATTAAGATACCCGCAGGTAATCCTAGAAGAAGCTGCGGCTCGCAGGTTTGCCGACCAAGGAGTGCGGACATGCACGCAGGTTATCCATTCAATAGGTGCGGACCCTAGTTTCACTCTCTCCAATGCAGAAAAGCGCGTGCACGTGGGAATCTTTATGAATGGTTCATGGTATTTAGCCCGACATATTTGATCATATGGTTTTGGTCCATGGTTTTGCATCTACAAATATTGATCCAAGGTATTGGGTTCATGGTATTGTGTTATTATGGTTTTGGACCATGGTATTGTGAAAGGCTTGCCTATAAAAAGGAAAGGAGATCACTTGGCTAGTGATAAGTGAAAATTTGAATATCTTAAGATCTGAATTTTGGGTGATTGATTTTAAAAGCTAGATCTAAATCAAGGAGAAAACTTAAAGTGAATCTATTGATAAGTCATGATCTCTCGGGTGCATGAGCAGATCTGTGGATCTGACTGATTGTGGCACATTGGAGGACTATTAACTTGGCCCTAATCAGAAGTCTGCAGGCGATACGAAGGCGTAGTGCATGGGTACGCAGCGCAGAAAAAGGTGCAGTGCGGGGGTACGCAGTCTGGGAAAAGGCTCAGTGCGAGGTACATAGCACAGGAGAAAGCACAGTGTGGGCTGCACACAGCTCTGCAAAAGGAGAAGTACAAGGTACGCAGTGCGGGAAATGGCACAGTGCGGAGGTACGCTATCTGTCAGACAGTGAGGATGCGGACCTGAGAAAAAGTACGCACTGAAGAAGAACCACCAGTGCAGATTTGTGCAGTTTAGACCAAAAGAGCTACGGATATTCGCAGGCCCCTCTTGGTGAAGTTGCGGACTTATCTTGAAACTTTTGTTGACTATCTTTTATCTATTGCAGCATAATTCTAGGTTTAGATTTCTGGTATTACTTTTATGTTTACAACATTCTAAAGAGTTGGGTGATTCATTGGTTGATTGTATAAGGAGATTGGGTGATTTGCATGTACTTGATGACTATTTGTTGTCCATGGATCCAGTTTGAAAATTAATGAAATGTGGTCCTTAAAGAAGTAAAAGAGCTAAGGCAATTGTAGCTCCCTTCCAGGAGAGACTGGAAAACGAGAGAGAGTTGTAGCTCTCTGCAGGTTGCAGCCTGCGTACTGGTAAAGGACTGCACCAGTACAAGACCATTGTAAAAGGAGTTTCTAATTTGAAAGAAGATAGAGACATATTGCAGCAGGTGGTTTTCACCCACATTGGGTTTCCACCTTATATTTGGTGTTCTTTGGTGTGACTATCTGTTTTTCTTGTTCATGTGCATTATTTTATGGTACTGACATACAAATTAATGATCAATATCTGAAGATTAAATTGAAGTATAAATTAGGAAGATATATTGAAAAGAATTTGATAATACTGATTCACCCCCCCTCTCAGTATTATTTCCAACACAAGAGTGTTGGGAAGATGAAATTCCAACCTTGGTGAAAAGAAGACCAATGTTTGAAGCATAATATATTGAGTGCGATCCAAATGGTTAATGGAGGCAAGGAAGTGGTCTTCAAATCAAAAGGTTGTTTCATTTGGAAAGAAGGGTCAAAGAGAGTGATCGTCAAAGGAGTCAAGACACTAGATAATGTGTATGAGTTGAAGGGAAGAGTGAAAAAAAATAAGAATTCGAAGAAGGACTCTTTCTCATCATATTACGAGTAAGAGAGATTAGCCCCTATTGCAGTTTTTTTTTGCATGATAGTTCTCTTAGATTGTAAAAATGTATGTGAGGCCTTCATAGCCTCAACAGGAGAGCATAGTAGAATATGGAAATGACGAGGTATATGTTTTTATGAGTATAAATATGGCAACATGGTGATATGTGCATCCGTTGTAGTAATGGTAGCATGTTTGATTGTGTGTTCTCTTGCACTTCCAGGTCTGCAAGATCACAATTTTCCATTAGAGGTATAATACACTTTGGGGAGCTATGATTTCATTGATTTGTCTTGTGGCATATTTATATTTTTGCAATCATGAGTTGAAAGCTATTATAATCAGCCTTATAAGTAATTTCTTGTGATCATAATTATCATTGGTTGTGTCTCCATAGAGTTGGTCATTCATTGGAGTGTGAGTCACAATGTGTTGTAGCATTATACATGGAATGTAGAGAAACATGTTTCAACTACGTACTTGTTATAGGTGTGCATTATCTTTTTTGGGGGATGGAAATTGGAATGTGTATGGAGGTCAACCTCAAAGTTTCAAAATCAGGTTGAGGTTGACAGCAACGCCTAAGGGGAAGCATGTTGGCATCGCAACGTTAGCATTGATGTCAACAGAGGCTTAGCACTATTGGTATTATCATTGATGTCAACTTGATGATGGTGGATCTCATTATTTATCATCAGTATGAGGATCTACTAGACATGAGTTGTCATTTTTTTTATGCAGATGTGTTGACTTGATGTAGAGATGTTTATCCATGCTGAAGTGATTGGTCAACTAGGCCCTCATGAATTCGACTTGATGCAAAAGTATTTGGCTCTCATGATGATGTTCTTGTTGATGCATAGGAGTTGGAGAAGATTTTACAGGGCTGGATATGTTTATAGGCTTGACATGAGGGTGCAATGGATCTACATGCTTGGGATATGGTTGCAGGTGCATAGGATTAGGTTTAAGAGGAGTTGGAGTTGCTTTAGCTAAGCTTTTGACCTAAATTTAGGGTAATATAGGTAATGGAAGTGAAAACTATGTTAGTAACTCAGGTTTTGTTCATGATACCTACATTACCACTTCATGTAACACTTTTCCCAAAGGGGAGACCCATGTTACTATTTTTAGTGGAGTTCTCCTCATCCTATGTGCATTCCAATGATTTCCAGGGGTTGTAACCAAGGTTTTTCTAGTGGTACTATTTAGATGCTTCAATTGACTTAATATATAGATGAACTAATTGAATTGTGAGTGCTTAAAGTGTGAATGCATTGATTCTTTGAGTAGTGGAGATAATGGATCAAATTGTTCAAATAGATGAGGAAATCGATCAATGTGAGGTTACACATTATACATAATGGAGAGTAGAGGTCTATGAAGAGGAAAGAGGTCAAGCTCCTGAAGCAGGTGAATACATAAAGGTAAATGGTAAGATAATGCAAAGATTAGTAAGGTGCATGAAATTCCAACATTAATGACTGAAATTATAAAGGAAGAGCTTGATCCT
Organism: Pinus taeda; assembly: GCA_000404065.3. NCBI lineage: Eukaryota > Viridiplantae > Streptophyta > Pinopsida > Pinales > Pinaceae > Pinus > Pinus taeda. The sequence goes on from APFE030515349.1 coordinate 69,613, forward strand.
GTTGATAGAGACAGAGTATGCAGAGGATTTAGCAGAGGCTGATTAGAAGCAGAAAGTTTTGGATCAGAGTGTTTGTTTACTAGAGCTAATGGTGTATTGCAGGGAGATCTAATGTGCATAAGGAAGAATTATGTGACTACTACATTTGTGTTTACAGGGTTAGCGATTTCATTTGTATGGTAGTACCATTGTTTTATATGGTTTCGCCATTGTTACATGGTTGAGTTCTAACATTTAGATCTATTATGTTACTGATGGAGATGTTTTTGAGAGAGTGTATGTAGGATATTTGATGTGTTGAGGTGTTTCAGGAGTTTTGTATATGCTACTAGTAGCACTACGAGTAGAGTTGTATATGAGAGGTCTTGTGTGTTGATATGGCTAACTGTATGAGAGCCATAAATTGTATGTATGCGGCTTGTTATTATTGAGAGTTGATTTGAGTGTGATGGTATGCTACTGATGTAATGAGAGTTTGTTTTATGAGTATGTTGGTTGATATTTTATGAGAGTATAATTTTTGTTAGTTGCGATTGAGATTAGAGTTAGTGTGAGTCTAGTTTGAAAATTGATGAAAAGAGGTTCACTGCTTTGTTGATTTGAGTGTATGGGCCTAGTATGAAAGATTTTGAAATGAGGTCAATGAGGGGTTGAAGGTTGGGGCTTTCTCTATTGCCGAAAAAGGCTTTCAAGTGACTGGTGGCTTGCCAAGGAAATAGTGGCTTCCTTCCAGTAGAGTTTGGAGAACTTTCTCATGGATTATAGGATTACTTCCAATGGTGGTTGGAAAACTAGTGAGGGTGGTGGCCCTCAAAAGGTGGTGTCATGCATAGTTTATAGGAGTGGTGGCTTTTGAGTGAGTGGTGGATCAAATTACTATGTGAGTAGAGGCTTGCACACTAGTGGTGGCCAATGGTATCATTGTAAAAAATCTTTTATAATAATAGAAGAGATGACGACGAAGGCTATTTTCCTACGTTAGTTTTTACCCTTTGGTTTTCCACCTTACATATTGTGTCCATGTGTGATATGATTATTGATCTATTTTTGCAAAGTGTCTTGATGGTTTATGGTATATGAATTGCTTATCTCATGGTACATGTTGATTAGTATTACTTCTCAAATGGTCTGTTGAGAAATCTAAGGCATACAAGCAGGCCTTATTTCAAATTGATTTCTCTTATATATTTGACATTTTCTTGTGCATTAAGGATATTAACTTTATTCTTTAGTTCTGATTAACATTAATAAAAATTCCAACAAGAAGATCAAGAAAACACAAGAACACCAGAAGTAGGCTCCAAGCCAGGGAAATCCCCAAGAGGGGAAACCCATAAAATATCTCTTCTTATAGAATATGTCCAATGAAGACTTCTAAGACCAACATCCAAGCCAAACCAAGTGATGAGCCAACAAAACCACAGATTAGTTATTTGCAAATATCATATTGAGGAAACCCTAAGTCTTCCTCCAAGAACTCGCACATGTGAGCAATGAAAACTAATAAATAACATCTTCCTTCCTTCACTAGCCTCTAAAATTTTACTCCACTTTTTACAGAAAATTCGATGGAAAAATCTTCCTTATTTTTGCTAGATCAGATTGATTCTTCTTTCTTGGATCTGTCCTCAAATGAGGATGACAAGTCTCCTTATATATGATTTCATGGAGGATGAATTGAGGCTCTCTATGCTGACTTGTAGCTGGTTTTCCAACCCATCACTTAGAGGCTTCTAGACATTAAAATTTACAATAATAATTTTCCTTCTTTTATACACGAGCCCTCCAAAGGCTAGTGCATCATGACCTTGAACCTTTGGCTTGTCAACAAGACCCCCAGAGCACACAATGGGTGATTTTACATAAGACCACAAAAATATGGGAAAGAAACCCACTTACAATAATAATAATTTTCTTTTACAAATAATTTCTTTTCGTTTTTCCTTTTGACAAGTACATCAATAATTACATTTTATTTTTAAAAGTGCATCATCAAGTCATGACCTGGTACAATAAATGAAGACTAAGGCTAGTTACATTTTTAGCAGTCCCTCTTAACTAGGGAGGTATTCATTACTGGCAAAAAGTACAAGGAAAATACTTCCATTGGAACGTTCCCGTAAGAAGAGTTGAATTGGTAAGCCATCTTAAGCATCAATATTATGATCAATGTATAAGCATTGTCAACATAGCAAGGCCTTGAATAACAAGCTCTATCTCTCATTAGATAAGAGCACAATGTTGGGAGGCTTTACATGGGACACACAAACTACCTCTCAGGGAACATACCCCACTTGAATGTTCACCAAGTATGTCCCTCTAGGACTATTATTATCTTGGATTCCCAATCCTCAAAGAATATCGATCCTCTTTGACCACTCTTGTCTTAGATACCCTGTCAGATCCTCTAAGAGTGTTGGTCACCAGGCTACTTCCTATCTTGGATTCCAAATCCTCAAGGATTATATGTTTGAGATGATTACCCAATCCTTCAGATTCTATTCTCTCCTCATGGCCTTCACTAAGACTTATGACTATTAGTCCTGGTCTAATACATGACACATGAAGCTGAGAAACATATCCGTCACTCCCTCTCAACTAGGGAGGAGCTCCCTCTTAACCAGGGAGAGATGTCCATCATCAACTACTATGATAGTAGCTCTTAGGGCTTTATCATCATCATCACATGTGCAATCTTTCTCTGAACATCATAGAGCCCTCTATATGCAATATCATCATCAAAACATGGTACGCCATCACTTTCCACATCATTAGTATACATATGTCATGTCTTAAACCAATCATCATTGAGTTGGAACTAGCTCCCTCTAAACATCAAGAAAGTGATTGACAGGGGAATGATCATCAATCCATCTGCAACCTGCTATCACACCAGTTATCGTGGTATACAATAGCTCCTTCATACTAAGTGCTAAGGCAACAACCCAACATAATCATACCATGATTGTTACACATTCTTCAAATGGTAGGATCATGTAGAGACTATCATGTCATTATCAATATCATGGTCTTCCTTCTCTCATCATCAGAGTCTTCATCCGAATACTATGCTTCATCCTTTCATCTAATCCTACATTTCATCTCATTATGTTGCAACTGAACCAACAAGCTCCTAAGATACCTACTCCAAAAACATATAGATTGTAATGATGATATCATCATGGTCATTCTTCCTAGAAGAAATCACTCCATGACATCACCAGGGAGGATTCATACATGATCCTTTCACAACATTGCAACATAATCTTTCAATACTAGCTAGATGACTTCCAGAACATACATTTGAAAATATTCAAATGCTGCATGATACAAACCATGATGTCGTTCGTTCTACCAATGCAACTACACACCCTACTTTAATTTAATAGGATGCAGAGTCATCTATCAATTTCTTTTCTTCTAGGCATCCATAATTGCATGATTATACTATGAATCTATCATTAGAGTGCCCACAGGTCCTTACAATTCCCTCCTTCCACCATGGTTTTCAAAACTGAGTATCTACACATCCTTCTTCCTTTATTTCCTGTACCAATAGAACTCATTGAAAGGTGCACCCAAGCAAAGTATAAAATAACAAAAACCATGATGTTGATTTTTCAATCTAAGGTCAAAGGATGGACTCCTAGGGTTTTGAAGTACTAACCCTAGACCGAAGGATCCATATTTAACTCATAAAATTTAAATTTTCATACTTTCGATGAGCCCTAGATTCATATACTTGATTTACCCTACAACAATTCATGTCAGACCCTTAACAAAATATGCCATATATACCTTAGGGTTACATACCTGCTATTCTGAATGCCATGTTATTTTCATGCAACAACTTAAAATATTCTTCCTAGTGATCCTACCTTTGGACTGTTATCTTTCGAAAATTAACAAGTTTTTATTCCTTATTATTCATCTTGCAGTGCACAGGTATTACACAAAATTGATAACTACCAATGCTTCTTATACCAAAAAATATCCTCACAAAGGTTGTTAACAAACAATTGTGATATTATTATCACAAGCATGTGACCTCGCCCTTTGCCTGTAGTTTACTTTCCTTGCCATAGTGTGACCAAACCAATATACAAATTTTCCACTTTAGAATGCACAAGTCCCACAAAAACGATATTCTAAAAATTCTTGGCCTTGCCAAATGCAGATACCGTCGAGAATTAACTTGCACCAAAATGTTGTCATTGTGGCTTTCCCTTTTCTAAATGTGACCAAATAAATCACTAGACCCTAGAATTAGGGCTTTCAAAAAAGTTCCTTTGGAATAGACCCTTAAAATTAATAGAGTTAAACTTCAATAATGATTCCAATTACACTACAAGTCATCAAGTACATCACCAAGTCATGATCCAGTAGAATAAATGAATACTGAACCTAGTTACATTTTCAACATGGTCGTGGTTATATATATTCTATTTTCTACTAATACATTATGATGTGTTGCTGGTTAATTTATGCATGAATCAATGATTGTGAAAAGAAAAGTAAAAATTGGTCATAAGTTACAATACAAATTCACCCCCCGTCTCAATATAGTTCAAGGTTTCTATCAAAGGCTACAAGGCTTCAAATTTGAAAGGCCATATCTCGAAATCTAGGGAACAAAATTAGACCTGGGAGGACTAATTGAAAATATTGGACGTGGGAGAATGATCTAGAAAAATCTATTTGAACAAATCCATGCAATAAACAATCCTAACATTTAGCAGAAAATGGGGTTACAAATTTGCAACAAACGATGTTTTCTAAGTGAGATTTTAGGAAAAAGTTATATAGCTAGAACACATTGTTGTTGGGGTCTTGTCACTAGATTATAAATTTTCCAGGAATATCACAACAGGATGCAATTGAGAGCTCAAATTTAGTTTTTATTTATTAATTAATTTGGATTTTATTAGAATGTTTTTTTTCAAATGTTTCAATTTTGGGTTTTTCTTTCAATTTTGATATAATTATTTTTATTAATAATTTATTATTTATTATTTTGCAGGATTTTGGGAGAGTAATTACTAGCTAGAGGCTCAATGTTGATTAATGAAAATTTCAAAATTAAAAAAAGGATTCTATAACTCCCCTCCCCCCCACCCCCCGCCCCCCAAAAAAAAAAAATTCAAGAATATGCCTTGAATCAAGTCCCTATTTTGAGAGTTAAATTGCAAAAACAAAAAAACAAAAACAAAAATTATTCAAGAATATACCTTGAATCAAGTCCCTATTTTGAGAGTTAAATTGCAAAATTATAAATAATAACTCTGATAATGAGAGAGGGGTTCTATTTTCTGTAAACGAAGAAACTCTTTTCACTATTGTAAAGGGGAATTTTTGTGTAGAAGACCGAAACTCAAGCTTGAGTTTTGGGGATGGTTTCTAGACTTTTATTTTTCTATATCAAAGGACAAACATTGTACACTATTGTAGATCAATCTTTTGATGGCGGAGTTTTAGAGCATAGGAAGACTTATTTCATCTTGAAGAAGCACTTAGGACAATAAGGTTTTTATGTAATGTATTTAATTTGAATACTATTATTCATTTGATTTCAATCATAGACTTTTGGTGTTGACATATTTCTTCCAGAACTTGTATATTTTCGCATTGTTGTGAATTATGCATGTGCCTTTTCATATTACTAGCTATCTATTATATGATTGAATAGTTTTTTCAACCATTCCTGAATGTGATCATGTATGATTGAATGCCCAGTAAATATTTACTCGGATATTTATTAGTATACATTGGTTTAACAATCACTTGCATGTGTATTATTTCCATGCTATAAAGACGATTCCTTGATCATTTTTCAGCCTGTAATATTTCTTCAAATAGAGCACGAATGTGATTAAATATATTAGTTATCAAGACTATTTATGTAGCTCGACATTAATAAAAAATTTCATGTTAAATCCCCATTTATAAAACTGTTACACACTTTCTATTTTCCAGGTTAGGATAGTTTTATTTGTCCTTTCCATTATTAGTTAGGACTACATTTAGATTTATTTTAATTCATTTAAAATAAAAGTTTATTTATGCAAGAGTAAACTTCCTAGTGGCTTGGCTGAGCCCAGATTTCATCCAGGCCAAAGATGGCTTTCTTCAAGCAGTTATAATTAGATAAGTCTATCCTTTGGCCCGTTAGTACTAGCAAATGATATCATAAACCACTAGGTAAAATATAGATTTAGAGATAGTTTATGCATTTAGGTTAGTTTAGATTGGTTTATCCATTTAGTTTAGGTTATATTTAGGTTGAGGTTAGATTGGGGCCCTAACCGGGTGATTTCCTTAATGTTGGACATGTTCAATTTTTGCCATCAACACAATCCAAAATTCTTCAGAAATATCATCGTCTAAGGCTATAAAAGGTGAGTAATTATTGGGATGATAGACTTTCCTTATTGCTTCTACATAAAAACGGTTTTCCAATACAAAGTTTGACAACATACTTCTCACCTTTTCCATGATAGTGATATTCATCCTTTCTATAGTATCGTTTTGATTGGAAGTACCATGGATGCTCTTCTCATGTTTAATTCCAAACCTATTACAATAATTATTGAACACATTGGACCAATACTCTCCACCATTGCTTATCTTCAAACACTTAGAGCAATTTTTAGTTTCTCTTTCAATAACAATATGAAAATTTTGAAATATCTCAAACACCTCACCTTTACTTTTCATAGGGTAGGCTCAAACCTTCCTAGGTGTGTCATTTATTAATGTGACAAAATATGAGGCTCCTTCTAAATACTTAACATTCATTGGCCCAAACTCATCAAAGTATATTACTTCTGATAAAATTAATTTTCTTTCACGACCACCTCTCATAAAAGAAACTCTTTGTTTTCTACCATAAATATAGTGCTCACAAAGATCAAGTTCATAGGATTTCAAACCTGGGAGTGGATTTTTACCAACAAGAAATTTTAAGCCCTTTTTACTCATGTGGCCCAAGTACTTATGCCATAAATCAATTGGGTTTCCTTATTTTGCAACATTAGTTTCATCTAATATCTTTGTTGTTTCCCTCATTCTATACAAGGTTCCTATCTTGAATCCTTTAGCAAACACAAATGATGCTTTATTAATTTTCTAGCTGCCTTTCCCAAATGTTATGGAGTAACCTTCATCATTCAATCTTCCCATAGAGATCAAACTCATATGCATCTCTGGAACATGCCTAGCATGTTTCAATAAGATACCTTGTCCATCCATTGTCTTGATTCAAACATCTCTCACTCCAATAATATTACAAAAATGATTATTTCCTAAATTTACTCTACCATGACACCCACTTCATATGCCATAAAATTATTTTTGCATTGGGTCACATGGTGAGATGCCTCAGAGTCAAGTACCCAATCAATGCCATTGTTGGTAGTATATAAATAGACTTCTTGTACTGAAATAGTAAATAAGACATCACTTTCAGAAGCTACAACAATGATCTCACCTTCATTTGTGGTGATTGATTTTTGTTCCTTCTATTACTTCTTCCAAAACAAGTAATCCTTTCTCTTATGTTTTGGTTTTCCATAGTGAAAACAAGTAAGTCTTCATGTTCTTGATTTCAATTTTCCTCTTGATTTTGAACACCCTTGTCTACTACGTTCAATTTTCCTTCCATGATCAACTAAGGTTAGCACTTCTCCTCCCTAGTTTTCCACAATTCATTTGCATTGCAACTCCTTATTCTTAAATTGTTGCTAACATCATCAAACTTCAGGGCCCCAACATGTGTTGTAGTGCTCATAGCTACGATCAAATTCTTCGAGCTATCTAACAACAATGTAAACATTGAAACGGGAGCTGTAAACTCAAAACCAAAAGTCTAGCCAAAAAACCAAAAAAAAACATGAAAAACAACATGAAAATGATAAGTGTTGATACTGGAATATTTTTTTATTTTTTTTCAAGGTATTTTTTCAACATCTTTAAAAAATTGCAGTAAAAGCCAATAAAAACCAAATTTTTTTGTGCCAAAAAATCTTGAAAAAAAATGTTAATGTTGGAATAACATCAAATAAAATGAAATAAATAATAAATAAATATTTAATTGAGTAAAAATTAAAATATAAAAAAACAAAAATTTAAATATTGAAAAAAAAACCAAAAAAAGTGTTATATTAAAATAAAAAAATTTACAAAATGATAACAACTAATTAAAAATATTTACCACATAAATTTTTTTAATTATTGCAAAATAAAATTAAATAAATAATAATTAAAGTTAAAAAAAAAAAACAAAAATATCGCACAAAATTAAAACTAAAAACAAAAAGGAGTTTAAATATTATATAACACTTAATTTTATTTTTTAAAAGGTTTAAACCAATACATTTTTATAAAAGAAATATAAAATAAATAAATAAAAGCAATAAATAAACATTTTAATAACAAATAATATATTATAATAAAATAAAAATAAAAAAATTAAAAACATGACCATTTTAAACATATAAATAAAACATTAAAAAACAAATTACAAAAATTAATTTAAAAATAAAATTAGAATACATTAAGATTTAAGAAAAGAATTAAAAAATATAAAAATTATGATTTAAATTAAAAGAAAAAACCTTCAAAATTAAGTATAAAAAAATTTAAACCTATTTTAAAAAACTTTAAAATTAAGTGTTATTGGAGACTTCCATAGTTTGTCATATTGTTAGAGATTTCCACAATAATACTGTGTAACATGTGTGATATGTGCGAGGTTTAGGATGGTGATTCCATCCATCATGACCACAAAGAGCCATTCATGATGGATAGAGTCACCATCCGAAACATTGGACAAATCACACATGTTAGAAAGTATTATTCGGGAAATTTCTAACATTAAAATTAAATTGAAAAAAAAATTAAAAACATAACAAATAAACAATTTAAAAAAATAATTAAAAGATTAATAAAAAAAATATTTAAAAAAAATTAAAAAAAAATAAATATGGCTCTATTTGGCCTGGGGCAGGAGGTCCGATTTTGGTCGCAGCCCCGCGCAGCTCACCCACCCCGGGTACACATCGGCCTATGGCGAGGGCCCTGATTATGAGAATCAAACCTCCCCTTGCCCTGGGCCATGCGATATTGAGATGGGTAGGGGGCAAAGTTGTGACTGTTGCAACCCCAGCCCCGATGCCCACCCCAGTGCCGCATGGGCCCCGGGCGGGAGAGGGCCCACCCTCGGGCAGTTGAGCATAGTTTTTAATGTTATTATTTAATTAATATTTTTATATGTATTTGTTTAATTATTATTTTTGTGACAATATTTTTGTGTATTAAGTATTATAATATATAATATATATAAAAAATCCTAACCTCAAAATATTAATGTTATTATTTTTTTTTGCGAAAAAAAATCAATATAAAAAAACAATGCAAAGAAGAACAAAAATTACATGTTTAGAAAACTCTTGAAAAACAAACATGTTAGGACGAAAAACAAGAAGAGGAATAAGACAATTTAAAAAATGGTTAAATATTCAACATTTAAAAAGAAAATTGTGCATACTTAAGACATAAGAAAATTTAAAGTGTCAAAAATATGCCTTAAAGGAAAATTGTTGGTGCTTTCAAAATCTGCATGAAAATCACCAACATATAAAAAAATCATCCATGATTAATACATTAGAAAATTTAAAGTGTTAAAAATAAATCTTATAAAAGAAGTGGTTGATGTTGCATCAACACTTTTTAAAATTAGCATGAAAATCACCAACATTTTAAAAATTTTGTCCATATTTGATACATAAAAAATTTAAAGTGTCAAAAATATGCTCCAAAAATAAAGGTGTATGCTGAGTCAACACTTTTCAAAATCAGATGAGTTTTTGCTACCTCAAAAAAATGGGTACTCGATACAGTTCCCATTTCAAAGTTTACATTGTTTTAACATGGAACACATAAATAAGATGACTTTTATTTCATCGTCCAAAACAATTTTGATAGAGGCAAGTTGATTGGTAATTATATCAAATTTGCTCAAATGCTTTGCAACTAAAGCCCTCCTTCATCTTGAGGTTATATAGCTTATTCATTAAGAAAATATTCTTTAATGCCATATTTTTCTCATACAAATCATGCAAATTCTTCCCTAACCCTTCTATTGTTTTCTCACCTGCTATAGTAAAGTAGACATTCTTTGCCAGGTAATGCAGAATAGTATCAATGAATTTCTTGTCCAATAATTTCTAGGCTTCATCTATTATTGTTGGAGGCTTTTTTATCACTCCAATTGGCAAATACTAATCCTTCAGAATCAATACATCTTCCATTTGTGATGTCCATAGGGAAAAATTAGCCCCATTCATTATATCCATATCACTTATTGTACTAGTCTCCATATTACTAAGAGACCAAGCTTACACGATTATCAATAAGAACCTATAGCTATGATATCAATGGTTGATAAAAAATAAGACAACTACAAAATAAATTGAAAATAAATTAACTCATAAACTAGACACATAATTTATGTGGAAAACCCCATTCATGGTAAAACAACGAGGAAAGAGAATAGAACTTTTTTATTACAATAACAATAAAACTATTACATTTTTATTCTCTTCTTTTTACTCACACTCGTGTAAAAATAAATTTCATTACAATACCTTAAGTTACCAATACCATAAATACAAACAACTTTTATTTTGATTTATTCTCATACCTAATAATCTCAATACTAACAATATAACACTAGAAAAATACATTGGAAAATATACAAATTCAATCTATCAATCTACGCTTACTTTATTCTTTAATGAGAAATACCAAAGGTTAAAACTACAACCAAAAAATTCAAAACATAGCTTATAATTGGTAAATATTCTTTTAACCACATATTAACTTTCATGTTTCACAACTTTCAACATTCTTCTTTGTCTATTAAGAAGGTTAGCTAATAATTCCATTTCCCTTCAAAATAATTTCTTTGGAAACTTCTAAGCACTTGGCACCATTCTATGGTGGTACGTAGTGTAAGCTGGGCTGCCTAGCCTTAGTGTGCCTAACTCTACGAGAATTGGATCGAAAACTTACACTACACATCATGTTGCAAGAAATGATCTAACATAGTGGCACAAATGAATTAAGTTGACTTACAAAACATTTCAAATGTTTCAACACTCAATCTTATTTTCAAAGGATTTGTAAAAATAAAATTGTTTATACCATTCCAACCCCATAAATTTAGTAAAATCACTCTTTATATACACCTCCGTGAAACAAACTTAATTCTTATTTTTTTCGTCATGTCGTATAGTGATTGATCTATAATGTTCAGATGGTCAAAAGTGGCTAGAATCTGGCTAAAAGAGCTTAAAAATATTTTACAGTAAAAGTTTTTGAAGCATATTTTTTATGGTGGAAATAAATTTAACACCGTCAAAAATCTTTGAGACATTCAAAATCTAGAAATTTAACAACTATAACTTAGATTTACAAAAATCCATACCAAATTTTATCACATTTTTACCAAAATTTCTATAATTTTCAAAAACAAATTTACAAACTAATTAAACTATTACTAATAATTACATTTACATTGTATAAAAAAATAAAACGTCCATTACACTACTAAAATGGAAAACCAACCTTCTCTTTGGATGACATTTTTACACCTATGGAAAACCAACATTCTCTTTGCATGACTTTTTTACACATATTCCCTAAGCAAGTGCCTTGTGATGTGAGCGTGGTGCTTTCAACTCATATATAGAAGTTTATTCTCGACAACTTTCATAATAATTCCTTTTTTTAATACATATGTCACATTCAGATTTCAAATAAAAAATTAAATATCCCTGCCCTTTCCTCTTTATATTACATCAAAATAAAGGGTTTCGTCCATTCACAAGGTTTTACAATACTAGGAGAGAATAAAGTTTATAGCAAAGTCCAAAGTTCATGACCCTGGGATAATGAATTTCAAAACTCAACCCAATGGGCGAACAATTTGTACCTAAGTTTGGTTGAGTCAAGTCTCAAGTGAATGTGATAAAAGTTTCAGGTTCAAAAGTCTCAAGTGAGTGTGATAAAGGTCTAAAGTTCAATTATATATATAATATGAGATTTAGAAAAAAACTTGAAATTT
>APFE030515349.1:82513-109330 GCA_000404065.3 Pinus taeda
TATTTTTTCAAGTGTAAATTATAAATATTTATTCTAGTTATCATATATATTCTCAAAAATTTTTAAATTTCAATGAAAGTTGTTATTGTAGTATTATGTTTTTAGTGTTATAAGACACTATGTACAAATACAAAACTCATTAAATGATTTTCATGCATTTCTCAAAATACCAATAGAGGAGTCTTTTGGAAAAGAATTTCAAACAACCCTATATGCTCAATTTAATATTATCTAATTTTCTTAATTCACAATATTTTTAAATATTACTAAATACAATGGATGGTAATTGGATGTTCTTGTTTTAAAACTTTACAACTTTACAACTGGCTTATGGTTTCAAGTTAGTTCGTAGAGAATAATAACAACAATAAATTGATATATATATGCAACATCTATAATAGATGGAAAATAATAATGATATATCAAATATATAGAAATGAAGAACCTAAATTAAAGTAGTAGAAATAAAACCTACTCATAATTACTTGTATAGAAAGACCATTATCAACAATCTTATAACGATTTTATATATGACATTAAAAAAAACCAAATTGATCTAATTCACCATTTTAAATCCCTAGTCTACACTTATTTTAATTATGAATACATATTTTATTTTATATTATTAACTAAATTTCATTGATTTTAAAAAACCAATTTTTTAACACAATTTTATTTTCTTATTATTATATTAATCTAGTACTTATTATCTCAATTTTTAAAAACCACCTGATCCATTTTTTCTAACACTATTTTTTATTATTATATCAATCTTGAACTCATTACCTAACCCATTGATATATCGTGCCCCACAAATAGTCCGGAAGTGGGTCAGGTAGGCGCTTTCTTATCTCGATCCTAATTCTCGACACGGGTTGGTTGGGCCATATCCCTCTTGTTGTTCCCCAATTCCTTGTTGGGATAACATAAACTACCACAGCCCAGACTTCCGACTCTGTCGACCCTTTCAAAGCTTTACTCGAGCTGGAGGGATCTATTTCGATCGGAGCAGCTTGATCGATGTGGCTTTGATCATACGGAAAGCTGTCCAAAAGACGGGGAGCCTACAGGCCAAACTATATAAACCACATTTTTCAACACAAATTCTTTATTATATTAATCACGTGTTATATTAACACAAATTTTTATTATATTAATCTTATTCTTATAACCTCAATATTTACCCTTTTCATATTATAAATAAATAAAAGATAAATATTGAATTAAACAAAATTCACGTTTACATATATTTATTTACTAAATTATATATATCTTATTACATATTTATTTAATAATTATATATACACTTTCAGTTTTCATTGCTATTTATATTATAAAATAAATAAACAAAATATATATCTTAATTGAACATAATAATTTGAATTAACTTGTAAAAACATAAAGATTGTCAAGTCTCATTAGCACAACGGGTTGAGGATCATCACCAAGGTGACCTAGGATCAAACCTAATGGGGTAGGTCAAGCCTAGAAGATCACAAATGCCAAAAAAAAATACTTGTACATAAAGATTAACATTAAACACCACCTAAAAATGAGATATATTAAAAATTATGACATCCCTCAACTGCAAAATTTATATAAATTTCATAAATTCCACTAGGTAGGTCAAGCATAGAAGATCACAGACGACCAAAAAAATTACTTGTACATAAAGATTAACATTAAACACCACCTAAAAATGAGATATATTAAAAATTAAGACTGCAAAATTTATATAAATTTCATAAATTCCACTAGCACAACCATTTATATAAATTTCATAAATTCCATTAGCACAATTTCATAAATTCCACTAGCAGAACCAGTGGAGGATGGGCCTCGTCAGCAAGGTGTGACCTAGGATCAAACCTAAGGGGGTAGTCATAAATTCAAGAGTCTCGTCAACAAGGGTGACCTAGGATCAAACCTAATGGGCCAATCATAAATTCAAGAGTCTCATCAACAAGGTGACCCAAGATCAAATCTAATGCAATAGCCATAAATTCAAGAGTCTCGTCACCAAGGTGACCCAGGATCAAACCTAATAGGGGGCAATCATAACAAGGTCAAACCTAATGGGGCAGTAATAAATTCAAGAGTCTCGTCAGCAAGGTGACCCAAGATCAAACCTAATGGGGCAGTCATAAGTTTAAGAGTCTCATCAGCAAGGTGACCCAGGATCATCTCGTCAGCAAGGTGACCCAAGATCAAACCTAATGGGGAAGTCATAAGTTTAAGAGTCTTGTTAGCAAGGTGACCCAAGATCAAACCTAATAGGGCAGTCATAAATTCAAGAGTCTTGTCACCAAAGTGACCCAAGATTAAACCTAATGGGGCAAGTCAAGGTTAGAGGATCACAAACAACTTGACAAAAAAAACACTTGTATATAAAAATTAACATTAAACACCACCTAAAAATGGGATATAATAAAAATTAAGACATCCCTATCACAAACAACTTGACAAAAAAAACACTCGTACATAAAAATTAACATTAAACACCACTTAAAAATAAGATATATTAAAGATTAAGACATCCCTATCACAAAAAAATACACTTGTACATAAAAATTAACATTAAACACCACCTAAAAATGAGATATATTAAAAATTAAAACATCCCTATCACAGACAACTTGATAAAAAAACACTTACACATAAAAATTAACATTAAACATCACCTAACAATAAAATATATTAAAAATCCAGACATCCCTCAACTGCAGAATTTACACATAATTTTTTTTTTCCATAACTTCCACTCCAATCGACCCTACTAGTGCATAAACAAGTTCTTACGGGTTTTTGCCAAATCCAGTAATAAAGCTCTGTGACACACTGTATTTAACTTTACAAGATTCTGCCAAACTCGAGTAAATTAATGTGAACTAAATATAGCTATACGTTTTCCATCATAATATGTTTCTAGACTCTACCGACATGCCCTAAATGTTGCACAGAGCTCCGCCTGAAGATTTTTCACTCTGAAACAGATTGATACTGCTCTATGATGTTGAGTAAATTAGAAACATATTGAGCCCACGATTCTCTAACCAGATTCTGATTGCTATTGACCTTCCTGCAGTTCAGGCGGATTTCTCCGCTTGTTCCTGTTAGAGGACTTATGTTTCCCATGTTGATCATCGAGTTGGAGAAATTGGAGAAAAAATCAGTCTGACTACTGGTGTAGTCATTCACGATAGAAATGGTGCTGGCTCCCGTTGTGTTAAGCAGTTCTTGATCTGACTGGAACAGTCCCATTTCATTTTGGAGATTTATGTAATAGTTGTTGTCGAAGGTGTTTGGAGTGCCCGGATCAAGTGGGGTTAGGATGCTCCCGTTACCATTCAGTGGGCACGTGCTTTGCAGGGTGGATAGATAAGATGAATTCAGCGTCGGATCCGGATTGCCCGTTCCGCTGAAATTGTAAAGTCTGCTGATGAACACTGTGCAGCGAGCTCGCCCGATTGTGTGCGCCCCTGGATCCAATAAACACCAAATTTATAGATGCATACAAGACTTTGAATCTGTGAAATGACGGTAACAAAGGAGAAGGCATTGAATCTATGAAATGAATGTAACACGAGAGGATGCATTCTTTTGTAAATTTGCACGATCAAATATATCTATTTAAGTTTTTGTTCAAATACGTGTTTTTATCTTGTTTTGAGATCAACTATATTGTTGACCCTGAATTATACTGAATGGTTTTAAACAGTTTGACAAATTTTTTTTTTATGATTTTTACTTAATGTTGCGCCATGAATTACACCGACCAAACTATTAAGACCACAAGAATTATGGAGACGAAACTTTTTCACCTAACAATTAAACTACATTTGGAGTTTAATGAATTAGATTAACCTTATACCAAGAAAAATATTTTATGGACCAGTGAATTTTTAATCTTATTTATTATTATTGTTATTAATTTACCTTCTTTATTATTATTTTATGGTAATGGTTATGAAAATTTTTTATTTTTATGTATTTCATGGTTTCCATAGATTAGTGACTTCTAGCTCAAACATGGAACATGACCAGGAAGCTCAAACATGCAGCCTAATTGCCAGAGTGTCACAGAGTTGGAATCCGTGAATCTCCCAATAATAAAAGTGCTTAACTAGGGGCCAGTTGGACTAATCCTTAGGGCTATGAAGAGTATGCAGTATTGTTGAAATACTTGAAATAAAATTGGCTTAGTTATATAAATTAAATGAGTTAAATCTTGAATAAACACCAATAAACATCAATTTATTACAAAATTTTAAAATTAAAAATATTACAAAATAGCTAAATTATAACTTTATTTTAAATTATTATTAATTATAAGAAAAATATCACAAAAATTAATATCTCACCTAAACATATATATGTTTAAAACAACATGTTACAAGATTCTTACATCTAGAGATTCTTAATTTGTAAATAGGATTTGTTACAATAATATGGACCATTACCTTGACTTATAAATAACACATGCTCAAAAAGTCATAACTCATTTATTTCATATGAAACTGGTTTATATCATATGATAATTAATTAATTTAATTAAAAGTGTAGAAATGACATAACTACTTTTGAGATAAATCTCAATCTTTAATATGTAGCTATATTAAAATATTTAGATATTTATAGAGTTAAATCTCCCATTCACTTATAATAATTGATAATTAAATTAAAAAAATTATAAATTATATTCACAATAAACAAGCATAAAATTTAATTCATACTAAATTAAATAATCTAATATAATTCTTTTATAATTAAAATAACTAAAAATATAAAAATTTATTAATACTTTTTTTTCATTTATCTGTGTAATCTTTTAATGAGAAAAATAAAAATTCTGAAACCCTAGAATCTACTTACAAATAAATTCCAAATACCAAAACTCCATAAACCGAAATTTACTTTATTATTACTTATATCTTCTCCACTTATATCTTCTCCACTAAACCAAAGTTATAATGAAATTTACTTTATTATTACTTATATCTTCTCCACTAAACCAAAGTTATAATGAAATTTACTTTATTATTACTTATATCTTCTCCACTACCGCTTATAAAAATAACATCAAATATATGTAAAAAGCATCTCCATCCGTTCACAGCGAAATTTGTTGAAACACAAGTTGAGGAATACCTGACAAAGCAACTACATCCGTTACCGAGAGTCCCACATTCTGAAACTTTGTTGTGATTACAGAGAGGTTGTCAGTTGGTGCAGGGATGGCTGTGTTTGGAAGAGTTGCATTGGCAGTGGTGCTGTCCCGTCTTCCCAACTGTATAGTCCACGATGGACCGCCAGACTGCACCATTTAATTGTTATGGTGATCATGTTAGGGTTTCAACTTTCAAGTAGTGAAATCTAATTCAGAAAATCGGAGATATCAGAAAGTAAAACATTAACTCAAATAAATGACTGTAATCTCTATACAGACCAATACTACAGACTGCTCTGCTGCAATGGCAAGAATGTCGGCGCAAGAAACTGTTGCGTTGCATGCACTCTCTACTGCAGACTTGATGTTGTCCACAACGTCAAAGCCCCTGAGGGAATTGTTGTTGGGACCTGCTGTCTTTTCCCCTGTAAAATTGGCCGTGTCATCTAAAAGAACAGATCCATCACAGCCCTTGAAATCAATGAGAGAATGAAGTGTCAGTATTATAAATCTCTGTACTGAATACAAATCTATTCAATAAACACACATATTGCTACTTACATTAACAAAGCAGTCATGAAAGTGCAAACGAAGGAGAGAGGCCGCAATCCTTGAATCATTTTGCAGAGCTTGCTGGATGACCTGCCCCACTATATTGGTAACATTGGGGCATGTACTCTGGTAAAAGGTAGGGCTCAGCTGAGCACTGGTGCATGGAAGCAATGCAAATGCAAATGCAACTGCAACCCATGTAATATGAGTTGAACACCATCCAAAAGCCATGATGATTCCTTTCACTGGAAAAATGACATGAGTTGAAACATTGTGCAGAGTTTACGGTTTAATATGCCTCACAAAACTGTGAACAATGGGATATGTATTCTGCTGAAAGTTAATGATCACCTGTGCGCCGGCGTGTCGGTCAATGCGCCGGCGCCGGCCCATCGGTCACCGGAGAATCGGTCAATGCGCCAGCCCCGGAGCATCGGTCAATCCATAAACTATACGATTGAAAGTATCAATGTAATCCACGCGATATGCCATGATAACTCCAGTGGCTGTTTTTTTCCATGAGTCAGTGTCTTAGTGGACCAGTACTGTCAAGCTCGAAAGCAACTAGCATTGTCGGTCATCAAGATTCTACATTAATCAATACAGAGATTTGAGATTTATTTAAATTGATTTTATGTGTATTTAAATTGGCTTTTTATGTTGGATTATGTTGAGATGATGAGTAGTTATTATGAAACTCACACCATTAAAGCCGGATATATAATATTCTGGTCCATATGGAGTTAAAAATGTCCTGGGCTGGTCCTCTGGGCTGTCAGCCTGGTCCTGTGGGACGATATTGAGCATATGACATGTAGTTTTTGTAATTTTTTTTGGATTTATTTTAAATTTATATAATATAAATAATCTAATAATTAAATTAAAAATAACATATATTATTTAATTTAAAAAATTTTCAAAATTTAAAAGTATTAAAATGTTATATTTTTTTTAAGATAAGAGTTTATTTTTGGCCTAAGACTTTTGGCACAAACTTTATTTTTCTAGAATAAGGAAATAGGTTGATGGTCTAATACTTTTGCCATTTGACAAAGTTTATTTTTCTAGAACAAGGAAATAGGTTGATGGCCTAAGACTTTTAGCATCTGACAAAACCCACTGCTTATTTTTCTAGAATAAGGAAATAGATTGATGACCTAAAACTTTGGCATGTGACAAAGCCTACTCTTTAAAGGACTATCAACAAATAATATTAAATGGAGTGATTTTTCTTGAAATAATATCAAGTAGAGTGATTTTCCTTGAATAAATGTGACGAGTCTTATTGCATTAAACAACATTAAACAATAACTAACTGCTAATAATAACTATGACTGCTTTTTTGACAACCAAATTATATTAAATTTCGGCGGTGTAAAAAATATAAATATTTTTCCTACCAAGTCATTATTTTATGTAGTTCTAAAAATGGATAATAAGAATGATCAACGCAGAGATAAGAGAGGTTTGTTCTGGACCCTGGTTATTACACAGATAAGAGAGGTTTGTTCTGGACCCTGGTTATTACAGAGACTAATATCACTTTGAAAGAGAAAAACAACATTCTTAAAATGAAACATAGTGAAACGATGGGCTCTAGATGAAAGATGGTCAAATGATGGGCTTTTTGACTGAGTAAAAGCAACATCCTTTGAATGAATGATGTGGTCACATGATGGACCTTTTTTTACAGTGGAAGTCGCTACAGTCGTTAGTCGTGTATTCGGAAACGGTTTTAGAATTTAAGATGGCAATGATTATGTTTTTTTTCCAGAGTTATTTTTATTTTGGTTTTAGATTCTGAGGATTAAGGTTAATTGTTTAACTTTATTTATTTTTAGTTCGGTTTTAGATTTTGAAGATTAACGTTAATTGTTTAATTTTATTTATAATTTGTAGTTTGATAATTTGAATCTTAAGGGTTAGTTTTGTTGATTTAGTTTTTGTTGTTAAATATTTTGTTCGTTGAGAAATCACAAAGTCCACTTTACTTGTTTGACTAACTAATTGACCTGTAATCCAAATTCCATCAATGTAATAAATAGTCTGTTCACTAACAATTTCTAGGAAATTTTCTTAATTTGAAGTTTATGTATTCTCTTATAAAACTTTTTTTAAAAAGTGATGTGAATGAAGTTTGAGAGAACGAAGTTATTAAAAATTCTGTGGGCCCATAAAAACCGATTTGCCCCCGACAGCCGAGTATGATGGATATATGCCCCGTTCTTATATTCGTCCCCACCTAACCTAGGAAAAAATGGATATATACCTTGTTCTTGTATTCATCCCCACCTAACATATGAAAATAGTATTTTAAGTATGGGCCTAATAAATAAATAAATAAGAATCAAATTAAATATTGATTTTAAAATGTTAAATCTAATATTAAATTTAATAGGATTTAAATTTTATGTTGATTTGTGTTCCTAAGTTGTATATATGAATTAGAGAATTAGTGATTAGCTAATATATTATTTATAATTTTTTTCAAGGTTGGCAAAAGGACTTGGATTTATTAGTAAAAAGTGAGGAGTTTTTTTTATCTTTGGGTAAGGTTCAATTCTTAGGAGGGCCTAGCTTGGAGCCATGACACACCTTGGTAATAGGTTGATATTAAGGTACTCCTTGCATTGTGTCACTAGCTCATGTTAGTACTATGTGGATACACTTTGAGGTTATAGTCTATGAGCACAACATCCATTATAGTTCTAGTTTTTACACATAGGGGATATCTCGTGTGGGGGCCATGTGGATACACCATGAGATTATAGTGTAAGAGCATGGCTTGCACTGTAACTCCAAATTTTTACACACAAAGGCCACAAATCACATGATGAAGTTAGATAAGAGTGTGATGTCTCACTAATATGGATAACCCCAATTTTAGCACACAAAGCCTACAAATCACATGGCCAAGTTAGAGAATCACATGACGAAGTTAGATAAGAGGCTTTTACCATAACCCCCAATTTTTACACAAATCCCACAAATCATATGACAAAACCAAATAAAAGTGCAATGTCACTAGTGTGGATAAGCCCAATTTTAACACTTAAAGCCCACAAATCACATGCCTAAGTGAGGTAAGATGATGATGCAATCAAAGATGAACACTGAAAGCAAAAGCTTGAAGATTTCATTTCTAGACATTGCAATTTATAACAAAGACATCGAAGGATCTATAGTGATTCCACCAGCTGTCAATTATTTTCTACCCACAATCACCGACTATTAATTTCTACCGAAAATACTTTGCCGACTACAGAACAATGATTGTGATTATTCTAACACCTCCCCTTAATCATGATGTAAATGTTAACTTGTCTGCTAGTTTAAGTCTCAGCTAGACTTAGAACATAATTTGAATTTTCTACAACACACAACTTACTTCTACAAATTTCAAATTTAGCCTTTCTAAGAGGCTTGGTGAATATGCCAACCAAATTTTCATCTGTATTACAATATGTTAAGTCAATTCCTTTTGATTGCACTTTTTCTGTTACAAAATGATGTTATGTTTCTATATGCTTTGACATTGCATGATATACATGATTGTTTTCCAATTTGATAATTCTTTGATTGTCACATCTGATTACTGTAGGCATTTGTCGTGTTTCTCCAACATCTTCAAGTATCCTTCTAAACCATATTGCTTCGTAGGTAGCACTACTTAATGCTTTATACTCAGCTTCAGTTGATGACAAGGAAATAATTGGTTGTTTATGCTCTTGAGCCTACATTGAACATGTACTATCTAGTGGTAGGTTTCCTATCATATGGATTTGCAGCCCAATCAGAATCATAATAACCTACCAACTCAATATCAAATTCATTAGTATACATAATACCAAAATTAAGTGTTCCTTTCAAATATCAAAGGAATTTCTTTGCTGCTTTCTAGTGGCTTTCACAAAGCTTAATCATGAAATGACTAAGTATGTTGACAAACTATGTTATATCCGGTCTGGTAGTGGTGAGGTAGTTCAAACTTCCCAGCAATTTGCGATACAAGGTTCCTTTCACCTCTTTAGTTCCATCATCACTATACAATTTAGTATTTTGTTCTAAAGGAGTAGATACTGCCTTGCATTCAATCATATTGAACCTTTTAAGGATTTCCCTTATATATTTGCTTTATGTGCTTAGTGTCTTACCAGATTCCCTAAAAAATTCAAGACCTAAACAATAATGCAATTCACCGAGATCCTTCATCTCAAATACCTGTGATAACTGACTCTTAATTTCTTCAATCAACTTGGATGCATTTCCTGTTAAGAGAAGATCATCAACATATATAGATATCAAAACAACATTCCCATATTCATCTTTCTTGATGTATAGGTTAGGATAATTTTTGCTTCTCATGAAACATTTCTCATAAAAGAAAGAATCAATTTTCACATACCAAGATCTTGGTGCTTATTTCAAACCATATAAAGCTTTCTTTAACTTGCAAATCAAATGCGCTCGTTCCTCATTTACAAACCCTTCAGATTGAACCAAATAAACTTCTTATTTTAACTCACCATTTAAAAAGGCGGATTTGAAATCTAATTGAAGCATTTTCCAATTATGTTTTGTAGCTAATGCAATTATGATTATAATTATGTTCAACTTAGCTATATGTGCAAAAATATATTCATAATCAATTTCCTCTTTTTGTGAATAACCTTTTGCAACCAATCTAACTTTATACTAATCAATACTTCCATCAACATTAAACTTGGATTTATACAACCATTTGCATCCTATAGGAACTTTATTTTTAGGAAATTCGGTTAATTTCTCATGTGTCATGCTTCATTATAGATTTATATTCTTCATTAATTACATCTCTCCATTCTTTATATTCTTTAGCATGTTCATAGCTTGAAGGTTCTACAACATTCATTACAAGAAACATTAATGCATAATCTTTATACCTTATAGGTTCCTGAATTTGACATGATGACCTTGTTGGAGTTTTATTGCTTTCTCTTTCTTTTTGCTTTGTGGAGTCTCTTCACCTCTTATTGGAGTGTCATGATTGCTTGATGCTCCTTGCTCTTGAACCTGTACATGTTCTTATGCTTGTTTTTATTATTGTTCAACACTTGTATCTATTTTTACATAATCATCAATGTTATGCCATAAACCAGTATTATTCATTTTATCACCTTCATCTGCATTTTCATGAAACACGAAATCCCTACTTGAAAGAAATCTATGGGCACTGGGATCAAACAACTTGCATAAATTTTGATCATCACAATAACTAGTAAATGTGCACTTAATTGAATTTTCATCAAGTTTTATTCTTTCATCTTTTGGAATATGAGAAAATGCCTTGCCTTGTAAAACTCTTAAATGACTCACTTTGGTTTACACCCATAAAATTCTTCAAAAGGTGTTTTGAGATCTAAAATTTTGGTTGGACTCCTATTTTTCAAATAAATAATAGTATTAATGGCTTCATCCCAAAAACCATTATAAACATTTTTACCTTGAAGCATACTATGTGCACATTCTACTAGTGTTATGTTTTTCCTCTCAACAACTCCATTTTTCCGAGGTGTATTTGGCATTGTAAATTGTTGTAGAATCCCATTGCTTGTAAAATATTGATTAAATTCTCTTGATTTATATTGCACTTGCTAATTTGTTTTTCCACCATATTTTTGAACTCTTTATAGTACTCAAAAACATCACTCTTCTTTCTTATGAAATAGACCCATGTATACTTAGATCTATCATAAAAAAGGAAAAGAAAATACCATGCTCCACCAAGAGATCTAGTTTTCGTAGGTCCACATACATCAATATGAATCAATTCAAGTATTTCCCTATGTGTTTTCTCTTTATGTACAAGAAATTCTTCTCTATGTTGCTTTCCAAGTACACATGCTTCATATTCAACATGATCATTCTTCATAACAGGAAGACCTTCAACCATTGTGTTCTTTTGAAGTAACATTAAATCATTGTGATTTAAATTCCTATACCTTTGATTCCATAACTCTACTATTGACATTACTGTAGATGACAACACTTGATGACCTATCTCAATCACATCCAACTTGTACAACCCTCCAACTTTGGTACCTATGGTAATAACCTTGTACTGATCTTGAATGTCTTTAACAACACATTGTGATTTAACAAATTCCACCTTCAAATCTTGGTTGGAAATAATAGAAACATAAATTAAATTCTTTTTTATAGAAGGAACATACATTACATTATGGATCCATCTCTCTTGTCCATTGGGAAAATTCACATCTATTACTCCATAAACTTGAACTTTAAGTGATTTTTTATCTCCTAGATAAACATCAATGTTCTCATAATATTCATCAAACCAGTCCTTATTACAAGCCATATGAAGTGATGCACCAGAATCAATGAACCAAGCATTCACATCATCGATTTTCGTAGACGATGCAACATCAGAAACAAACAATCTAATATTTTTAAATCCATCATTGATGAGGTGTCTTTGTCCACAAAATTTCCATTATGCCTTATGTTTATTTGTTTAGATTCATTATACTTTCTTTTATAACAATATTTAGAGTGATGCCCAGGTTTTCTAAATAATAAAAATTATCGTTTCTCTTATCATGAGTTGGAAATTTAGATTGTGCCATGCCTTTTTGTTTTTCTTGAAACTTGCCTCCTTTCTTCTTGTCCCATGGCTTGCCTTTGTATGACTGTTTCCCCTTGGCTAAGAAAGCTAAATATAAACTATTAGAGCCCAGATTAAAACTCTCCACCCTGTTCCTCTTGCAGAATAATTCTTGTCAATTCATCAAATGTAGGAGGCTTCCCCCTAGTTGAAACACTTGAAACAAAAATTTGATAATCTTGCACTAAGCCATTTAATGCAATGGTGACAAAGTCAGTACTAGACACCTTTTCACCAATATTGATCTAGATTTATGCAGGAATGAAATGAAATACAAACTTAAATAGAAACAAAAATCTACAACGAAAACAAAACTTTGATTCATTAATAAAAAGGTACTGAAAATTGTTACATGCAAAATGGAAATAAACTAGTTCAGGGGATGATAGCTTATCTCTGAGAAGAGATGTGGTGTCTACATGCCTTCTGAATTGTGTTACAATGAGGCTCAGATGGTTTTTTATCATTAAGAAACAATGGGAGACCCTAAACATCCAATAACCTAACCCTAGGAGATGAAACATCAAAATCTTGTGGGCCCCGTTGGGGTTAGTTGGAACGTAAACTTCCCGGGGTCATATCTGTGGTGTACGATCTTCGTTCGACTATCATAACACCTCATTTTGAATATCTCCAAGAAAAAT
Organism: Pinus taeda; assembly: GCA_000404065.3. Taxonomy (NCBI): domain Eukaryota; kingdom Viridiplantae; phylum Streptophyta; class Pinopsida; order Pinales; family Pinaceae; genus Pinus; species Pinus taeda. The sequence goes on from APFE030515349.1 coordinate 95,541, forward strand.
CCAAAATAATATTCCTAAATTGGTCTTGCACTCTTCCTGTCTCTCCGTTTTCCTAAAATACGTCTTTTAGGCCCTCATAATGGCTCCATAAGTTTAGGACTCAAAAAACTGCCAAAAATAGTAATTTGTGCTACAATTAAGAAAACTGAGAGAAACAATGGTGGGGGTCCAAGTGCAATAGGCAGGTGGCCACCAATATCCACCTGGATCAAATATCTCCTAACTTATCATTCACCAACATCCACCTGGATCAAATATCTCCTAACTTATCACTTAAATCTTTCACATGGGACATGAAATTGCTTATATTTCCATTTGCTTCCATCTTTATAAAAAAAAACTTAGTCTTCAAAAACAAGATTTGGTTTGTATTTTTTTTTTCATACAAATCTTTGAGCACATCCCACATTTCTTTTGATGTCTTGCAATCTCTAATGTGAGGAATTATATTGTACTTTACAGACATACACAACAACCCCTTTGCTTTCGTCTCCAGTTCTAATCTGGAACAGAAGCTGCAATAGTGGGTTTGGGCTCATCCCCACTCACAATTGGCCATAGATTATAACCTTCCAGAATTGTCAACAACTTGAATTTCTAGTTGACATAATTTCCTCCATTAATAGATTTATTCAAATAAAAATCAACAAGAGAACAATGATACTTTTAAATGTCTCCAAGAATGCACCGAATCTCAAATAAATACCAAATAATCCCAGATCCAAACACCAAATATAAAAAATACTTTCAGCACACATTTTTACCACACCATAATTTTTTTTACCAACAACTTATTTTCTTAAACTCCTTTCCCTACTTCAAAAAAATAGTTTAAAATCCTTATCTCTCCTTTAGCCCACACACAATTTACTTTCCATTACAAAAACAAACTCAAATGAAATTATTTTCACCATTAGGAAAGCATTAGAAAAGCACCCGATACATTTTTATTAAATAGTATCACCTCACATTTTTCCAAAAACAAATTTGAATTTGGAATTTTAGCCAAACTCACCAACCAACTTTGTTCCTAGAGCGATGATGACTCCCAAAAAATATTCACATCTATCTTCATTAAAGCATTGAATCTATATGCCCTTGAAAGGAACTTAAAAAAACCTTTTTATTTATTTTCAAGCATTATAAATCAAATTTCAATCTACTACATTTAAAGCAGCGACACATTGAGAGAGGTACCTTAACATTTTAATTTATTCAAAGAATCAATTTATCACTATTTGTTATTTAGTGTAAAATCTAGTTATGTAAGCTCTTTTTTTATGTATTGTTTCATGAGTTATTTTAGAATTAAGACTCATTAGTCTAGCATACCTTTTTTTTTATCTTTGAACTTAAAGATTGAAGTTAATGTTTTTTTTCATTTTATAAATATTAATAATCATTTATTTTTTATTTAATTAGAGTTGTCTAAATTATTTCTTAAGCCTAGTAAGAAGCTCCTTTAAAGTATTTTAGCCTTTTTCATCCTCACCCACTTACCTCCTCTTCCACTTATTTAGCTAGAGATTATCCTCTCATGTCTCAAGGATGTATTACACGAACTTCTTCGAGCACATCTTAACTAGAAGGATCACATTCATGATTAAGGTGTTTTTTGAATTTTCCCTTAGGATTTCCAAAGATCAAAACCCTTCACTCTCTCTTATGATCTCTACTATAGTCCTTCCTTAGAGGATTAGAACCCCATATGGTAAACTTATTCTTTATCATTATTCATCATGATGACTTCACAATGAAACAAGTCATTGTCCATCTAAGAACTTCTCTTAATGTCATAACAACTCTTCCCTATAATGCCCTTGCTACTAAATGCTTCTTTCCTACACCATGAACCCTTCAAGGATTTAAAAAATCCTATATTTGACCTTGTAAATTTGTGGAGGCCACTTTGACAGTTGGCCCCAAAATAGTGGACATCCATTTTTTGGTACTTTCAGTTGACTTAGACCAAAAATCCATCCTCGATTTTCTTTGATTGGATGCAATAATGGCTATCCCATCACCCCTTCATGGGTGAGCTACTTTTCTTCCATGAAGGCATGGATATTGTTTCTATCAAGATATTAATTCTTTATCTTCCCTCCCAAAGGCTACTCTTAAGGGCCATTTATTGGGTTCTTCATTTTTTGAAAAAGTTTTGATCAATTTTTCCAGAAAAGAGCTACATATACAAGCAACATAAGAAAAATGGATAAATTAACTAGAAAGCAACAAATGAAGAATAGAAACTAGCAAGTGATGAAAAGATAAATTGCATCGAGACTCACTAAGGCCATGGAATAAGGATCGAGATGCCAATTTTGAAAGAATAAATTGAAAGTGACCAATGCAGTTATATCTCATAAAAGGGGTTAAACAGGACCAAATCAAGTGAGCATGTACACTAGCAAAAGGATAAATCTATATAAAGCCACATAGATCAAGTTGTAAGGGAGATAGAGAGAAACAAGCCGACATGCTGTTGGAATGCAGATTGAAGCCCCTTTATGTATTTTGATGTAATTTTTCCTTATCCAGTTGGCCATGAAGGAGTCTTGATCAAACCTTGCATAGATTTTGTAGATTTACATTGTAATGGCTTAGTCCCATGAGAGATAATAAAATAATAATGTTGCAGACTTCTACCTGTGTGCGCTTATGATTGATAATGTATTGTACGGTCTTTTAAATTTTTTCTAAAGTTCTTTGTTAATTCTCTATTGTATGTATAATTATTCTTGTGTAAGAGATAATTGAAAATATATGAACGATTATGGAGTTGATGTACTATTTACTTAATTAAATGAATCATGTTAGTGTCTAAATTCCCCACATAACACTTGAAGTCTCGATATGCCTCGAGTGAGATGTTTCTCCCTCACAGAAGAATGAAAATGTGAGCATTGCATTAGAATATGACAAACTCTTTTCTTGTCACGCTATGGTTGAACCCTGGGACCCTACAATAAAACTCTTATCCAACACCATCCCTTAATTATTTCTTCCATGAAAAATGTAGGCTTCTTTGAGACTCTTCCTCTTCTTCATTAAGCTATAACTTCCACTTATGTAGGCCAAAATTTTCTTCTAGGTGAGCTTGCATTTTCTTCTCAAATGTATTGAGCATCCTTGTATGCACCCTGCTGGGTTTCTCATATTCTTGACCCTCTCTACTTTATTCTCCTACCTTGACCTTCATGGGGTAGTCCTCCCTTCCTTCTCACTTAGCTTCTTGTGCCCTTCTTTACTCCTTTTATTTCACTTCTTCTCATCTTTCTCTTGTTCCTTGGACACTTGATACAAGTCTCACCTTTTGTTGCTAACCTTTTTCTAATGGCTTTATGTTATGCTAACTTTAGAAGGTCTCCACTTTTTAGTAAGGTTTTTGTAAGCTAAATGAATTTCTATCTAAGAGTGGGACCTTTGTGGGGCCAACTTGGGAATTTTGTTATTAGTATCATTTACCTCAAGATGCCATTAGTTCATTTGATTCTCCTTTTTCTTTTCCTCATCCATATCATTTTTCTCCAACCCACCTTCATTAATTCATTTGTTGTAATCATTTCACTCCCATATCTTATCTCCTCTCTTCTCCTTTATTGGCTTCCTCCTTTATTAGTCACCACATCAGATGATTGGCTTTGTCTAGGTCTTTGCTTTGAGTAGGGACCAACTTGAGATGATTTCTCCCTGTTTGGGATTGATCACCATGTCTCGCATTCCCTCATACATTGGTAATGGTTTTTTCATTTTATATAGTTTGTATCTATGAGATCACTTCGTTGACTATTCCTTCTCTCACCTTTCCCTTCACTAGTTTTGCATAAATGTGTCCATGTCATGCCTCTTACCTTTGCTAGATTTACCTTATCTGCCTTACCTCTCACCTCTTACCTTCACTAGTTTTCACATTGTGACATCTCTGCTCACTTTCAACCTTAACTAGTTATTCCCTTAGACAATGGTCATGATTATCACATCTTATAGAGTACATATATGGGATCACTTGTTTGACTAGCCCTCAAAATATTTTTCCTCTCATCTCTACCTTTACTATTTTTGCATAAGAGTTGCCAGCTCTTGCCTCTTACCTTTTGGTATATATACCTTAGCAACCCTATTTCTCACTTCTTACCTTCACTAGTTTTTCCTTTGTGTCAACTCTACTCCCCTTTGGCCTTCACTAGTTATTCTCTTAGACATTGGTCACGATTATCACATCTTATGGATTGCAACTATGGGTTTGACTAGCCCTTTAACATATTATTTCTCTTACCTCTACCTTTGCTAGTTTTTCACAAGCATTCCCCCTCTTTCCTCTTACCTTTTCTAGCTTTACCTTAGAATCCCCACCTCTCACCTCTTTGATGAAAATTTGACTAAACTGAGGGGGGGTGAACCAATATAGTCCATTCATGGAAATTAAAATTCTTTTCATTAAACTCATTAATTGAAACATTATGTGAGCAACTTAACAAATAATACCAATAGATTGAAAATGTGAATAACAAGTAATAAGCAAACCAAAACATGACATCGACACATAACAACAACACATATTGACACCAAATATAAGTGGAAACCCATAAATAGAGAAAATCATGATTTTATTATTGTTGTGATGTAAAGGCAAGCTTCTACTCCCTTATTACATCTGATTTTCTATAGGCTCCAACCTACAGGAGGTTGCTACCTATATTTTTTGGCAAGCTAAAACATGCAAGGAAGCTCAAACTTCCATATGTTTTCTACAGGCTACAACCCACAAGAGGCTCCTACCTCAACCAACTCCAACTGGATATTTATCAAGCCACAAATTGAAAGGATACTACAATCCCTTTACACAAACAAGAAACAACAATGTGTTGGTTTACCTGGTCATAAATTCTTCATTTCTGCCTCTTCTTCCCCTCAAATCTGCTTCACGTTAGTTCCATATGTACTAGGTAACTAATGCATAACACCTCAATTAGACCTCATGCATTCTCCAACTCTCTAACACTTTTTTTTCTTCCAAAATCACATTTTTTATCAAGATAGTTTGTTTGTTGTTTATATTCCTCATAAGAATGTGAAGTGAACATGCTTGACTCTTTGCCTTCCACTCATTCGTTTGCAAGATATTCATATTTTGAATATTAAAATACCAAAAATAAATGCTCCACCCAATACTATTTTTCATCCACACGTAATGATTAAATTCATTAACATAATTCCAAAATAATGTAATACTATAGGAATAACATAAGACTATATAACTGAGCATTCATTTCTCATGATCAATAACACCATTTTCCATTAACCCATCACAATAATATTTTCCTTTTCCTTGGACTTGCATCACAAAATCTTCATGTCATTGTCTCAACAACCTTGCCTTTATTTTCATGGAGTCTTGCCTTGACATTGTTGTCATGGAGTCTTTCCTTGCATCACAACAATTTTCTCCGATTGACCAATCTTCAAATTAGCCCGATACAAGACACATGAAAGCATCGATGTTTGACCATCTCATAAAGCATCAACATTCTTTTCCTACTTCTTTGCCTTGCTACTCCATTGTGATCCCATATTTTTCTGCTCTTTTTCTTGTTCTTTTCCTTGATCATAATTGTACATGCTTGTTGTTGCTCCTTTCCTTGTTTCTGATCCTTTTCCTTTGTTGTTCCTGCTATTTCTTTGCCTTTGTTGCTCTCATCTCTTGCTGTTAAATATCCCTGCAATATACCTTTCTCCTTCTATGCCTTTTCTATTCTTTTGCTGCTCCTTTGCCATCAATGACAATAATGGCATCACTCTTACCTTCACTAGTTTCCCCCTTATGTCGATTTTTCTCACCTACGACCTTCACTTGTTATTTTTTATTGCTATTACATTACACATTGGTCTTTATTATCACATCCTTTAGATTGCATCCATGGGACCACTTGTTTAACTAGGCTTTCAACATTTCCTCCTCTCACCTATACCTTCACGAGTTTTACGTAAGCATTGGTACCTCTTGCCTCTTATCTTTGATAGCTTTACCTTAGTAGCCTTGCTTTTCACCTCTTACCTTCACTAGTTTTCCCCTCATGTTACCTTTGACCTTCACTAGTTGTTACCTAGTGTCATTGTTTTTGGTCTCTTACTTTTGCTAGTTTTTCCATATCATCACCACCTTGTTTTTAGCTCTCCTCTCCGTCACTTGCATAGTTTCTTTCCAAGGAGTTGGGGGTTGTCATCACCTTAGCTTGGTGTTGGACGTGTTGCATTCTTTGTAGCTATAGATTTTACATCTTGATAGGTTTGGTTGGGTCTAAGGTCAATACCCTAGATAATTTCTTCTAGCTCCCTATTTTTTGGAGGCCATTATAAGTATATATATGAATTTTTTGGGTAGTTTCAACCCATGGTTAAGGGATTAGGGTTGTAATATAATCCTAGTTAGCATATTATGTAAATTGACAATGTAGAATACCTAAATATTATGTAATGAATGGTTAAGTAAATACAATTAAATGCATATGTAAAAAATTAAGTTAGGTTGGTTTTCTTGGTTAATCATTTTCTATTGTTACTCTTGTGTATACTATGTGTGGATGTGCCATTTTTCTTCCATTTTAGATTATGTACACATTGTCTTTGGAGCTTTGCACAAGCAAGATTATCATGTATGAAGGAAAATGATTAGAAGTTCAAGAATAGGGATAGATAAATTTGATGACAAGAGTTTCGAATTATGAAGTTGTATATGGAAGATCTTCTTGTGGACAAAGATTAGTGGGTTGTTGTATTTCAAAAAAAAAAAAAAGTTTGGATAGGAAGGCAAAGAGTACAGTTTGGCTATGCCTTCTAGATTCAATGTTGCCAAATTTCTTAGGAGAAGCTAATGCTAAGGATCTATGAGAGAATTTATGGGCATTGTGTTAGTTAAAATTCTTAGAAAACAATTTTTTCTTGTAGAAAAAATTGTACCTCAAGTTGAATGATAATGGCTCTATAGTATAGTACCTTAATATGTTTAACCTCATAATAAGTGAGTTAGCCTCTATTGATAGTAGGATGTTTGAAGAAGATATGTTTATTATTACTCTAGGATGCTTTTTTCAAAATCACCAAATAGCCTAATTGTATCTAATGAGAAATTTAATCAATCTATATTCATATTTGAGAATGTAATTACACCTTTTTAGTCCACATGGTGTAGAATAGACGGTGATGTGGATGTGCTATTAAGTCACTTCGTGATGTGAAGGTTGCTGGTTCAAAACTTAGTGGGAAAAAATCCAATCATGTTAAGCGTTGGTGTGGCCTCAGCCGGGTGTGATCCTCGGGTGATTTTGATGAATTAGATGCCCCTGGGTTGTGGTTTCTCAAGCCACAGGTAAGCCTGATGTAATCTCTGATGAACTCAAACTACTTGACAAAAAAAATACATTTTTAAACTAAAAGAAATGAGGTGAAAATCCATGAAAGATATAACCAATGATGGCTTCCTTGTAAGAGGTTGTTTTGAGGACAAAAATAAAAATAAGTTCGGAGATAAATCGAATTCCAGAGGGAGTTATGTATTTTGGTAGAAAGTTCTAATGATGTGGTTCAATGGTTAGGTGGGAAGGTTTGGTCCCCACAAGTCATGTGGCCCAATCTTGGGAAAGAGTCTAGAGGGAGATATGTATTTTGGTATAATGTTCTAATGATGTGGTTCAATGGTTAGGTGGGGAGGTTTGGTCCTGATAGGTCATGTAGTCCAATCTTGGGAAAGAGTCTAGAGAGAGTTATGTATTTTGGTAGAAAGTTCTAATGATGTGGTTCAATGGTTAGGTGAGGAGGTTTGGTCCTGACAGGTCATGTGGTCCAATCTTGAGAAAGACTATATATATAATGTTCCACCAAGGTTTCGGGATAAGGGGGCGAGGAAGCTGCCTATGCAAAAGCTCCCCACCATTTTTAGGAAACGTGGGGGAGTGTTAGGTTCTTAAAGACTTATAAATATAAAATATAATTTATTAATTGAGTCCACTATGACAATTTGGTTTGAATGGAAAAGTTTCAAAGCATGATCACTGATATGAATATCATTATCTAAATTTCTAATATCATATAAAATAATAAATTTAAAATTCTAATTTATAATCATACATCAATGATCATACATTATGATTATCATTAAAGTTTAAAGTTTAAACCATATTGATGTTCCACTTCCTACTATGAACATTAAATATTGAATATTGACATAAAATTATAAAAGTAAACTCTGATACATCATACACCAAGAGTCCAAATTTTATAGAATTATAAAAGATTAAAGTCAAGTCTGATACATCAAGAGTCAAAATTTTATAGAGTGAGAATCTGAATAACTGATAACATAAATGATAAGAACATCAACATATCAAAAGATAAACGAGCATAATGCAAAATATGCCTCAAGGTAATGCCCCAAGGTAATGCTCAAGTCTCAAGGTAATGCCCTGCTAGTCTCTGCATCCAGCTGCTGCATGAATAAATTAGGATCAACCATATCACCAGCTGAATCTGAATCACTAGCATTCTCAAACATGCTAAGTGGCACACCAACCAACCCCATCTGTCTCTCATCAAGTCTCTCCTCCATATCTACCTATGCATCATCCTCTGGATAAGCATCCCATCGTCTTGTTGGTCCCTTCAAATACTCAGGTGTCTTGCTATGCTTAAGACGTAGGGCACTGTGCACAGCAACTAACTTCTCTGCTCTTCTAGAAGTAAGCCTATTCCTCTTGATAGAGTGGATGAAGCGATATGTGGAACAATTCGTCTCTGCTGCAGAGGAACTAACAATCTGAGAAAAAAAACGCATGGCTAGATCTTTGAGCTCTAGATAATCATCCCCATGCATCCTCCACCAACCAATCGGGTCATCTTGGGCTAGATCTATGTGATCTGCCCGAGCACCACATGTGTTGAAGGGGCCGCTAAGAGATGCAAACTGAACAAACTGTCTTCGAAATTTTGACCCCTCCTCCTCACTGTACATCTTTGCAATTGCATCTAGGAAGCCTTTCTTTACCTTTGGATCATCAATAGGAGGCACCCTCCCATGTCTCTCAACATACCATTTTGGGTTTAATGCATATGCTGCCATGTGCAAAGGTGTGTTCATGCGATCCCACCTACGTTGAATGATGGGTCGAATTTGGGAAGTATAGAACTTTAATGAGGGCTCCCTCTGCTGAATTGCTAACTTCACACAACCCAACATGCTATGAAAGGTCTCATAGATTTCTCCAGGACTAGGAGCATCTGAATCAATGTAACGAATGACCTCCATAATAGGGCCCAAGAATGACACCAAATAAGAACAATCTGCCCACCAATCATTGTCCAACACTTGGCCTGACCTTCTTCCCAGTGTCTGTCTTTGATTTTGACGACCTTCCCCACTCTAAACTCACAACCACAGATTGTAGAGGTGCTTGTACCTCTATCATCCTCTCCAATAAGAGAAAATAGCTAGCATATCTAGTATCAGTGGGCTTGAGGAATTCCTTCCTCGTGTGAGCTCTGTACATAGCCAAGGAGGTGTGGTGGTTGCAGATAAACATCTGCACATCTCTTGCCGCTAACACCAAGTCTGATATCCGCTGAATCTTGCCAATTTCCTTCAGTGCATTATTGAGTGCATGCACACAACAAGGAGTCTAAAAAATGTGTTGATACCTATTCTGAATCAATAATCCAACTGATCTACAAACTGCTGCTGCATCTATCACAACCTGCACCACACTATCAGGCGCAACATCCTCTATAGCTTCTCGAAGAATCTCAAATTGGAAAGATGCATCCTTGCGCTTTCCAGAATAGCAGCAACTTTAAGAAATAATGGACCTCCTGAAGATGTGACTATGATGTTGATTAGTGGGTGTTTTCAGATGTCAGTCCATCCATCCATAACAATAGAGCAACCAATCCTCAACCATGTTTGTCTCATGCTCTCTTTCTGCACATTAATTTTGGACACTTGTCTAACCAAAATCGTTGTTCATAGTTTATGTTCTCTGGGTGGTACATATGAAGGCCCTATTTTTGCAATTTCTTGGACCATTTCTTTGTAATAAGGAGAATGAACAACATGGAAGGGAATACCATTGGCAAAAAGAAATTTTCCAATTGCATCATCTTTGTCATCTCGATCTAGAATGTTGTACATCCTAGACACTGTACCAATACCACCCATTGCAGAAGAACGAGATGCACTAGTGGAAACCTTTGTATTTTTTTATGAAGCACTAGATGGAGGAATATTTGTGGATAGATCAACATGTCTACTAGAGAACAATCCTTTTCTAGTGGCTGCCATTTCTAGCCTCCAAAGTTGCTCTCTTTGAGCTGAATTCATGTTCTTTGAGGGACACATATTCACTCCTTTACCTGTAATAGCCAAAAGCTATTGCTTCACCCTGGTATAGCTGCCAACAAAGTGGTGCCCACAAATATTGCAGACCCAATCACGTGAGCCACCACCAACTTTTTGATTCTTTTTCGGTAGTCTAGTTGCATAGATTAGAAGTGGTTTTAGAGGATTAAATGTCCCCTTTGCAAATTTTTCCAGCTCTCTTGGTGGGCCTCTAGAATGTACACCATGCCTATTCTGGTATCTTGCCCCCTTGTGACTGCTTTCAACTTCTTCTTGTGCATCATGTGGCTCACTACCACTATAGCTACTGTCACTGTTCTCACTGTTCCCAGAAGAAGTTTGACTCTGACTTATAGTTGTAACTTTGTAAGTTGTAAGTTGAATGACAAGTCAAAATGTAAGTTGCAAATTGTAGGTTGCAACCTGTAATGAAAATAAAATAAAAAATTAGAAACATCACAGCTACAGCTTGCCACACACATTGAAGTTTTGATTATTGAACACTCATTTTTTTTTTTAATTTACAAGAAAAAAATTAAAATAGAAATTAAATTTTAACATAGTCAAAAATTATAAACAAAACAGTTTCAAATGACAAAAACATTTTTAGTTTTTTTTTACAAAAACAATTTCAATTTTTTTTTAAAACACAGTGAACAGTGCACTGTTTGATCACCCTACAAGAGCAAAATGAAGGAATTTTTGAAGGGTTAGGGATTCGTTCTTGTTGTTTGGTTGATTACAGGTCTACTAGAATAGCATTTGAATGATGAAGGGAGGTTTGTCCCAAGCTTTCGGCCTTGAACTCTGAAGTTAGGGCTCAATTTTTGTTAGCTCAAATTCCAAAAATAAGAAGTGAATTTTTCTGTTCTAACTTCTCTACTGAAGCACCAAATCAGGGCTTAAGTTTCGTATTATAGGTGGATCACTCTAATTTTCAGTGGCATTAAGGCTACATACTGAAAACTATTTCTATTCACTCAACTAATAGTCTAAGACTTTAATACCTTCTACGTTTAGGAAAGAAAAGGATATTCATATAAATACTTAAATTCAGTTAACAGTAAAATTGGTAAGTGGATGTTGCACTCAAAGAATTCCTAACCTACTAAATAGCTGAACCTTAAAACCCACTCAAAATTGCTGTTATAAATTGTAATATTTCCAAACTCTACAAAAACATATTGTTGAATATATATGATGAAAACTCACAGGTTTGTCCTAAATCACATTGTTGTTATTAAGCAGGAAAACTTAAAAGTAATACTTCCCAACCTCAAGCTCTCTCTCACGATCTCACTCACACATTGAAATGCATTTCGTCATAGCAAGGAGCGTTTTCTAAATTATAGGTAGTGAGGAAAGATGTAGGAATAATGATTAATAATACTTTTGCAGGCATCACTTCAGACTAGTTAATACTTGCAAACATATTCTGTATTCATCCCCTTTGAAGCATAGCTACTCAATACACGTTGAGGTTGATTATAGAAAAGGTCTTGGTGTCATGCGGATGGGATTGAGCACGTGAATACAATGCATTGCAACATTACTTCTCTACAGACATTGAGATGTAAACACAGTAAATGCAAATGCTCAACAAATGAAGTTTGAATTGTTACTTACCTGTTTGGCTGTAGCAGTCCGGCGTCCGCTCCTCGCACGCAGTGCTGCACTGCTTGCACAATGCTTGACGGGAGGTGTTGCGCGCACGATGCTAGACAGGAGCTACTGCTCGTATGACTAAGGATGCTCGATGGGAGGGAGGGAGGAGTTTTGGATTCTAAAAATCGAAGGCTGTGAGTGGAGCGCTCAGCGAAGGCTGTGTGTGTTTTTTTGTGTTCACCCTACTGTTTTTATAACATGAAACAACTAAATTCCAAAACCCTACGCTTAGTTTAATTGTTAATTAAAGATTAGTTTTAAGGTTAAGTTAATTAAAATCATTTTTTTTTGCATAAATGTGTGCCATGTCCCCCCTCCCCCGTCCCCTCTTGTGCTGCCTCGCCCCCCCACGTCCCCTCACGTCCCCCTTCGTCCCATTTTTTGGAAACGGCCCCTTTAGAAAAAGGAAACGACTCCCTAACAGGTCCCCTCGAGTTTCCTCATTTCTGAAGGCGTGGGAAACAACCCCTACTTGTCCCAAGCCCCTGAAACGTGGGGGAGCGAGAAAACTAGACCCCTGTGGGAGTCCCATGGAACACTATATATATATCTCAAAGTACCTATGTAAATTTGGTCTCGACCAGTGGTCCAATCTTAAGAAATGCTATATATGTAAGAATGGCTATGTATAAAAATCACTTGTACACTGAGGAATCCAATTAACACACATGCAACCCGTGAAATATGCAATGGAAAGTATCCCTATGCACTCCATGTAATATGCCATGATAACTCTATTCGCTGCTTCTAAGAATTGATATCTAGACCAGTACTGTGAAGCACGAAGGCAACTAGTATTGACTTATGAGGGTGGTCGGTGATCGAAATTCGACATTAATCATTATATATAGTTGAGATGACTTTAAATTAATTATTGCATGCACTCAATTGATTTTGGTATGTTATATAACGTTCAGATGATGTATCGTCATTATGCATCCCGCACCACTGAAAAGAAGATTAATTTATTTATTAGTGAAAGGTTTTCATTCGAATTGTTTAAGATTCAATCGAATTTGAATATTCTCTCGTACAATGTAATTTTATTATATATATATAAATGAGATAATATATTTATAAAAAAATTGGTATTATTTAAAATTTAATTAAATTTAATGTTTTTAATAATAATAAATTTATAATTAAAATTTATAAAATGTACATTAAATTTTATAATTAAAAATAAAATATTATAAATGTGTACAAATTTTGTCTTTTTAAATTTAAACTTAAACATTTAAATTATTTAAAAAACATATTTTAAGTATTAAATTTATTTAAAATTAGAATTTTTTTTAAGATAATACAAGATTACACAATTTCTAACTAAATAATTTTCTATCACTATTAGCATCTCTTATAAATACCTTTTTTTAAACTCATCCACAACAAATAAGATGATGAAAATAGTAAATAGTAATCTAACTAGAGGTTTTGATAAATAAGACTAGACTTAGCATTTAAATTAAATTTTTAAAAATATTATATTGGGCCAGAAAAGCATTTTATAGTGGTGGTGTAAAATATTATATAAAGTGATATGTAATATAATGTTATATTTAGTTGGTCAATATTAAAAATTAAAAATTATAAAATTATAATCATACATAAGTTTGAGGTAGTCATTTGATAAGTTTATGGATTGTGGTTTACACTCTTATGATATTACATAGTCCATGATATTTGTTAGGATAAAGCTCATTTAAAAGTAAGGAAATCCATTATAGAATACAAGAATGCT
>APFE030515349.1:129187-151112 GCA_000404065.3 Pinus taeda
TTTTTTGTTTGTTTATTAAGTTGTCTAAGTACTTATAGAGATGACTATACACTTAACTTTTGATTTGAGAAATCAGCAATTGCAACTCAAAAACATATAAATTAATTAAACAAAGTCTTTGGGTAGAAATCACATGAAAATTTTTGGCCCACACAACCAACCAATATGGTTGATCCTCAAAACCAGATCTTAAAATTACTTAGAAATTGCACCTAACATTCAAATGAGTAACCTTCACATTAAAAACTCCACCATTATCATCTATCTATAATAATAAATAAAATACAAAAACAATTTTAAATATAAATTATATATTTTAATAACTAATTTTATTTTTTCCTTTTTTATTAATCATATTTAAATAAATTATAAAAGCAGTCGTCTATAACGCGACTTTTTGAAAGCTTTTCCGGTTAAAATCCGGCAGCAATTCATTGGAATCCCAAGTTTGATAGCTAGTTTCTGCACAATCAATGGCTCCCAGGGGTTTTTTAGGGCGCTGAATCCAAATATGCAGTTAAAAAACCATTTTAACTGCTAAAAATCAAGATTTAACCTCATTTCTTCAACCGGATTCCGTCACCGGAATCTCCAAAAAGTCGCATTATAGACAACTCCATTATAAAATACTTCAAACCATGCATCAAATCAATATATTATTACTTTTTATATTTATATTATCGCTAATATACTATAACAAATCATCAATAATTTGTAATTCCTATTATAAATTTGTCTATTTAGAGTATAAATGATAAGGAGTATTACAATTTGCATCTTGTTAGAATGTAAATTACAACATGGTATTTTCCTTTGGCTTTTATTATTCTAAGACGTGTGAGTCTCGAATATGTGAGTTATTATATACAGTTCAATCATTATTAAAATTTGTGAAATTTTATATTTAAGGAAACATGGTAGGTTAAGAGTGGAAGGGGTATATTTTTATATAAAATTAAAAAATAAGGATAGAGTTAAAAATGGATATGTTTGAAAGTGAAATTGAAATTGTATATCTATTTGTTTATATTTATGATTGAAAGATTAATTGAATTTATTTTAGTTGGTCGGGTGAAATGTTTATTTTCTCTATTTAAATTTTAAATTTTATTAATAACCTCATAACTTATAATATAATGAATATATATTTTTTTATTATTTTTACGATTAAAATATATATTTTATTCTAAAAACTTTTAATCAATATGAAAAGATTTTAATCATAAAATGTGACATTGAAAACAATGTTTGTGAATGGCTGAATTGAAAACGATTGCGGAGACGATGTCCATGGGTGCTGGGAGGGAATCTTTGTCACTCAACATTCCATGAACAGTCGTTCGGTTGTAGCATGGTGCTGTCATTTAATTTATCATGTTAGTACATTCCATGGACTATTTATAATATATCTCCACTTAGAGCCATTAAACAAAATTTATATACGGATTTATACATACCAATACGACTTACTGCTCTGCAACAATGGAAAGAATGTTGGCACAAGAAACTATTCCGTTGCATGTAGTTTCTATTGATGTTGTCAACCACGTCAAAACCCCTAAGGGAATTGAGGTTAGGAGGTGTTGTCTTCTCCCCAGTAAAAGTGGGTGTGTCATCTAAGAGAACGAATTTTAAGTGTGATACATGCAGAAGTATAATATAGCATTAGCAATTGCCCTTAAATGTGCAAGATACACCGAAGGTATGGAAGATTTGTATTTCATAATTTTTTTTAAGTAGCAAGTTTGTCTTATGGTTATGCATACAACATCGTGAATGAATTATCACCAAAATATGTGAATTGTGTGTGCAGTTGCAACAACTCTCCCAAATTTAAGGATTGGGAGTGCAGTACCCCAAAAATATGCTACTGCACATTTTAACCATGGCTATGTAGGTCCAATAGATAATTATATTAATGCAATATCAACACCAGAGCAGAACTCTAAAAGTCATGCTAATCATGTAAGTATTGGAAATTGGCTAAAACAACCATGTGATTGTGAGGACATGAATAGGTCTATTTACTGTGACTTAGCTCAAAGTGGTGGTTCCCCTGAAATGGTCCTGCATATAGTGTTGTTTCTTTGTCATCATTTGAGCCAATTCATAATTGTTTTTAGTTTTCCATGTAATTAGTAGTAGACATAATTCGACAATATTTAAGTTGATACTTACAATTTTCTTTAGATAAAAATAATAGTGAAACTTTATGAAATTTTATTGCAAATGAGAAAGGATATTTAATGGTTTCCTTTTATAAATGCTATCCACACTTCCTTGCCTTTATTCTATCTAAAATGATTTTTTCCTTAGCATTAGTGCATCATTTATTTTTTCCATAAATAGAAACAAGAGTTAAACTCCGGAGAGCCCATTATTTCATTATGTTCATGGAAAGATGCATCTAGGATTATCTTGTTCTTATGGCACGTCTTAAATTTCCTATTTAGAAGGTTCAAAGAATTTATTAATGCTATATTGTCATTGTAATGGGCTATCAAAGTTATGCAGACATAAAACAGAGAGCTTTGTATGGATGCTTATGGTGGAAAACAACTATTGGTAAAATTGTCAGTGCTTTGTATGGGTGCTTATGGTGCAAAACAATTATTCGTAAAATTGTCAGTGATTTTTTCACAACATTTTGCTAAAAAACTTTGAGGTATCTCTATATATTGCAATGCCAATTTCTAATTGTATAGTGTTCCATATTGTATTTCTGGAGTGCGATGTCATGTATTGACTTTCCGCACAATGAAATTACTCTGCATTGTGTTATTTGAAAAAATTTCCAAGAAATTAAATATTTAAAATATGGACATGATTCCAATATTAGAAAAAAAAAATTGTGTTAAGCAACAATTTTAATGAACCGCTTCATATAACCAAGTTTACTTGTTAAAATTATTTGGTTGGTTGGTAAAGCAAGGTTATTATTAGTTTTTTTTCCAAGATAAAGATAATCTTTATATAATATATATTTTATTTTAAATAATAAAAAATATTTGCTCTAGGTTTTCTATTATTTCTCCATTTAGGTGTTGAGCCACAACTCACTTTTCATAATATTTCTTTTTTTTTGTTCTCTATAGAATATTTACCAAATATTATTAGGCACTTGGAATATGAAATTTTAAATATTTGTATTATTATAGGCACACCCATCATTCAAATCTAGAACATCCAAAATTAACTTTCAAACTCCTTTCTTGGAAAAATGCTCCTCCCATTATTCTCTAAGTGCGTATTTTTGCAACCCACACAATGAAAATGAAATGAAACATGGTTAAGCAAAGACATAACATATAAGATTTAGTAAATTTTTTATCAAGTGGTAAAGACAGGGCATACCAGAATAGGAATCACATCGGAGTAATGTAGACTCTGGGCATTGGCAATGGCCAAAAGACTCGAGGAGATCTATATTGATATAAACAGAAATTGTTGATCCATTGAGATCCATAACACAAATTATAATTATATTTTTATGGGAAGTTAGTTAACTCAAAATATTTAATTAAAAAAAGAACACACTTCCAATTCTTCTTTAAATACACATTTTCCTAGAAGCAAACCACTCAAAGGAAAACACAAAATTAACTAGACACAATGGTAACCAAATGGAAAATCAAAACACAAATTTCATAAATAATGTATAAAGTCTTAGCTGTGGCCATGGCTAAAGGAGTCCATGAGCTCCATATAGATATAAATAGAAATTACTCTCACTGTGCTTAAAAACACTATAGATGTTTTTTCTCGTACAGACTAAAGAGTGACTCCCTTGCGTGATTATAATACTTCATAACCATCCAAATTGTCAAAAAATCCCCAAGGCTCACCACGCAGGGCGACATAGAGAAAGGTTGGGGACAACAAAACAAGTAATCCATCTAAGCATCTAGCAAAACAAAGACCAAACAGATCATAAGGTCCTCCGAGACAAACAAGGATAACTAAGTAAATGGACAATTAATATGAGAAATAGAGTACCAACTACAAGACCAGTAAGCTTGCATAACCAAAACAGAACAAGTGTTGAACCATGAAAGCACACTGAGACTCCCATAGCAACCCATTACAGCCCGAGAATGATATAGTCCTTGGTGGTGGTATCCTTGCTGGCCAAAGTTATGGCTTTGTCGGGTAGAGGTGGACGCTGGGAAGAACACTTCCCCTGACTGGTTCTCGTGGTCTCCTCCACCCCTTCTCCCTGTTGGGTATACTACTAAAGTCCCACATTGACTAGAAGAGGGGAGGATTATGGGTATATAAGGATGGACAAATATCTCCATTGGTATGAGGCCTTTTGGGGGTAGAGCCCAAAAAAAAATCCATGAGGGCTTAGGCCCAAAGTGGACAATATCATACCATTGTGGAGATATGTGGTGTCCAGATTCCTTACAAGTGGTATCATAGCCAAGTTCTGAAGTTATCCAAGTGGATAAATCCTCGGAATGTTGAACGAAGGTGGTGGGCCCCGGTAATATCACGATGGGATCCGTGGATGAGCTCGATTAGACAAGCGGTGTGCTCCAGATTCTTCATGGATGTGTCCTGGTCCCAACACGGTGAAGAGGAGTTGACCTGGGATAGAGCAAGCTCTCGAGATAGGCGATGCTCCATGTAAGGCTTGTGCTTCCAATGCATTGGAGCGGAGAATCCTGGTTGGTAGAGAGTGGACGAATGGATAATTGTTTGAGGGGAGGCTCAATGGTCCTTTGTTCGAGGGGAGGATTGTTGGGTATACTAACAAAGTCACACATTGACTAGAAGTGGGGAGGATTATGGGTATATAAGGATGGACAAATATCTCCATTAGTATGAGGCCTTTTGGGGGTAGAGCCCAAAAACAAATCCATGAGGGCTTAGGCCCAAAGTGGCCAATATCATACCATTGTGGAGATATGTGGTGTCCAGAGTCCTTACACCCCCACAACAGCGACATCTTGGCATATGGTATGCCTCAGCGGACTTATTAACACTATCAACATTTTGGATATGTTACCAAATTATTGCTCCAGTGAACTGATTTTGAAGTCGAGTGTTTCCAAAACCGCCATGTGATTCGTAGATAAGACTGAAATGGCTTGGTGAGCCTGATTGAGATACTCCCCTTCCATACTAATAGCTTTCACTAACATCGTCTTCACACGCCACATTTCTACCTGAGTGAAGACAAATTGAGTTTCCCATGCTTTTGTTGTGTCAGGATCCTAAACCCATTCCATTTCCTTTTCCAGTTCATTTTCCTCTAGGTTCTCTTCCTCTTCAGCAACAATTGCTTCCAGTTCCTCAATTTTGCATTTTTCCTTCTGCAAAGTTCTCGTTTCATATGCCTCCCAAGCATACTGCAGGTCTTTATTGGCGGAAGCATTTCGACTACCTTCCCACACCATTCTCCTATGACAAAGAACAGAGAAACGAACCCTTCTGAGAGCACAACTGAGACGATGTTGGTATCCGTTGGAGAGTAGAGCATTACTCTTGAATTTGGGAACAATAATTATATAAGAGGGAAACCATGAATTGCTTAAGGCTCCCCATCTCGTCAACTTATGATCGCACGTCCATTCATAATAACTTCTGCTCCGTTTTTCACATTTTTGTTGAGAAGTCGAATCCTTATTAATAAATATGCCACGCTTGAACCATTCCGGTGAGTGCCAAGTGGCTTCTATTTTGTTTTGATGCCAGCGGTGTCCATAATTTTTGTTCATTGTTCTCCTTGGAACAGTCCCTGCATGCTTGTGCATTGAATGCCACTTCCATCCTTGTGCTCCTTTAGCCCGCCGACCCTTTATCCTTGCATCCCTTTGATTGGGTGGCGTCATTCTCCACTAATGGAGAAGATCTTCGTACCCCTAGCCTCTTATTTCATTAAATATTGTCCTGCCTCGAAAGAAGAGTGCACCTGTTTCTCAGCTACGTGCATGTGATTTCCTGCCAACAACTGTCCAAGTTGGCAGAGGGATTATCGATGCCATAATTTGCCAAGTGATCTACCACTGTATTAGCCTTGCGTCTAACTTCCTGAAAAATTAAACAATCCAGACAAGATAGGTGTTCGGCAATGCTCTCTGTTACCTTGGCCAATCTCCAGTGCCAAGTGACTTTACTTGTTTTGGCCCCCGTATATAGTTTCCTTGTTGTTGTAACCGCTAGCTGAGAGTCCCCTTCCACCACAGTTGCTCTAGCTTTTAGTTTAATGAGAATCCTCAAGCCTTGTTCCAATGCTGCAAATTCCATTTCATTATTAGTCCCTTCATGTAGCGCTCGACTATAAATGTATTCAATTCCACCTTCACTGTCCCTAAGAACCCCTTTGATGCTAGCAGGTCTCGGATTTCCCGTGGAAGCTCCATCAAAATTGAGTTTGAGGAAACCTGATGGCAGCCAAAACCAGGTATTCACACTGGAATTTAGCTCCTATCAATGATTCAAGGAAGATGCGAAGGTTCCCCTGCCAATGTCAAAAGCTTTCAGAATCTGTAAGTCTGCGCTAGATATGTTTATGTCTCGTTCTATACTTCCTTTGACGAGAACCGCTTGCTTGATATTTTGAATAATTGTATCTTTTATGTGGTTTGCACCTCTCATTTCATTTAGGAAGACTCTCCAGTTTCTTTCTTTCCAAATTTTCCATGCAATGAACCCTGGTGTGAGTTTCCAAATGGTATTAGCCAGTTGAGTATTGGAGAAATTACCACTCCAATTCTTGATTGTTTTTTGAATTGAATTCCTAACCCGATCTGTCCTTTGAAGAATGGTTTCCACCCATTTCCATATATTGTATGCGTATTCACAGGTGTTGAAGAGGTGATTCATGGTTTCTTCTTCCGTTCCACGCATGGGGCAGTGAGAAGGGCCTATGAATCCTTTTTTCCAAAGATTCTCCCATGTTAGCGTTTTCCTATGCATTAGGAGCCATAGGAAAGTTTTGATTTTCGGCCAAAGCTGGGCATCCCAAACTTTTTTGTGCCATTTGACCTTTTCTTCATGCTCAATATCTTCTATGTGTGTTCTGGCTTCTCTGAGCATAAAGTTGCCTCCTTCTAGCTTTCCCCATCGTAATTGGTCACTATCCCCTGCTTTCCTTATCCTTCTCTTGGCTAGCTATGTTCTCAAGTCCTTTAAACCATTTTTTACTTCGGTCAGATGCTCTGTCTCATTGAATAACCAAGTTCACCACACCTGGTCGCTTTCATTAGGCTTCCAATACTAATTTACTGTAGTTCTCCCTAGCTCTTGGTTGCTTCTTTGGATATCTGAGAATTCAGACCTTTCCAGCTTAGGGAGTTGTTGCCATGCATCTCCCTAGAAAAGGGATGTATTTCCATCACGAATTTCCCAAAAACTATGCTCTTGGATAATTTCCCGGTTATTTCTCGTTAGGTTCCAGATTGGTGAGCCTTCTGGGTTTTCTTGCATTCGGAAGTTCCATAAACTATGACTTGGAGAATACTTTTCTTTCTAATGTTTTGCCCATGGTAATTTAGGTTCTTTCAGCCCCCTCCACCATAGTTTAGCACCATAGGCCCGGTTAACCATGGAAGGGTCCTACAAGTTCAACCCTCCCAGATATATAGGTTTGCACAGCTTGTTCCACACTATTAGTGACCATTTCTTCTTCTCTGAATTACCCGACCAGAGAAAGGTCCTTTGGATGACCCTCATCTTTTGCAGTACTCCCTTGGGAGCTGGAAGAATGGAAAGCATATAATGAGGAATGGCCTAGAGGACTGCTTTGGTTAAGACCAATCTTCCTGCGAAGTTTAGAGCCATGTGGGTCCAATGATGACATCTTTTTTCCAGGCTTGCCAAAAAATTTTCCTAGTGCGTTTTTTTCCAAGGTTTGTCAATTAACAGAGCTCCTAGGTATCTTGAGGGGAGGCTGCTTCTTCTGAAGCCTAGTATGGAGGAAGTTTTTTTTGCATAGCTAAATGAGTATTGAAAAAGAAGATAGAATATTTTGAGAGATTTAGTTCCATACCTGAGGCCCTACTGAAGAGATTGAGAATCCTTTTGTAGCCCAAGGCTTCTCTAACTGAGGGAGTACCATGCAACATCGTATCATCAACAAATTGTTGGTGAGTAGTTGCTGGAATCGAGGGCAAGGGCTGAAGTCCTTTGATAACTCCTTCCTCTTTAGCTTTATGAATTAGTCTACTTAAACCTTCCATTAAAACCATGAAAGGGAAGGGGGATAACGGATCACCCTGTCATAGACCTCGCGAAGGAGAGAATTGGGTAGAAGGGGCTCCATTCACCAGAATTGAGAATCTTGTGGATTTGACCAAAGCTAGTATCCAAACTATCCAATGATCAGTAAAGCCAAAGGCTTTCAATATCACTTCCAAATAGTGCCAATTAACCTTATCATATGCCTTTGATAGATCTAGTTGCATCATCATACCTACTTTCTTCCGAGTTTGAAGTGTGTGAATTATCTCTTGTGCCAGTAAGACATTGTCCAAAATCTGTCTCCCCTCTACATAGCCTGATTTCTCTTCTGAGATAATGCCCAGAAGTATGGGTTTCATTCTATTGGCTATTACTTTGGAAATAATATTGTATAAGACATTGCATAGCGCGATTGGACAAAACTTTGAAGGGGTATTAGCTTCCTCCTCCTTTGGAATAAGGGCAAGGAAGGTAGAATTGAGGGACTTGAGGATTGAGGCAGGTCACCAGGAATCCTCCACTACCTCCCAAACTTCTGTTTTGACTATCTCCCAACAGGCTTTGTAGAATTTTATGGTAAAACCATCAAGCCTAGGTGCTTTATCATTAGGAATTTCTTTCATGGCCTCTTCCACCTCTTCCATGGAAATTTCTCGAATTAGAGCCAATTTTTGCTCCGACGTAATTAGCTTGGGGATTGAGGAAGTAAGTTCATCAATGGCCTCCATTCTGTCAACTCCAGGTTCTTGAGCTATTCTGCTAAAATGCATAGTAATAAGGTTGGAGATCTCTTGATGTGTCTGTATCGTGGCTCCCTGTTCATCTTTAAGGTTTAGAATTTTATTGGCTCCTTTGTGGTCAATAACTGATCTATGGAAGATTTCGTGTTCTGTTCTCCTTCCTTAAGCTATTGAACTCGAGATTTTTTCTTCCAAAGTGTTTCCTCCCGTTGGCAACATAGTTGCTAGTCCTGCATCAACATCATTTCCTTGTTCACAGTTTCTGGGTCTATGTTCCCTTGAATCCATCCTTCATGTATCTGCTCTAATTGCTCCTCTAGTTTCTTTTTTTCTTTGAATATGTTCCGAAAGACTTCTTGATTCTAGATTTTGATTTTGTCTTTAATGTATTTCAGCTTACCCTGTAACCTATACATTTTGGTGCCTTTAATACCCAAAGGTTCTTTCCACCATTTTTCAATTTTCTTAATGAACTCAGGATGAGTAAGCCAGAATTTTTCAAATCTAAAAGGTTTATTTCTTGGAGTACCATGGATTGTTGTAGTCAATGTAATGGGCTAGTGGTCTAACCCTCCACTGGGAAGAATATCTGATTCCACAATGATTCCTTCGAGCAGTATTCCTTCTGTTACTAGAAATCTATCCAGCCGAGATGCTATTTGATTTTCACCTCCCCTTTTGTTGTTCCACGTGAAAACACCACTTATGGGGAAAACATCAACTAGATTAGCTGACTTGATGAAGTCTAGGAAAGCTTCTGAGTCTCTGTTGAGTTTCCTTATACCTCCTGTCTTTTCCATGAGGGTGGTAATCATGTTTAAATCACCTCCAATGATCGCCTTATCTTGCGGATACCTTAGCTTCAGGTTAAGAAAAGTTCACAAAAAAAGAAGCTTGTCCTCTAGCTTCTAGGGGCCATAGACATTAGTACAAAGATAGGTCTCAGAGTTTCCTACTACTTGGGCTTCTATAGCTATGAAGGATCTGGCCACCTCAAAGGAAAAGATCTTGATTACTTGTGGATTCCACAGAATGATTAAGCCTCCCTCCCATCCATTGCTAGCTGTCTCCAAGTATTCCATCTGCTTACCTAGTTTTTTGCTAATACTGATTACCGTGCTACTAGAACATTTAGTTTCCTTCACAAACATATCTGGTTGTTCCTTTTGGACTTTCTTCTTTAAAATACGTTGTTTTGTTTGGTTTTTTGGCCCTCTAGCATTCCAAGAAATAATTTTCATTTTAAACAGAGTTTAGGAGGTTAGTGAAAAAGCCTCGAGGGCTTTCATCTTACTGGAGTTTAAGAGCATTTGTCCCAGTTCTTGTAATGCCTCATTGTTGGTCCTTCGTCCTCTCTTTTTACGGTGTTTGGAACTTGTGGAGGTTTGATGCAAAAGCTATGTCTAGACTCCAAGCCCTTCAGCTATGCCCAAGATTTTGCTTTGCAAGTCCATCTCTGCTCTTTGTTGTGCTATGAGTATGTCATTAATTCTTTTTACTTCCTCTTCTGATATGTGTTCCATTCCCTTCTTTTACAATTTCTCAACCATGTTTGGTAGATCCATACCTTCTTGCTCTAGTATATCACTGAGTTCCATATCTTCACTTCTGATTTCACTGGTGAACATTTCTGAATCTTCTTCAACCCCTTCTATTATTTCTTGAACTTGGGGCATTATGCTCTGAGGGTTCACCTCCGGTTCTTTCAATTTTGGCACTGTTGTAGATGTGCTTATTTTTGTGGTTTCTTGTTCTTTAATGTTGTCCTCTGATTCTGTTTCGGTTTCCAGGATTTCAAAAGCATTGCTCATATTTCCTTGTGATGTGCTTGCCTTGGTTTGTCATTTCCTATTTGCTCTCTGTTTGGCTTTCGGTCGGGTGAAGATTTCCCTGTTCTTCTCTCCTTTGCCATCCTTGTGATCTCTTTCTACCTTGTTCAATGGGCATTCTTTGATTAAATGACCATGCTCATGACATTTTCTGCAATGGAACAGGATTTTCTCATAATCAATAGCTTGGAAATAATCCTCGTCTTTGTAATCCAGCCATAGGCCCTCATGCAAAGCTCCCGACACATCCATTTCCACACAGATTCTGGCACAAGAGGTGTACCTTTTTTGCAAAGTCACTTTTGAGGCCTTGATGAAGGTCCCTAGCTTATTACCTATTTGTTCTAGAGTTGCATGTCCCCAATAATCAATTGGTATGGAAAAAAGGCGCATCCAAATTGGTACCTGCTTGAAGGTTTCCTTTTCTGGTACAAGGTTAGGTTTCCATGGCCTTATGTAAAGGCCCACGAAGGCAAATAAATAAGGCCCTCCATCAAATATCCTATCCTTATCTTCTAAACTTGAAAAAACAATAGTAAAGAAACCCTTAGCTCCTAAGTGCAGTCTAACATCACCTCTAGGTTTCCACTGTTGCTTTATCAACTGACACAGTGCCCATTCTATTGGCCAGAACCCCATGAACTTGCAAATCACTACATGTTCAACCATGTGATCTCGGTATGCCTGAATCTTTGGATTAGATATCACAACCCTTAGGGTTTCTACGGCTTTGGGTTTAGAAGGACCTTGGTTCTTCTTTCTTTTGGGTGTTGACGTTGTTCCCTCTTGTTCCTCTTTATCTTGATTCAAAACCTCTTCCTCTGCTCCTGCTTGCTCCTTTTCCTGTTTGTTTTCATGAGCGAAATGTACTTGTGTTAGATTCTCTCTGTCTCTACTTTCTGTTCTTTTGTTGTCATCCTTTTCCTTCAGTTTTTTAGTATTATTACCTTCATTGCCTTTCCTCCCCTTGCTGGTCAGGTTTTCCTTATTTGACTTTTCATAGCCTGCTATCTACACCCAATCCCGTGCTGTCGACTTGTTCATCATTATTTGTTTGTAAGATGGGGTCCCAGTTGACCTCGCGTTTTCCATTTTTTGGGTCAGAGTTTGCCCCCTTCTGTGGAGCTCTGCCGCTCTGGCCATGTTCTTCTCCAGAATTGGTACCTTGATCTGTTGAATCCGTGAGCTTCAAACCCTCGTTTCCACCAGAGCTCTCTCCTACCTCCCCACTTTGTTGGTCATCTTATACGTCACTATAGACGTTCTTGAAATATCAATATTAGAAGTATTCTTACTCACTTTAAAATGTAAAGTTGATTTACCCATATATTTTTATAGTTTCAAATTTTCAAAATGTCAATTGTTTGGTGTGATGACAATTGTTCAGTTGGAATGGGCTGTTCGCATGTATTCTAAAGTCATTCAGCTCTGGCAACTTCCAACAAAATGTATTGAGGAAGTAATAAACATGTAAATACAGGGAAGCCCAGAAGGTTCACAACTTGAAAATATTCATATGCGAAATTTCCAACCCGGTCGAGAAGCGCCACTAAGCTGAGATACTCACTTCTAAGTTGATTGTAGATTCTGATCTAGATTATATCTCTTTGGCATTGTAGTGGAAATAAAAATTGCAAGGTTTCCCTTCTGTGATATTTACTGTTCATGGTTAGATAGGGTACATACTACATACACAACCAATATATGGGTATATTTCTAAACGCACTATATAAAAATAAATAAATAAATGTAGGATGATCAGTCAGCCACTCACCTATCGAGTTCTGAACATCTCAGAATAGAGGATCAATGTGCTCCATTATCAGATTTACCAGAATCTTGCACAATATCAAGACCAAGAACATTATGTATGTACCAAGAACAAGAAAATTATCTATCTATCAAGAACAAGAATATTCGTTGTTATAAAGACTAATACCACAGTAAATTTTCATCGTCTTGCATGAAGCTAAAGTCGAACTTGTCCAGCAGTTGCATCACAACTTAGAGAACTTTGAAGTAGATCAGTGCTTAAAAGTACATAATGAAAATCCATTATATCATCTTCTGAAATATGCCCATGATCAACAAAATCAAATTAAGAGGAGAACAAGGGTATAAATCACTATGAGATAAGTAGACCATAACATACCATAGTAAAATAATGTATGGTATGTGAACCTAAAGCTGGGGATGGGGTTGGTGCCTAGTCATTGGAGCTGGGGTTTGGAAGTCGAGACTCGTAACTAGAGGCTGGAGCTCTAGCTGGAGATGCCATTAATGTTGAGCTAATGTGAAAACAATCTTGCCCAATTGAAAATTATCAGAATTCTTTCGTATGCATCTGATTGATGTACAGATAAATGAGTTATGAGAAAGAATCATCTGCTATATAAATATATTAACGACTCACGTCGTCTTCTGCTTCCCATAGTGAATGTACAACATTATGTTTCTTTTCTCGCCTTCATGCTAATCTTTTTGGATGATTGATGAAGGGAAGTGTTGTTATTGGTGTTAGATGGGTGAAAGCTACATTTGCCTCTCCACCCTTCCAGAAGACTGTGGAAGTAGAGGTTGTCTGTTGGTCATCTGAACAAGCTTCCACACAATTCCACCCATGCTAGTTGAATCCATATGCACTCACTAGGTGAGGCCTGAAATTGGGCCTGCACTTGACCATTTATACATTTATTTCCCATCGAAGAAACTATGGAAATTTATTGTTGACCCAAGAAACTATCACTAGACGGAGCATGGACAGTGCACATTGTTTGACAACGTGATTTGAAAAATCCAACGGTGGAAAACTTTGACAAATCCAATGGTTGAAAATGAAAAGGTAGACAATGGTTGATAGCTTAACTGATTCAAAAGAGACACCTTTGGTGTAATTAACATGCAATCACAATCAACAATGCTAAAATGTAAAAAGTGTTAAGTTCAATATATCTATATATACTATATATATATATATATATATTATATATATTATATATATATATATATATATATATATATATATATATAATATATATATTATATATATATATTATATATAATTTACTTCCCCTTTTAAATATATATCCATGCACACACTTTCAATTCCTTAGGTAACTTCCTCTATGTAAAATGATGTAATTTATGAGATATTTGTATTTTTTTGTTTTTATTTATATTGAAAATACTATGTAAAATTACAATGGGTTGCTAAAACCACAAGACTGCATATTACCAACAATAGTCAATCAGGAATTGATGTTATCTTGTATAGTCCTTTTTTTCTTACATGCAATTTTCAATGGGTTACTAAAACCACAAAATTTCATATTACAAACAACAATTAATAAGAGTGGTCAAAATCCTAAATGATCTAGGGGATCAGAAAAATGCTCAAACTTGAAAATCCTCAAAATCACTCGGAACCAGTGTCATATCGTAGTGTTTGTTGTATTGAATCCAACGCCACTTGAATCGCCTCAAAACGACATCGTATGCTAAAGATATCATGTTTTGAAGTTTTGGAGAAACAACTAAGAAGTCGAGCAATAGGGTTGACTGGGTTGCTGACTAGGGAGACCGTATGTTGCCATCAATAGTTTAGTGGGCATGCATAGTGAGCGGTGCAAACCAATCCTATGCCACCATGTGGTAGTATCATACATGACTGGTTGGTGCATTTATATTAGTTGGGGGTACATGGTATGGGTCAATCATAGAGTGACACGTAGCCCAATCCTAGGGCACCACGTGGCACTCCGAGAGAGGCCAAAATGGGTTAGTTGTGACCAATCAACCCTGTCGAAGTCGAACATGATACCTATTCCAAATGAACCAATGAATTAACCAAAATACCACACAATTGAATTTATTATATTACAATCGACGATTTTATTTAAAGTCTTGTCAGCTTACTAGTGACCGGAGGGGAAGGCACTTGGCCCCATCCCCTATCCTATTGGTGTAACATGACCAACACCAACTACAGAGGGGGCGGACTGGGTGGCACCTGGTCATGCCAGTCTCGGTCCCATGACCCATCATATGACCATATGTCGATATGGAGGGAGTTGGAGCGATGGGGTAGGCAGTTAGACTTGACCCCTGGTCATATGGCATAATGTGATCCTAACCCAACACTTAAATGTTATTGGTGGAATTAAACATGTGACAAATTGCATGACTTGTGGGAGGAATCTTGTCAGCACTATGTGAAATTATCACTGGATGGTTGGTGAAAAGGCAAAATTCGTAGGATGATTAACCAAAACTGCAGATTTGCAGAACAATTAGCAAAATTTGTTCAATGAGGCATATCTTTCTCATTTTTCAACCTTTTTAAGCTCAAGAAGAACCTAGATAAGGGTTTATGAGCATTATGAATCCATTGGTAACACTATTTGTTTTTCAATTTGAGCACCGTAAACTGATGTAATTTCATATTTGAGCATATAATTGAAGAGACCCAACATTAGAAGTTGGACCCAAAGATGTAGCTTAGGAGGGCTGAACTCCATTATCAAATTACTATTTTTTGTTGTTGTTTATGGTACATTTTTCTCTGTTTTATTTATGCAAACTAAGTTTTAAAACACTAAGATTATGTGCTTTTTCAACTTAATCCATTGCCCACAAGAAATAA
Organism: Pinus taeda; assembly: GCA_000404065.3. Lineage (NCBI taxonomy): Eukaryota > Viridiplantae > Streptophyta > Pinopsida > Pinales > Pinaceae > Pinus > Pinus taeda. The sequence continues at coordinate 144,586 of APFE030515349.1, forward strand.
ACTTGCTTGCAAATTTTTAAGAAACCTTCAAGTTTTTATTTTTAGGTCAGTTTGGTATCAGAGCATGGTTGTTTTGAAGGTTTGACTATGTTTGCAAGTGTTTTCTTCATGCTTATAAGGTTAAAGTTGAAAAGAGGAGAAGGAAAGCTTGAAGAACCAAATCCCCAAATTGGTTCAAGGAGGTCACAAACTCCTAAAAGTCCACCAGTCATGGCACATGAATAAGGACATGAGATGATGTTTGAGGATGAGAGAGATTTCATAAAGGCTTTCTATGACATGTCTGAAATGGTGAAAGTTTCATATGAAGAGAGGACAAAAAGGTTGGATGGAGAGAGTTCAAATCAACCAAAAGGTAATGGTGGTGATGGGAGAAAGCCTCCACCTCCACCTCCTCCTTCACCTCCATCTTCACCTCCATCCTCATCTCCTTCATTGTTGAAGAATCTAGGGAAATTAGCATTAGTAAGATTCTTCTAGACTTGATAACAATTTGTGAAGTGATTTTACAATTTATCTTAGCTTGATATTCTTCTTCTTATTATTGTATGTGTTTACTTCTCAAGAAGTTGGCATTCTTCCAGGGCCAAAACCTCTCCCTCTTGGAGAGGAAAACCTACACGTAATTCTTCTTATAGAGATTCTAATTGACGAACACCAAGACCATGATCCTTGACCTACTAGGACACTCCAATACCAAGACACCAATCCTCTTCTTTGTCACTACTAAGATCATCATCAGTGTTGCTTCACTAAGGTCACCATTATTGTACCTTCACTAAGATATTCATCATAACAACAAGATCATTGTTGTTGCACCATTGCCACACCTTGACTAAGATCTTCACCTTGTAATTCTATCTCTATCAGGATCATGACTATACCAAGATCATAATTGTGTTCGGGATGAACGCCGAGATAGACTTTGATACTGCGGGATCACCGAGATCCTTGTCATCACTGTTACCCATCTGAATTTATAGTCCTGTACCCATCCGAAATCTAGTCCTACACCCATCCGAAATTACATTCCTGAACCATACGCAATTACAGTCCTGCACCATATGAAATTGCAGTCCTGCACCATACAAAATTATAGTCTTGCACCATAAGAAATTGCAGTCATGCACCATACGAAATTTCAGAGATGTCTGAAATTCTATTCTTCTGTGGTGACTTCAGCTGTGTATATATAGTATTTCTACCTAAATAAATAAGTTGACCTATCACCGTGAACTATTGTGTCTCCACATATGAGATGACTTGACATTTAAATATATTTTGAGGTTGACATTGTTGCCTTCTTCATCATTTAGTAGGCAAACTTCTTCAAGAGGATTGTGCTTGTCTTGGAGGGTTGTTCTAAACACTAGGTTGACTCATATATATTAGATATATCCTCAAGTAGATCTCTTTACGCATGATTTTGACTCTTTGAATTTCCTAGACCTATGGAATGAGCAAGAAAATCATTCGTATAATTTATAAAAATAATATTTCTTTTCCTTAACAAGTACAAAGATCAAAATTACATTGACGAATACCAAACCTAGTTACACTTTTCTTCAACACTCCCTCTTAAATAGGGAGGTGTTTACAATGGTACTTGGTTATTCTCAATATAGATAATTTCTCATAAGAAGAATCAGATTGGTAATCCCATCTGTATAGCATCATATCAACCAACATTGTCACAGTGCAATGCTTTAACTAACAACTCCATCTCTTTACGAGACCATGAGATACAATTCTAGTGAGACCAATGATTTATAGGCACCTTCATCATTTTTTCTTAAGGTACATACCCACTCAGGTGTTCACTAAGTATGAACTTCTAGGACTATTCTTATCTTGGGTTCCCAACCCTCAAAGAATATCGATCATCTTTCCTACTCTTATCTTGTATGCCTTACACATCCTCAAAGAGTATCAGATTCCAGATGATTTCCCAATCCCCCCATTCTTTCTTCCCAAGTGAAGACAAGAATGTTGTATCTATCATGTGTCTACATTTCCATTCATGGCCTTCTTCTAGACTTACATCTGTTAGTCTTGGTTTAGTGCATGACACATGAAATGGAAAAACAAAATTGTCACTCCTTTGTAATCAAGGGTGATCTAATTCAAACTCCCTCTTGATCAGTGACCTCTCAGATCTCCCTCTTAGCTAGGGACTCTTTTATACAACAACAACTTCTTCTTTGTGGGTTCTTCAACTGCTTGATCAACTTCTCTTCTTGATGTCATGAAGTTTAGTTGAGCTTCTTCCTTGTAGGAAAACAACCATCAATCACTTTCCTTCTTATTCCATCATTCCATTCCTTTATTCATGTAAAGTGGCCTTCTTGGCATACATCTGGACCTTTCTTAATATGGCTACTTATTTTCTCTCCATGCTTCTTTAAGAAGTTTCCATCCATTTCATGAATGTTGGTTGTACTTGTACTTACAAGTCTTGCTCTAGTAGCCCTACATAAACTCATCCAAATATTATTCAAGAAATCAAAACATAATATTAAATTAAATCATACCTTATGAGATGGCTCTTCATCATGACATATTCATGTAGGTATCAACATCTTGCATACATGTTGACACATCTCCCAAATATATCTATTGTCAAGGGTCTTCAACTTTTTCATACTTTCATCAAAGTCTTCATATCTTTCCAGGATATTTCCTATTCAAATCTTCTTGGTCTTTTAGATATTTATTTCTTCCATCATAGTTGCATATCTCATGATCTCTTCCTTCCTCACACATTCCATTTCCAAGAGCTTTCAATCAGAGTTTCTTAGTCATCTACCTCATACTTCATGAGGACATTTTATGTTGATTTCATCTAGTGTGACCTATGCCTTCTTGCATTCTTTTAGAGGAGAAGATCTCTTGATCATGCTTCTCAAGATAGAATTAATGATTTGTGTTACCTGCAACCATATGACATGACATTATAATATACAAGAATACATACCTCATTTTAAGCTTAGGTCATTTAGGCTTCTTCCAATAGCTCCCTTGATTGAGAAGATCTTCAATCCCTTGATCTGATTCATGTCATCACACAATTATCGCATGAATTCCATAAGTTGGAGTTCTTGATGAAACACCCGAACCCTCTCTATATTAGTGAACCCTTCAATGAGGATTCCTTCAAAGAATCTTGAGGATCTTGTGTATCCCTATCTGGAAGATGTTTCCTTTTTCCTTAATGTATGATGAGCCTTGTCCTAGATGAGATCTTTCTTTCCTTCAATGTTCAATGAGATTCCGAAGAGCTATATCCTTCATGTTTGATTGCCATGGATTTCGTTCCTTTTTTCCTTCATGATATCCATGGTGATTTCATGAGCTCTTACTTTAATTCTTTCATGATGCCATGATGCATCTTATTATCATTGTCATATATTATAACACAAGATATATGAGCTTATGATAGGATCCTTTTGTGAGGGATAATATCTTACTCATGGGAGAGATCTGATACTCCCTCTTTCCTTGGCCCTTTTCTTTAGCTTCCTCCATCTTTCAGTGATATGAACTTCCAAAATATTTCTATAGCATTGAATCTTAACTATACTTATTTTTTTCTTTTCTTGAGGACCAACCTTAACTATCTAGAATAGAGACCACAAATTGTCGGGTGAGGTAACCTTATTTGTTCATTGATATTTGTTATCTTTCTCATCAATGATGACTATATTCTTATAATATTTCCTAGATCTTCATGAAGTTATTCCTTCATTCTTTTATACCTTTACTATTGTGTAGGTATAAGTGACCTTATTTACTTTAATTTCCAAGGGTATATCTAGCATTTCATATCTCTCTCTTTATGTCTCCTCTTCTGCTATTTAGGTATGAGAGGGATTTTGAGTGATATCATATGAATCCTATGAATATCTTGATGGATTCAAACAATGCTTGACCTTCATAAACCTTTTCATAGATATCAATGATTTCTATTTTCTATGAGGATTATGACAACCCTCCTTATTCAATGAAAGGAATTTCAATTATCTATTATAAATCCCCTTGCAATCATGAAATCATTTAACGAAATCTGATTATAAAATTGAAAGATAATTACTTCTTTTGCTTGAGTTTCCCATCATTAGTATCCTTTCATCACGACTTCCATGGAGACCTTTTAGCACCATGACATTAGTGGTATTGACATCACCGGAACTGCTTCATGACCTTCCCAATTCATATTTAAGGTATTTTTGGCTTCAACATATTGTTGACATGCTAGTGATACTATGTTCTGATCTAAGCATCATGCTATTGAGATCATATTCATAGGCATAATTTGAGACTGCGAAAAGTATATTGATATGGCACTACATTGAGACAATGATGTCTATGTGCATAGAGTTGTGTAGAGATGCAATGTATAGAGATCACAAAATTGTCACTGAATAACATAATTAAATTGTGGGTAGCACTGTATAGAGAGATTGTCTCATCACTGAAACTATCTTGATGTAATAACTATACCAAGACAATGATGTAATCATGGATTTTGAGAAGTATTGCTTGGATTATTTATGCAATATATATATACCTAAGACTATCTTTTATGGTATGGAGAAAGTTCAGTGATCAAGAAGTGAGGATCACTGATATACTCCATCAAACTGAGCATGAGTTGAGTGCATGACTATAATTACTAAAGTTGATACTCCATGACTATTGTAGACTTTCTTGTTGTCATTAGGGGAATTTTGAGGTCTAAAATGGGCCTCTTAAGGAAATGATAAAATAATAGTGGAAATAATAAAATAATATTACATTACATCATCAAATTTCAGAGGGAAAAAAGAAAACTATTTTTCAACTCATATTTTCAACTTATCTCCCTATGGGTTTACTCAAATTTCGAGCGGAAACACTTTTTGAATGAAAAAATTGATTCCCCACCCAATGAGTACCCATATTTCATACTTTTGATGGACCCTACTACACGAAAAATGAGAAATACATGAAAAATGTGATTGTAGTAATGTTTTTTCATGTATTTCTCATTGTCTGTGTAGTAGGGTCCATCGCAAGTATGCAACATGGGTACTCCTTGGATGAGGAATTAAATTTTTCATCCAACAAGAATTCCCGCTCGAAATTTGAGTAAAATCTTAGGGAGATAAGTTGAAAATATGAGTTGAAAAAGTAGTTTTATTATTTTTTTTATCTTTTAGCTTTTTTACTCCAAAAATGGTGAATCATCCCCCATGGTTTACATCATCATCTTGAATCCTAATGGTTCTTATAAAGTTTATTTTATTTCTACATTTTTCTTAGGAGGCCCATTTTAGACCTCAAAATTCCCTAATGATACTTTCTCCTTTAATCCTTTCAACTTGCTTTGATGTCCTTGAAGACAGATCCTTGTATGTCTCTTTTTCTTCCCTTAATTTGACTTCAACACCTTAGCTCCGATACCTTGTTGAAGAATCTAGGGTAGTTAGCATTAATAGGATTCTTCTAGACTTGATAACAATTTGTGAAGTGCTTTTACAATTTATCTTAGCTTGATCTTATTCTTACTATTAGTGTATGTGTTTACTTCATCAAACTGCTACCAAAAACAAAGGGACAAGAACTGAAGATGTTGGCATTCTGCTAGGGCCAAAACCTCTCCCTCTTGGAGAGGAAAACCTACACATAGTTCTTCTTATAGAGATTCCAATTGATGAACACCAAGACCATGACCCTTGACCTACTACGCCACTCGAATACCAAGACACAAATTCTCTTCTTTGTCACTGCTGAGATCATCATCACTACTGCTTCACTGAGGTCATCATTACTGTACCTTCATTGAGATATTCATTATAACAATGAGATCATTGTTGCTAAACCATTACCACACCTTGACTGTGATCTTCACCTTGTAATTTTTTCTCCATTAGGATCATGACTATACTGACATCATAATTGTGTTCAAGATGAATGTTGAGATATAGTGTGATATTGTGGGATCATCGAGATCCTTTTCATAACTACTACCCATCCGAATTTATAGTTTTATACCCATCTGAAATTCAGTCTTGCAGCTATCCCAAATTTTGTCATGCACCCATCCGAAATTATAGTTCCGCACCACACGAAATTACATTGCTGCACCTTACAAAATTGCATTCTTGCACCATACGAAATTACAGTCCTACACCATACGAGATTGCAGTGACACACCATAGAAACTTTCAGAGATGTCCGAAATTATATGCTTATGTGGTTACTATAGCTGCGTATATATAGTAGTTATGCCTCCATAAATAAACCAACCTGTCACCATGAACTGTTGTGTCTCCATATATGATCCGACTTTCTATTAAATTTTATTTTGAGGCTGACTGTTGGTACCATTCCATGACCTCATTTTTCCTCCTAAAACATGTCATTTTCCTACCTCTTTTCATCATATATCTCTCAGATCCCTTGAAAATTGATTAGTTAATAGTCCTATAGTTATTAAATTGCATTGAAATTGATTTAGGAGTTTTATGTTAACGAATTAGGAATTT
>APFE030515349.1:158884-211935 GCA_000404065.3 Pinus taeda
GTTATAAACATTATGCAGGGGGACCTGTTCTGTCCAGAAGACCATGCTATCAGCACCAGCAGTAATGGGACCTGTTTAGACACATAAAAGGGACCTGTTAAGAGACTGTTACTTCAAGGTTACTTCAACAAAGCTTCAGCAAGTTTCTACAAGGATTCACAGGTTGCTGGGCACCAAGACTCCATCAAACACCCAAGCTCAAAGAACCTGTATACATATAAGGAGCTGCATGAACATCTTCAAAATTTCAGAGGGACTTGTTGCATTCAAATCTATCTCAGGGGACCTGTTATGAACAACAAAGAACAGTCAAAAGAGACTAGTCCTACTCAGCATGCCAATGCAACAACAGCCAAACAAAAAGTGTAATATGTTCCTTGTTCTTAACATTTAATTTCTTAGATTAATTTTTAATTTTAATTTTAATGACTGTGACTGTTATGATCGATTTCAAGGGCACTACATTTTCCATCATCCCTTATCTCACTAATTCTTCCCTACTTCAACCTATTTCATACCTCTAAAATCCATTACCCCTTCATATCAACCTTGTTATGCCAAACGCATCCTACAGCCATACCAACATCCTCCATTTGGCCGAGTACCAACAGGACACGTGGTGGATTGTATTTAAAAAAAAAATAAAGGTAAGAAACAGGTGTTAAAGAGGCCTAGTCATTGTATGTCATACGGTCGAATGATGATTCCACCACCCGACGCAGCTAAATGATTCAGAGGACTCCCTGAAATCATACCTCAGTATTGCATATACACTCCCAGCACTCCTATGATGGCATTTATACAAGCGGTACCACTATCCCCCTGTTTCCAAAGATGAATGCATTATGAAGTAAAGGTAGTTGGTTATTTTACTATCATTTTCATATTGTTCACGCTGGCGTATAATTCCCGTGGCTTCCACAATAAGGATTGAAAGCGGTGAGAGCCATTCGGTTTCGACTCCCACCAAAGTCACAAGACAGTCGACCGAGCATCACATTGGATATTAAGGGAGCGACGCCATCAGGTAACGAATTAAAATTTCTTTGTTAAAATTGCAAGTTAGAGCACGACCCTCTGCCAAGATGACCAATAGGGTCGAGCCGAGTGTGTTCAATAGTTCTCAATACCATGAAGATTGCATTTCGATCCTCAGAGAGATACAGTGGTTTCCCTTTTTAGAGAAATTTCATGGAAGCAACGAAGAGGTTACCAAGCAATTCGCTTTCACATTTAATGGGGAGAAAGCCCTGATAGGTAACTTCTCATTCAGGGTTTCAGAAGACACCATCACCCAGTCAATAGGGATCAACCCAGAAGGGGAAAAGTATTTTAAGACCAAGCAATTTAAAGAGAAATCGTGGACTCAGTTCATATCTAGATCCCGAGTCTCATCAGTTAACTGGAAGAAAGGCGTCCTAAGGAGTTGGTTGGTGCATCCCTGGGATGAGATGGTCTACATTCTCCAAAAATTCGTAACCTGCGAAGGCCGTTACAGTATTGTTTATCTATACCATATCAAGTTACTGCTACACTTGAAAAGGCAATGTGTTATCAGTTTACCATATTTTCTATTGCAAAGCCTAACCAAGATGTCAAAGACCATCCAAAAGAAGAAGGGAAATGAAGACAAGAGCCTATATCACTTTGGCTTAATTAAAATTCTTATTGAGCATGAATTGCAGAGAAGAGGGAAAATGTGGAAGGAGTTCTTAGCTGCTAACCAAATTAAAGATGAGGAAAACAAAGAAGAATCGCAGGAGAACTCAGGATTCATGAAGGACATCCATGAAGAGATCACAGCATCCAAAGCAAACAAGGTACCCCCACCTGTGAGCAGCATAAGGACTAGGCAAATGAGAAAAGAGGATGCTAAGAAGGCAGAGCAAGATAAAATTTTCACCACCTATTCAAGAAGAACAAGGAGAGCACCAAAAGCCCAGTTACAACAAGACCAACTTGAATCCAATGCACCTATACCAATGGATATTCAGAGCAGTGACCATTTGCCACCAGGACCAGGAGCTGATATAGAGGCTGAAAGCCACTCATTACCAGGACCAGGAGTTGATATAGAGGTTGAAAGCAATAACAAGCAAGAAAAAGGTTCACCACCTCCCAATAAGAAACAGAAGAAACTGGAGAAACAAATTGAGAAATTAAAGGAAGAGCTCATGGAGGCTAATATGCTGGAAAAAGTTATCAAGAAAGAAAATGAAATGCTCCAAGCGCAGAGTAAAGAGACTCAAAAGAAGAATGAAAAGTTAAGGGAGCGAATCAATGAACTAGAGGCTGAGCAAACCGATATTTGTAAGTGGGCCACTAAGTGGTACAATCAGAAGAAGACCCTCAAAGAAAAATACAAAAGATTAAAGCAGGAGCTCCATGGTTAGAAAGATGCCCAGGTGAAAAAGAATGTGGACACATTGCTAAAGGTAGCAGAGGTACAGGCAGGGACAGAGTTCAAAGGAAGCACTTTGGGGTTAGCATGAGGACATGCTAATTCATTAAGTCGGGGAGAGATGTTGGTACCATTCCATGACCTCCTTTTTCCTCCTAAAACATGTCATTTGCCTATCTCTTTTCATCATATATCTCTCAGATCCCTTGAAAATTGATTAGTTAATAGTCTTATAGTTATTAAATTGCATTGAAATTGATTTAGGAGTTTTATGTTAACGAATTAGGAATTTTTGGCAAAATGGCTACAGGAAGTTCCAACATCCTGTAATTGGTTTATTGTTTGACATGTGGCATGACAGCTAGGCTAGAGCGAAGGGTAGGGATGAAACGCAGAATGTCCAAGCATGGACGAATACCTATCCCACAGCAGAATCGACCCTCCTACATGCGTGGTCAATGAAGGTCAAACTATGGCATGTTGGCGACAAAGGCAGCAACAACACGCATTCTAAATTGATTTAGTTTTGTTTCCTTTTTGAAATCAGTTTAGGATAGAAACATTTTCAAAAATCTCGACATGGTAAAAGCGGCAACAGCCACATCATGAATGTACATTCATTTTCGAAATGTAAGGGTTGTAAGACCGTATGTAAACACAATTATGAGTTAGTGTGGACGATCATCATCGTTGTTTCGTTTTGGAAAACAGAGTTTTGAATTTAATATCAAGGACATTGTTGCAGTCACAATCTCTTGCGTTGATTTGATAATTGTGTGATAATAGTCCAGTATACCTCTGGAACGTGGACGGGCCCTGCGTTAACGTGGTATACTGTTGTTTTCTTTCTTTTGCAACTTAGGGTATTAAATATGCGCAGTGATTAGAATTGGTTTATGTTTATGATATGCGTATGATTTATGTTTATGATTGTGCTTGAATAGATCATCACTGAGATCGTGAATCGTATCTTGTAAGGGATTCGATCCCTGGTTGTCTTGTAAAGTAATGTCATGAACTCTTATGCTTACGATTTCCATATATTTTCATATTGTATGAATGTTAATGAATGCTGAGTAATTGCTGAACAAGGGTTTTATGCATGGTGTCTCTGTAAGGGGATTAAAATCTTGGTTTACAGTGATACACAACGTTTTAGTTTGATAAATGAATTGAATCTTGGTTTACAGTGATACACAACGTTTTTGAATTGAATGATAGTGTTGTAACTAGGTAGATTAGACTTAGCTAATAATCCTTTTATGTCTATATACTTTAGATGCATGCCTCTAAGTCTACACACCCTGGTCGATAATAAATATAGCCTAGTCTAGCACCCTAGATAGGACACTACATACATTAAATGAAGACTGAACCTATTTACATTTTCCAACACTCCCTCTTAACTAGGGAGGTATTCATCATATACAAGTACAATGGAAGATCTCAAACTATATGAACAATGAATAACTTTAGGCACCACAATGCTATGGACTAAATTTCTAACCAGGGTAACCCATCCATTGGTGTCTCAACAATTTAGGCACCACAATGCCATGGACTAGATTCCTGACCAGGGAAATCTATCTGAATGGGACTAAGATGGTCTCAAGCTTTCAACCTCTCTAGGTACCATCAGGCTTACTTGCTAACCATCAACCCAAAGTTGCAGGTGTGTATCAAAACAAAGCTCTATAATTAACACCACTTTTTCCAACTTCGGGACCTAGACATCAACACAAATTGCCATCCAGATGCCCTCCCGGGCAATGCTGCACTCACAAAGCCTCAACACCCTTGATCCAGAATATCAAGGATGACCAATCTCTCCTAATCAAATCAACATGCTATTAAATCCTTCAAGAGATTCACATGCACAAACACAACCCCAATCAATAATATAATTTCATATGTACATAATCAAATACAAACCTCTGAGGTCTAGATGTTTCTTCTCATCATTTCATAGTAGGACTATCAACCAAATCTCTGATAGAATATTCCTTCATCATACACTTTCCTTTCCTAATTCTCATGTAGAAACATATCCTTCGAAATTCATTCTTCAATCAAAACCAAGATATGCCCTCCCTCTCAACTACGGAGCATCTCTTTATCCAAACTCCCTCTTAATCTTAGGGAAATATATTTTATTCAGACTTTCTTAGGGAGATCAACTTCTTCTTTTTGTCATCAAAGAATCTTTCATATATTCCAACCATTTCATCAGAGTTATCATCAACCTAATCATGCTTATCATATCAACGCACATCTTCACCATATTGAAGATTGTGTACCTGCACAAACTAGATAGCAAGTACAACCAAAACTATAGAAGAATGAAGTTAGCCATATCAGAATCACGGAAGCATTTCAACCTTACATATATTAGATACCAAAACAAGAGATAAATACTCTTCAACATCTTGCTAGGGATTTTTTCATAAACCCTACACTACTTCATAACATCTTTCATTCCGTCTAGGGTTTCAATGTTTCTTTCAAAGGTGTAACATACCTTACTCAACATATAGAAAACCCTAGAAGAAATTCAAACAAATAATGATCTACAAGGCATCTAACAACTTTTGTAATTCATATGTTAGACTTTCCACTAGGGTTTCATACAAATCCTAGATTTCATACAAAAGAACCAATCAAAGTCAATCACAACTTAGTCATTAACATGACTAGCTTCCACTAGGGTTAATTGCAAACCCTAGATTTTCAATCAACCATCAATCTCAACTCAGATTTCAACAATCTTACGAAAATCTAAAATCATCATATTGTCATTAGAGATTTTACTTGTACTAAGGCTCAACTCCATAACCCTATAATTTAATTTTCACAATCTCAACAATCATTATATAAATAGATCTCGGATTGTTATATCACACATACTAGAGAATTTAATTCCTACTAGGGTTTAATTGCAAAACCCTAGATTTACAAATGACATCATCCTAGAATCTTAGACAAGGACCATCAATAACTAGGTCAACACACATATCTAGGAATTCATAATCATACATAAGCATATCATATGTACGACAACATTAATACATTAGACATACACTAACCTAGACCAAGCTATGGTTTCAGCCAAAAGGACATATCTATAAATACCTAGGGTTTCATCATCATGCAAAGGTATTTCATATCATGTGTTAGTCAAACCCAGCTTCACAAGGTATCAAAAAGAGTTATACAACGGGCTTGATCAGATAAACACATACCAAGGAAATCATTTCGAAGACATTATAAGGTTCTTGCTTACATATTCCACTCAACCCTAATGAGTTAGGGTTTCAACATAGAAACATAGCAAACCCAAAAATTACTTCAAATGTTCGTGATATTAGACCTTATAATTTAACCCTAAGTTAGGTTTTCGTGATCATAACAAAATCCCATCATGAAATTGTTCACAAAAACTCCAAATATCATTTTCTCGACCATTCACATTTTCGTACCCTTAGGTTAAGATTTTCTAGAACTTGTCTAGGGTTTTACAAAACCAGTTAAGAATATGAGTGGGTGTGGGTAGATTTATCAAGTGATGAATCACCCAAAACAAGAATCGATATGATTCAATATAGCTAGACACAACAATGTTAGTAACATATTGTCAAATGAATAAACATTTACTAAAGAAGTCAATGTTTTTGTAGTTTAAGGCGTACCTTTAATTCTTGATAAAACTTATCTTGAGATTTCCTCTTTCATACTCCTTGAGAATATAGCAAATGTTTTCCTAATCAAGACACTAAAGGGAGAATGATGATTAGTATTTAATATAATAAAAATGAAATGAGTACATGAAACCAAAAACTGAAAGGGAATGGGACACTTATCTTTGGGAGTTGTTGGGGGTTCCCTCCAGAGCTTGAGGGATACCTACAAATTTATAAAAACAATAAAAATGTATTTTCCAAAATATGTTAAAAACTTATAAATTCTAAATCATATAAAACAAGATATCTAAAGCTACAAGCAAAGGACTTAGTAGTGTAAGTCACTAATGTCAGATTCTTCGGGCTTGACTTTCTTTGGGTCTTCTTCTTTAACAAAGTTGGCCTGATCACTTTCTCTCTTCTTTTTTCTTGGATTGTCAGGACAATCACTCCTATAAATGACCTTTCTTATGACATTGATAGCATTCGACCTTAGACATGTCAACTTTCTTCCTTAGTCCTTTTGATTTCTTTCCTTTATGTTGAGCAATGTAGGCATTTGATACTCCTTTAGGATTGGGAGCTTATGAGATCCTTAATTCTTCTCGACTCCAGGCAGTCCGTACTTCTTCAAAGATTGGAGCTACCTTCCAACTGTTAAGTCCTACAGCAAATGCACCCCAAATAGGTGGAAATCCCAATAGGTTAGTGATCACGAGTTCTTTGTCTAGAATAATTTCATTAATGGCCAAAAGATTATCCCTGTTTCTTGCTATATTCACAAAGAAGGATGCCACTATGTCTTCTTGAGCCATATTTGTGGTCCTTAGCTCATTCTTCAAACTTGCTATTTGACCAATGTTCTTAATAGTAAATAACTTTGACATGACTTCATATATTTCCTAAGCATGGTCGATGTTAGCTATTAAAGGGACAAGGTTGTCCTTTATTCCTTCTACCATTAGAGTCATTGCCACCAATTCTAGTTCCCTAAATTTTACTTTGTCATCACCACTGGAATCCTCTATAGGCTTCTTTACTTTTCCTTTGACCAAGTCTAGTATCTTGTTCTTTTCAAGGATGAGGTCAATCCTCTTCTTCCAGGACCTATAGTTTGAGGCTCCTTCAAGTTTGTTCTCTCCCTTAATTGTGTTAGACATCTTCCTTTAATATAGTAGATTCCTTTCCTGAGATAATCCTTTTGAATGGTTCCATGATCAAGTGCTTAAGACTGCCTTTTTCTTCTTTCTTCACCAAAGCTCTAATACCATGTTAGAAAATTAGAAAGGCAAAAATATTTTCTTATTCTTGATAATTACTTGTGATGTTTCTTGTTATTATGATTCTTTATATCTTCTTTACTTTTAGTTCATCAAGTAATTACCAAAGCAACAACACATAAGACAATAGACACCAGATGTAGGCACTACAGGGGAAACCCCCCCCGACGGGAAAAACCAATCAAGAAATTCTTCCTTTCAGTAGTATTATTTGAGACTGTTTGACCCTAGACCAAGACCAAACATTTCCTCCACACCAAGTCAACCTCCCATAATTTCGACCCCTTTCCAACGACTTCGACTAGGCAGCAACTTCTGGCAACTGGCAACTTCCGACAACAATGAAACTTGGAAGACTTCGATCTCCCAATCTAGGGCACAGAACAAAGAGAGAGAGGCACCAAAAGTTTGATTTTCTTCCTCTCCTTAGACTTCCCCAAACTCGCACTTCCTTTGGTTGCCCAACAACAAACTTCACACTTTTTCTAGCTACAAGAGATATCAAACTTCTTGTGAGAGAGTGTGTTCCAAATGAATTCAATGTGCTTGTATTTATAGGCTCTGTGTGAAGTCAAATAGGGTTCTTAGGTCGACTTGATCTCTTTGCCGACTTGGTGTGGAGGATAAATAAATCATATTTGACTCAATACTTAACCTTTTTACATAATTCAAAAGCCAAAGAAAGGCCTCTTTAAAAATACAATGACTCTATTAACTCAGAATAAATCCTAGAAGTCCTCAATGGGGACTTTGACCTAAAACATGGTGACCCAAGCATGAAACCCATGCTTTAATAAGTCACAATAATAATAATAATAATAATAAATAATAATAATTCTTTACTTTAATCTTTTGACAAGTACTCAAATACATTAAACGAAGACTGAACCTATTTACATTTTCCAACAAGGCGCTCTCCAATCCAATATGGGAGAGATATCTAATGTAATGTAACATAATGTAAACATTTTGACTTGATCAAAATAAAAATAGAATTAAAATTAAATATGGTAGAGATGTGTAACATAGTGTAAAAATTTTAACTAAGCAAAAATAAAAGTAAAGTAAAAATAACTCTACATGAAAACATTTTTAATGGGTCAAAGTAAAATAAAAAGAATAAAGTTATAATAAGAATAACTTCATGGTATTCAACTATGGTGTTCATGTGGAATATCACTTATTTAAAAGGGAGAAATTAAATCAAATCTCTAAAGATACACTTCTTTTAGAGTAAAAATAGATTTGATGTCTCTCAACACTTGATAAATCCACAATTAAAATAAATCTAAAGTAATATATTCATAACAACAAAAATAACAAATAAATCAACAAAAACACAAACATTTTATGCATCTTTGTCATGTTATCTCTTCCCAGAACACTCTTCCCATAACACTCATACTCGAGCGTGCTCTTTTATATTTTTGTTTTTGACATATGCCAATAACAATAATGGCTAAGGAGATTAATTAATTAATTAATTAACTCGTGTTCATCCCATAAATGATAAATATATTAATTAACTCATATTTAGTTAAAGACTTTTCAAGTTTCTTAGATTTTTAGTTTAAATTATATATATATATATATATAATAATATTTTAAAAATATTAAATATAGTTTAAATGATGTATTATAAATTAAATTAGTTAAATATGTTTTTATTGCTTTTCAAATATTTAAATAATAAATTAATTATTTTATTATATAATTACAAAAAAATATTGAACAAAAATTAGAATATTGATAGAAATCTATGTCTGATAGCAATAAAATACATGGGATTAGATTTTCAAAGTTCAGATTTGACCAAAAGACGTGTACATATCTGGTGATCTATACACAAAAGACAAAAGACTAGAAGAGATAACAACACTTAGACTGAAATCATGATTTCATGAATGCAAAAATACCTGACAATATGAATAACCGAGCATACAATTATAAAAATTGCATGGCCACACCAGACAAACTACATATGCCCAACATAAAATTATCTCAGATTGCATGCTTAAAAAAAAAGGCCAAAATCCATTGAACGAGCTTGCTGGAGGTACTAGTAATTGTTTGTAGCTAGCTTGTTGAGATCGATTTCATGATGGCCTTTATCCTCTTCGTGTCTGTCTGTAGTTTCCTGGGATTCTTTGCTTAATTTGAGGTCCGTAACCATGCTCCTGTGAGCATCAACTTCATCAACCAACTAAGAAAGCTGAAATTGAAGAGATAAGATCTTAACTGTAAGATCAATCTGAGCATGAGACAAATTATCTCAGATTGCATGCTTACAAAAAAAGGCCAAAATCCATTGAACGAGCTTGCTGGAGGTACTAGTAATTGTTTGTAGCTAGCTTGTTGAGATCGATTTCATGATGGCCTTTATCCTCTTCGTGTCTGTCTGTAGTTTCCTGGGATTCTTTGCTTAATTTGAGGTCCATAACCATGCTCCTGTGAGCATCAACTTCATCAACCAACTAAGAAAGCTGAAATTGAAGAGATAAGATCTTAACTGTAAGATCAATCTGAGCATGAGACAAATTATCTCAGATTGCATGCTTACAAAAAAAGGCCAAAATCCATTGAACGAGCTTGCTGGAGGTACTAGTAATTGTTTGTAGCTAGCTTGTTGAGATCGATTTCATGATGGCCTTTATCCTCTTCGTGTCTGTCTGTAGTTTCCTGGGATTCTTTGCTTAATTTGAGGTCCATAACCATGCTCCTGTGAGCATCAACTTCAACAACCAACTAAGAAAGCTGAAATTGAAGAGATAAGATCTTAACTGTAAGATCAATCTGAGCATGAGACAAATTATCTCAGATTGCATGCTTACAAAAAAAGGCCAAAATCCATTGAACGAGCTTGCTGGAGGTACTAGTAATTGTTTGTAGCTAGCTTGTTGAGATCGATTTCATGATGGCCTTTATCCTCTTCGTGTCTGTCTGTAGTTTCCTGGGATTCTTTGCTTAATTTGAGGTCCATAACCATGCTCCTGTGAGCATCAACTTCATCAACCAACTAAGAAAGCTGAAATTGAAGAGATAAGATCTTAACTGTAAGATCAATCTGAGCATGAGATATTTGGCAAATTTTTACTTGAATATCTATGTAGAGCTTAATGAGAAGCCAAACAGTGAGAGCGTGGGCTACTCGCTGAAGACGACTCAAAGTTCAAATCTATGTCCATTAGACCGCCCTGAGAAAAGACCCAATTCTGTTTTAAGGTGATATGTGACGGCTCCAGTGACCTTGTCAGACTTTCTAGACTTATGTTGGAGAGAGACTTGCGAATTCTAATATGCTTTGTCATTAAATTATCAACCAGGGAACTACTACCATGAAAAAACACACATAGTTCAAAGTGGACCAAGGGTGGCGCTACCTTGCCAAACACATGGACCTGTGGAAATTTCCCAAAGGAGGAGACATCCAAGGTGGTGAAATAACCAGTGTAGTCACAGTCTCATCTATAATATGTCAATAAACAACCCCAAGGCCGAAGGATCCCTGGTATTGCTATTCATACCCAAATTAAAGCAAAGAACAAAGTTATAAACTAGAAATTCAAAAATAACTTCTTGAGATGTGGCTTGTATTAAACTTAATCTCACACTGCAATTCTATCTCCGACCCAGCTAGTCTAGAGTTCTAGAAAGCCCACGAGTTGAAATGCCTTGCCCATCGAAATGTTGCCTAGATGAACAATTGAAGCCTAAAATGGAGCTCTTCATAGAGTTGTCACAAGGAATATTGCTTGGATGCCACAATTGAATCACCGAGCCAAACCATAAACCAATTCGAGACCGATTGGGAAGAAGATCCCCTTGGAAGAAGAATCCTATGATAGAGTAACTTAGAAGTAAGAACTCCTTCCGATTTAACATAATAACGCCTATCATTCCACACGAACTCCA
Source organism: Pinus taeda (assembly GCA_000404065.3). Lineage (NCBI taxonomy): Eukaryota > Viridiplantae > Streptophyta > Pinopsida > Pinales > Pinaceae > Pinus > Pinus taeda. The sequence continues at coordinate 170,155 of APFE030515349.1, forward strand.
TAACTGCAACATTAAATTTTCCAGTGTATCATTCGAGAAAATTCATCATTAAACTGATTGAAGGGAAATTCCAACGTTAGAGCAGGTGAATATTAATGTTTCGAGCATGCAAAACTGGAAGAAATACCATTACATGATGCTAAGACTTGTATCGTGAAATGTTTCCAAAGGGAATCAAAGTACTTCATATAATCCAACGGGAATGATTGCAATGATTGTAAGGAGTGGGGTATGATAGGGAGAGGAAATATATGGGGTGGAAGAATCAAATGATAATTTTTTTTATTCTAGCCATATTCCAATATAAACATAACATAAGGGAGGTCTTTATATTCAAATACATGAATTCAATTGGGGATTGGGCACATGTTGTTTTGATCATTGATCACCATCTCAACTTCTTCCAAAGAGTAAGGCTGGTTTGCCATCATATCTGCTTCTGTATTGTTTTTTTACGAGGATGTGATAAGAGTTTGTAGAATGAAGACTTCGCATTAGACTTCTAATTCTCTTAAGCACTTTTGAAAGAGAGTTGTCCATTTTATTATTTTCATTGTTAAGATATTGAATTGTAATCAACGAGTATCCAAAGATGATTATATCTTGCACACTCGTGTCTTTGGCGATGAACAAACCTTGCAGGAGCCCATAAATCTTAGCTTGGTTATTATAACTTCTTTCTAGTCTCCATCATAACTTTGCTTTAATTATTTCATCAGGATTTATAAGAATCCTTTATAAGAATCCCCCTCCTCCTGATACCCCTATATAATGACCCTATTGGATATTCATTGTAGTTTTATAATAAATTACTTTAGTTTGAAGTACTTAAAATTTTACGAAATTATTATTAAAATCAGATGAATTGCAAGTGATATTTCTATCATGCATTTAAGAAGAATATTGAATTTTATTTTATATATTTTTCAAATTTTCAAAATTTGTAAATTGTTGAACTTAATGCTGAATTTCATCCCCAAAATTTTTACTGCAATTTTTTTTATCGAACTTAAAAAGTCATCAAAAACGAACATGAACTAGGTGACTTAGCTTCTCACTAACACATACTTGTATACACATATAGGCATGTTTAATTTGTAATAGGACTTTGGGAATTTTAATTTAATTATCGATAATTATTAATTGGATGGTAGGGATTTCACCTCCATAGAAATTCTAGAATATTCTTAATTGTATTTAGAAATCAAAAGTTGAGATTTATATCCAAAGTAGTTATGCCCATTTTTCTTTTTTAATTAAATTGATTAATTTAAAAAAATGTCATATGAACAAGTTTCATATGAAATGAGTTATAATTTAGTTATTTTTTATGAATTTTTTTAATTTTAGCAACTTGACATATATCATGAAGTAAGTGTTTTGATGTTTATTATAAATTAATGTCTATCGACATTTACTAGTGATTTAATTCATATGGTTGTGTTAGTAGATATATTTACCCAAACACTTTGTATATGTTATATGTGCTGCTATTACCAAATAATATATTTATTTAAAACATTTTACAATCAATAAGTGAAGTTTAAATTTCTCCTTCCATATTATATTATACTAGAGATTAAAAATACTTATTATATGCATTGCTCTTACCAAATGATATATTTATTTGAAACAAACCAGGGGCATCTAAGCCGTCAAAATCACGCGGGGATCGTACTTGCCCTAGGCCACGCTAGCCATTAACATGGCTTGATTTTTGCCCATAGAGTTTCGAACTGGTGACATTCACATGACATAGTGCTTAACAATACACCCCATCACTATATACTCTATACCCCAAGGGTTAAATTAAATAAATTATATATTTATATATATATATATATATATATATATTAGGTTTCATTTTTAAGATGAAGAAAAGTGTTTCCTAGATTCGGGTGGCACACCGGAAACAACGTCCTCACAGTAGAGGCATTAAATTCAGATATGAAGGCAAGAAACAAGTGGTGTTCATGCACATTCAATACTCTCAGTTCAAAAACTATGACAACACCCTTGAACCGTCCAACTCTATCGCTCTGCATCCACCTTGTGTGCTCTCAGTACTTCTCTCTCATGCTCCATCCATTTTGCGTGCCTCCCCCTCGAATTGGGCTAATTCATTGGTTTCATGACCGTCCCCTATCTCATTCTTGTTGGGTAAATTTGTCATTGATGTCAATAAGATGACAACCCTAGGTTCATTGTTGAAGCATACCCTAAGATGAAACCCTAAGATCCTAAGTGTAAACCCAAAGTCTATATGATAATAGTGCATGAAGCCCTAATGTGCAAGAAACACTAACCCTAAATTATTGAAGCAACTCCCATGTCTATAATGTCCTAGCATAAACCTTGGAAAGGTTGATGTAATGCAAATCCTAGGTGCATGGAAAAGTCCTAGTTGAAGCAATGTCCCAATGATCCCTAAAATATGAAGCCCTACACACTTGCATGAATGATGCCCTAGCCTTGTTGAATATGGCCATAATACCCTAGTATTATTCAAGACTTATTATTGAAGACTTATGATGACACTCTAAAGACTATCACGAATGAACACTCAGGGAAAAAGCCCTTGTTTAAGCATGTAAAAATCCCTAGCCCTAGATATTTATGTATTGACAATGTTGTTCAACAAAGGGAGTCACAACATTGTGACTAGGAAATGAACTCTCATAAAGAATGACAAACTTTGTCGTTGAAGATCAAGTCAATGGTTGATGGTTGTTGTTGATGGATTAATTCTGGAATTTAATTACATGATCTGTGGGATCAAGAGGAAGTACGATCTTGCATAAGTTGAAGTCTAAGTTATGAATGTTCTATGGTATTGTCAAAGATGGGTTTATTTTTGTTAAAAACATACGATAAGGGATGGCATGTCTCCACAATCGATATAATTCTTTCAAACATTGCATTTTTTTTTTTCACATAGGAAAATCTGGACAGATCAACCCGAAGAGAATCAAATCCTGCCGACCAAACTATCAGGGCCTAACCCCTAGGGCGTCGACGAAAATTGACCCTGTTACCTCCCGATTGGCAAGGCACTTAACAATAGGGACTTGACCAATTGAGCTAACCCTCGGGGCTTCAAACATTGCATTCTTACTAAAGCTAAAACTTGGATAACTCCTGCGACACATCAAACTAATAATTTGGTATTGAGATCGCGTGACACATTGCTTGATTGTGAAATGGACGAGCGTGTTGGCTTCGTATGTGACTGGAGATGAATTCATTGACACGTCGAATTTAAGACTTTAGAATATGACAAAGATCATAGTTTGAAGGTGCATTTCAAAGAGAAAATTCATAGGCGTCTCTGGCTTTGATATATATTAAATTGATTGTGATACATAACACTAAGTCAAAGGAAGCATATGAAGTGAAGGCTGGAAAAACGAAGGGTCGAAAAATAAAAATTCTTAATACAGGTCAGCTCCAAATTGGTTATGTCGGGTCTCCGTAAGTCACAATTGTCCAGAGCCTGCGAATAAGTATAAATATAAGCAACGGAAATTTGGTCAAGGATGATCCACGGTTTAGTGAATAAGATCAACTGTAAAACTGAAGTTCACAACTCGTGAACTAGAACAAACAGAGTTTGGTTGGACGAATCTATTGAATCTTCTTTCAACGAATCAGATTGGAGACCTGTAACTAGTTTTTGGGAAAATATTATGAATTGTCTGTGTTATATCCCTGTGGAGACATTTGTGGAGTTCTTCGGCCCAATGAAGAGAAAGTTTCAAGGAAAATGCTCCTTTGCGGTCCTGTGGAAGCAGTCTACATTCGACCTATAGAGAACACATAGATTTGGACCTGTGGAAATTATTTGAGTCTTAATATTGTATTCAGATTTGAGGAATATAGAACATACGAACCTATAGAGAGTATATTTCGGATTTGTGGACCTGTGAAGTCTATCATTTTGAACCTATGGAGATAAAACTAGATCTGTGATGATTCAAACCTGAGTTTCTTTTGAACCTGCGGTGACAATTTTTGGATCTGTCGTGGCACATTTTGAAGACAAATTCTTCCTGTAGTGAAACCTTCTTGCAGACACGGTATTGAGATCATTTTACTCTGTTGGGATTATTGCAGACCTTTGAAGGCACAATATTGGATTTGTTGCAAATCTTTGTTGGATTCACAATATTGGCAGTGTATTTCAAAACCATTGAAGGAATCTCTAAGAGACCACTTGAAACATCATTTGAGGACTAACTTCTAAAGCTACCTTGAGTAGATTTGTAGGAATTTTGAAGCAAACTTGAGTGACATTTTTGGAGGCATCTTAAAGGATTCATTGGAGTGTCTTTGGAAGCCATTAGAATTGAGCTGATCTTGGACCGAACATTGAAGCAACTTATTGAAGACACCTTGAAGTAGTGTTGAAGACTTGTGGAAGCTGATATTGGAGTTATTCTTGGAGAAATCATTAACCTCTTGATGCATTGTTGAAGCGCTCATGGAGTAACCTTGAAGAAGACTATTCGGTAATATGAAGAGTTGTGGAGACACATACTAAAAAAATGATGCCTCACCAAGATTCCTCCTATTATAGGAAAACATTATGCTTCACCAAGATTCTGCCTATTAGAAAGAAGAATATTATATTGTTAGGGCGAGCAACTTTATAACAAAGGAGGGGGTAACATGATGACAAGAAGGAGGAGTAGCACAATGCCAAGGGAGCAGCACAATGACAGGGGGAGAAAATTATGAATAAGTTTCCATTTGATGTCGAAGGGGGTGAGAATACTAAAAGAGGGAGTGTGTTTCCATCAACAATAAAGGGGGAGATTGTAGGGTAAATTTTTCATTGATTTCAATAAGATGGAAACCCTAGGTGCATTGTTGAAGCATACCCAAAGTTGAAACCCTAGGTGCAAACCTTAGGATCCTAAGTGTAAACCCAAAGTTTATATGCTAATAATGCTTGAAACCCTAATGTGCAAGAAAACTTAGTCCTAAATTATTGAAGCAACTCCCATGTATATGAGGTCGTAACGTAAATGTTGGAAAGGTTGATGCAATGCAAACCCTAGGTGCATGGAAAAGTCCTAGTTGAGGCAAGGTCCTAAGGAATCCTAAAATATAAAGCCCTACACACTTGCATGAATGATGCGCTAGCCTTGTTGAAGATGCCCATGATACCCTAGTATTATTTAAGACTTATGAGGACACCCTAAAGACTATCATGAATGAACAATCATGGGAAAAACCCTAGCTCTATATATTTATGTATAGATAATGATGTTCAACAAAGGGGGTCACAACATTGTGACAAAGAAACAAACTCTCATAAAGGATAACAAGCTCCATGGTTGATGATCAAGTCATTAGATGATGATTGTTGTCGATGAATTAATTTTGGGAGTTAACTACATGATCTGTGGGCTCAAGAGGAAGTATGATCTTGCATAAGTTGAAGTATAAGTTCTGAATATTCTGTGGTACTATCAAAGATGGGTTTATTTTTGTTAAAACATGACAAGAAGCAATGGCATGTCTCCATAATTGGTATAATTCCTTCAAACATCACATTTTTACCAAAGCTAAAACTTGGATAACTCCTGCAACACATTAGACTGATAGTTTGGCGTCGGGATAGCCTAACACATTGCTCGATTGTGGAATGGAGGAGTGTGTTGGATTCATATTGGACTGGAGATGAGTTCATTGACACATCGAATTTAAGACTTCTAAATATGACAAAGATCATAGTTTGATGGCGTATTTCAAAGAAAAAAATCGTAGAAGGAATCTATGGCTTTGATATATATTAAATTGATTGTGATACATAACATGAAGTCAATGTATGGACTATGCACATATGATATCACTAAGGTATCATCCGATTTCCCTTTAGCTGAAATATGGTCCAAACTCTACTACTCCCAGCATTACTATCGCCCCAGGTCTATTAGCGACCTCATGAATGTAATAGTATGTAAACTATTTTGCTAATATAAAGTTCCTCGCTTGCTTACAAAAAAAGAAGAAGATGAAAACAAGTATTTGGGGTTTTCTTTATATGAAAAACTGGTTTCTTTGGAGACATCGAGATAAAATTGAAATAACACAAAAGATTAGCATGACCCCTATACAAGGATAACATGTACTAATTGAGAAGTGGTTCAAATTACAATGTTCAATTAGGCATAACTCAAGTAGTTGCAACGAATAATTGTTATCCTTTCGAACTATATTCTATTCTTGCTAATGACATGTTGAAAAAGCCTTGAGCATTTCCAAAATTAAGTTTATTATGGGTACCATCCTTAGAATGAGTGGAAGTATCCGAGACTTTCTAATATATTTATTCTATAAATTTTGTCAATTAGGTATACCTCAAGTAGTTAGGAAGAATGTATGTTATCCTTCCCACATAAATTTTATATAGATTGTTAAATTTATGTTGACTAAGTCTCGAGCTTTTGCAAAATTCGGTTTACTCTAGGTATCATCCTTTAAACGAGGGGAAGTTCCTAAGTGTTTACTAGGATATATATTCTAAAAATTAACATTGTTAATTAAAGCTAGCTTGGGTGATGGGTAGAAATGATTGTTATCCTTGCCAGCTAGGTCCTACTCTTGCTTGTGACATGTTGACAAGGCTTTGAGCTTCTATAGAATTTGGGTTACCCTAGGTAATGAGGGGCAGTGCTTGAGAGTTCATCAGATATTCCAGAATTTTTAAGCTTGAAGAGTTAGCTCTAGTTGTTGAATACTATGAATTACAAGCAAAAGAGCTCATGGTCAAGTCCCTATGCTAGCTACCTCTGTGAGATATTGTGAGTCTCACTCAATATCATTGTTAAATTAGGTTGCAAAAATTACATTAGTTAGTTTATATAGAATATCGTCTTCAAAATGAAAAAAGCTACCTGAAATTTCCTAAAAAAAATTATTTCGAAAGAAAAAACTACAACACATATTAACTCAATACCCACTTCCAAATTATTAAATTATAGATTTTAAATCTAAAATAACAATAAACTACTAATTAAAAACTCAATTATACATGAAATATATAGCAAAAAAATCCTTAATTACAAAAATTATATCAAAAGTACCTAAATACCCATACCGAGTAAACATTTTTATGAAAGGAATATTAAACCAAGAGAAGACCACATCTAATTTCACTCTCGACGTAATGTGTATTTCTTATATCCCTTTAAGATAAACATAAAAATCCAATATTTCACAATTAAACACACTAAGTAGTATTAGGGTTGAATTAGGTGTCTTATTTTATTTTTATATAGTTTTTAGTTTTTTTTTTTTTTTTTTTTAATATTAGCGAGAAAATGGTTCTTTGATTTGTCCCTTAATTATAGAAGCCAAAACGAGTTCATTCTTGTGCGTGACTCAAGTTCGTGAAAATTAGGAGATTCCCTATAAATTATGACGAGTTCCTATAATTTAGGAGTCAATTCCTAAAAATTAGGATTGGTTAGGATGCGGTTCACTGATGTGTTGAAATTGAAAGTCAAGTTCTTAATTTTCTAATGTGAGTTGATTGAGGAAAAACAAGAGTGATTGAGTTTAGGAATCAATTCCTAAAAATTAGGATTGGTTAGGATGTGGTTAACTAATGTGTTGAAATTGAAAGTCAAGTTCTTAATTTTCTAGTGTGAGTTGATTGAGGAAAAATAGGAGTGATTGAGTTTCAAGTGGTTGACTTAAAAAAGGACGAGTTGCATGAGCAGTGAAATCATGTTAACTCAATAAATGACAAAAGCAATCCTTAATTAGAAATTCACTAATTTGAACCATTCAAATTGCCTTTAAAAGAGAAACGAAGGCACAAGTTTAATCATTGTTTTGGTGAGCACGAGTTGGTGAGACCAAGCAATAGGAAACACGAGTTTGTGCATGGAGCTTGTGAGAGGAAGAGTGTGCAAGAGAAGCTTGTGCACAAGTTAGTAGAGGTCAACATAGATCAACATTCTTGCAAAGGTTTCAAGTTTAGATCAAGCAATAAAGACAAGTGTGTCTTTCAGACTGGAACAATTATTTTATAAGAGATCTATTGGTTAGGTTTTCTATCAATAAAATTCTCATCAAGCAGGGGTTTTTCCAAGTTGGGTTCCCTAGTAAAAAAAAAATTGTGTCTTGAATTATGTTTATTTCTGTTCCTATTTTGTTGCAAAGTTTAGTAGAGAAATTCTATATTTATATGAGAAGAAAATATATTTCAGATTTCTCATATTAGGAGATCATAATTTCGTGGATTTTCTACATGGCGTCAAAGCAGTGAACATAATTAATCACCACATAAAATGCAAATTTGTGTTCCCTAGGAGCAACATTATGGAGCAACCAGAATATTGACAAGTGGGCAAATCAATGAGCCAAAGTTAAGCAACACAAAAGGAAACACAAAAGGAATCATGATTATTGATAGTGGTAGATTATGGACTTATAGAACATGGTGGGAAAGAACAAGTCTTCATAACAGGTTCCAAAGAAGAAAAAGGGAAGTCTTCTAGTTCAGAGGGAGCATTTGTAGCAACGGAGAACTTGGTAGAGGTGAAGACAAATCCAGGTGGATGGAGTTCTTCGAGGAACACCTTCCTCGCTAAGAGGGAGTGTTGAAAATATTAGCGAGAAAAGGTTCATTGATTTGTGCCTTAATCATAGGAGCCAGAACGAGTTCCTTCTTGTGCATGACTCAAGTTCCTAAAAATTAGGAGATCCCCTATAAATTATGACGAGTTCCTATACTTTAGGAATCAGTCTTGAAAAATTAGGATGAGTTAGAATGCAGTTAACCGATTTGTTGAAATTGAAAGTCAAGTTCATGATTTTCTAGTATGAATTGATTGAGGAAAAACACAAGTGATTGAGTTTCAAGTGGTTGAATTGAAATAGGCAGAGTTGCATGAGTAGTTAGCTCATGCTAACTCAATCAATCACAAAAGAATTCCTTAATTAGAAATTCACTAATTTTAACCATTCAAATTCCCTTTAAAACGAGGAACGGAAGCACAAGTTTAATCATTGTTTTGGCGAGCACGAGTTAGTGAGACCAAGCAACATGAAGCACGAGTTTGTGCGTGGAGCTTGTGAGAGAAAGAGTGTGCAAGAGAAGTTTGTGCACAAGTTGGTAGAGGGCAACAAAGATCAATAGTCTTGCAAAGGTTTCAATCTTAGATCAAGCAGGAAAGACAAGTGTGTCTTTTAGAATGAAATAATTATATTGTAAGAGATATATTGGCCATTTTTTCTATCAATGAAATTCTCATCAAGTAGAGGGTTTTTCCGAGTTGGGTTCCCTAGTAAAAAATAAATGTGTCTTGAATTGTGTTTATTTTTGTTCCTATTCCACTGCAAAGTTTAGTAGAGAAATTATGTGTTTGTATGAAAAGAAAGTGTTCTTCAGATTGTTCTTATTAGCAAATCAAATTCATGGAAATTCTGCAATTTTATTTATTTATTTATTCGTGAATTAATAATTTATATTACTCAGGAAAAAGTTTTACATAGATATCATATTTGATAATTAAGGGTACAAAACACCTCATCATACTTCCACTAGCACCCATGAACGCAAAAGACTCATGATCAAGGTACATATAGATAAAGGCCAGAGATAACCTACCTATTTGCCCAAACATTCTAGTCACAAATACAAACAATATTTACCACATAGGGTCATCATCTACAACTAACAAACAAACAATCACCCCCCTATAAAATCATATGAGATATAAAAAATACATTATAATTGGAACACTTATAGACAATTGGAGACTAGAGAGTTATGACCGTCCCTAACACAACTAAAAAGATAGCCAAAAGATATTGTAATAACCCACTAAAGCAGGCCCAAAACCACCATATCCATTCACAAAACGCATAGATGTTGCATCCAACCATTATCAAATAATAAAATTTATAAAGGATATAACCTAAGTCCAAATAAAAAGTGTCAGAGCCATTATATAGAAGGCACAACCATGACCAACCTATGTTATCATAATATGAAGAACAAAGGGATAACAAGAAACTTATATAAGACTAAGCTAGAAGCATTAGGATATCACAAAATTGCGCCACCCACCATCCATGCTCACTGATCATTTTTAGAAGATGAGATGTTTGTTGGAACCCTCGCACTGGAGCCAAGAGAATCCATTAGGTTCCCACCCTCCAAGTCAGACAACATGGCTCTCCACATGCGCCAAACGAGAGTCAATCCTATCCATGCAGAACCTATTATTCTTGAGCATCCTCTTGACATCCTCTAATGAAGAAAATATATTATATTTTTCCACTTGTTTGTCCCTCAATACCATGTCCAATAAGGTCTTTGTTGAACCCCATAATTGCTTCTTTTTTACAACTCTTTTTCACTTTCATTCCTCCCTTTTTGACCTTCATAACTACAATTTGGGTATCAGTGTACAATGTTGATAGCATAACAGGTACATAATCATCTTCTAATTCATAAATATCATTTGTCTTTATTATTTAACTTTATATCTACCTGAGCAACTGAATTACAACGATTCTGTAACTAATTTATGTTTATGCAGCTAAGTCCAAGGTTTGATAGGTTGCAAAGCTTCAGCTATGGGTAGTTGGAAATTAGCTGGGATAAAGAAGGCACTCTAACATCTCGGTCAAAGGATAGGTCAACCACCATAAAAGGTGAATCAGGTGAGTAAGATGTAGATGTTTCGTCTTATGATTTGTTGTGTTGATATCAAATCATGAGCACATCACAATATCCTATATTTTGTAGTTAATGTCGATTAACATAGGAATAATGCTCTGAAACATTTATTGTGTAAGGGTTTTATAAATATGCCTCTCAGTATAGTTGGAACAGACTTGAATTTTATTTGTAAAAACTCTATTTTGCTATACAAACTCTGTTTCGTTCCATTTTCTTGTTGTGCGATCTCAATGTGTGGTTGATCATCTCATGAAAGCGTTATAGTGATACCTGCTTCTCATAGGATGCCCCCCTTGAGATAATAAGGTTTTCCTTTTGTTTACAGCTAGCAATTCATTTTATGTTTCTTGTAGATTTCTATCAATTCGTTTAATGATTTAAGTTTTGATTGCTAGATCAAGGTTTAATATTGTTTTGCAACAAGTTTATATAATGATTTTATTGTTGAAGAGAAGTGAGATTTCTAGTGCACATGGACAGAGTATGAGTTAAAATAGATTAGAAGCATAACTTTACATTGTAGTGATATAGATAGGATTTTCATTTGCAGAGCTAATCTTTCTTTTTGTTAAAGCAAATTCATTTATAGTGCGATTTTATTGTAGGTGTAATTTTGTTTATAAGCAAGAGTGATTCCATTTGAATGCAAGTGTTTGAATGCAAGTGTGATTTTCATTTAAGCAAGTGTGATTTTACTTATAAGCAAGTGCGATTTTCATCTAAGCAAGTGTGATTTTATTTATAAGCAAGAGAGATTTCATTTTATAGCAAGTGTGTAAATGAACTTATTTCAAGCAAACTGTGAGTGTGATTTTATTTTAAGTAAAATAAATAGAATTGGTTCCATTTTTATGAGCAATTTATTTACTTACACAGTTGTAGAAAAAATTTCCATTTTGATATCTCCAATTAACTTAGGAATTGCATGAGTGATAAAACACTCCCAACACATACAATGCATAAACATTTCATCAGTTTACTAGCCCTGGTTGATCGCCATTGCCGGGGAAGTGTATATAGGAGTCTTTTTCTTTTTCTTTTCATTAAAAAAATAAATAATAAAAATGATATGCAGAGGGAAACATATTCTAGAGGTAGATTTTCCAATAGAGTTAATAGTTCGATTCCAACATCATTGCTCACCCCACCACAACCTCATAGTGCCACACCATCCACCCAAACTCACATTCCATCAATTGCAGGAAGACATAGACTTCCTGAGGTACTTTGATCTGAAATCCAACCTAAATATTAACCAACTTCTTCAATTGAAGGTGTAATAGAAGAAGAAGATCCTACATCCCCAACTAAAGGAGTAATTTTTCTATCTTCAACTGGAGAACAACCTCTAGGACAAGAACTAGAAATCCTTAGTCAAGAGGAAGAATAAGAAACCTATCTTAACATTCCATTGATAGAACAACCAGAAGAACTAAAGGAGGAACTAGAAAATCCAATTTTAGAACCTTACATTAGTTCTAAAGAATCTGCAATGGAAGGAGAAGGGGAAGGGGAAGTACATAATGTAAATCGTGAACTGATCAGGTACTCAAAATTAGGCTCAAAACTCAAAGTGGTAGAATCTCGATAAACTTAGCTTCAGATCAAACTTCTCACCATCCTGATTCGAACAGTGCAAATGACACTCGAATCTGGGCTCATATGAAGAAGTTAGAGCAAGTCAAAGTTTAGGTTTCACTTGGACAGATGGCAAGAGAAGATGACGTGGTAGGACTCTTCAAAGAATGGGGAAGCACTAAGTGGCAAGCTGCCATTGGCCCCGCATTTTGCAAATCATATATCACAGGCGGATGGCATTAAAGAATCGGCCCCAGAACAAGCAATGGTGCAATGCGATAATCACAATCACACATCGCAACAAGGAAAGCATTAAAGAATCGGCCCCAGAGCAAGTCGGGGTTGCGATGTGATAATCACAATTGCAGATCACATAGTGCAGAGTCCCATATATATGTTACCCCTTGACTCCATCGATTGCGATTTGCGATGGATCCTAGATGCGATAAGATTATGGGTTTCAGTTGACAGTGTTGTCGGGTCTGTCGTTTATTACAATCACATATCATCCACGCCGCGTTCACAAACCATAAGACTCGCCGATTCCCGCTGATTGTGATTTGTGATGGAGTTGTCGGTGCCGATAGATTATGGTCACCACGCGATGAAATTTTCACCCAATTAGTGATTTTTGGAGCGAAAGTGTAGTATCATGGCGGAAATGGTGCAATTTGTGGAGCGAATATTGGGAAAACTAGGAGAGGTCATAGCTTTTTCAGTTTTCCACCAAATTAGATGCAAAAAGAGGATAGATAACCATTTTTGGACATTCTAGACTCTTTGGAGCAGGGTTCATAAGCATTTGAGCATTGTAAACACATATTTTTACACTTTTGAGCATAATAGAGAGGCCCAAGCCATTCAAAGCTAGAACGAGGAGACGTAGCCCAGAGGGGGTGAACTCCTTTATCATATTCCTGTTGTAATGTGTTTTTGATGATGTTTTGTACATATTTATGTTGCTATTCATTCACTTAATTATGTTTAATTTCTCATAAAATTAACATAAAGACTCATTTTTCACTTGCAAAAATGCATGAATCCTTAAGCACAATGAAAGCATTTTGTTTCTAATCTGAGGAGGATCTTAGCACAACAATCTAATATTCTAAATTAGATCATGAACAACCTAGGATTGGAGGTGTAAGAGGAGGAAATAGAGGAGGTGGAAGATTTGGAGGAAGAGGACAAGGAGGTGGTATAGGGGGTCCATAACCTTTTGGATTTCCCATCCTCGATGAAGATACCACAACCACAATGAAAAATATCTCACCTTCCATCCTTCCTAATTTTCATGGATTAAGAAATGAGGATCCTGAAACATTTCTCTTTGAGTTTGAAGTTTTGTGTAGATCTTATGATTACTTGATTGATACTCAAAAGTTGAAATTGTTTCTAGCCACTCTTAAGGATGCATCATTAAAATGGTTTATGGGATTAGGAGTACACTCTACAAGAACATGGGAACAAATGAAAACTACATTCTTATATAAGGATTATTGTATGCCTCATAATCTTAAAGATGAAGTCTTTAAAATGATGCAAAAAGAAGATGAAAATCTTGAAGATTTGCTTATAATGTAAAAAGGCTAAAATGCATAATCTAGATGAAGAAAATTTGAAAGCTCTCTTCCTGAAATCTATTAGAGATGAGTGGATAGGCTTTCTCAATCTGATGGGTAAAGGAGATATTTTTCAGTTATCATTTGGAGATATTTGTGAGTTATGCATACACATTTCAAGAGGAAAGGCAAGAACTGGGAAAAATCCAAGAGATCCTGTTATGTCTAGGATTAATAAATCTGCAGCTGTGACAGTAAGTAGGGCTGAAATAGGCACTTTGCTTGAAAACTTTAAAAATGATATTTTGGGGGTCTTTATGAAAAAATAGATACCCTTAAAGTACAAAACAAGAAAAAGCTGAAAATGTTGCGTTATCTATCTTTTGTCCAAAATGTAGAAAGAAGCATGCCTTGAGAGAATGGCCTCTTGACTCAAAAAGTGTAGAAACCTGTGTCATATGTGCAAAAAATCATGATACAAAGGAATGTCCTTCAATATCGAGTCTTAAGGATGTCTATCAAGAGGAAGTAATGCCAAATCAAGTAGAACCTCTTTGTGTTATTGCCAAGAGACCATGTCAAAATCCATAATCGAGTCTGACCCAAGGTTTCAACACTCAAACATATGCACAACCATCACAAAGAAATTGGATTGCACCCATGCGTTAGCAACCTTGGGCACAAGGATGGAAAAAGCCTTATGGAAAATACCCTAAATATCCTCAACCTTACCATGTTTTTCCACCACAACATTTTCCTTAGCTTGTTCAACCCTCTCAACCACAAAATCCAAACCCACAACTTTCACTACCATTTCCACAAAAATCAAATCAATTGCCTACTCAGCCACTTACAAATCCAAACAATAAAAATTCATAGCCTGTTTACAACGTAGAAGGACATAATTTCCAAACTTACATGATAACTTCGTTAGATATAAACAATGTCCAACTTAGATCTAGTAGAGTATTGGAAAAGAAGTCACCATCTGTTGTTATCCAGGAGTATGAAAAATATGACATCTCTGAGAAAGAGACATCTTCTCATCAAAAAGAAAATTCTCAGAAACAAACCACCCCTATGCATTCTGATGATATTCCAATAAACTCAACTCCCATTATAGAACAACCTTCAGTTTCTGTTCAAAACCCACCTTTTCCTGAAAGATTAAAATTGAAAAAGGGGTAGAAAAATAGATTGTGTTGCCTGATTATGACATGATAGATAACTAAAGAATGCTTGTATAAAAACTCCTTTGTTACAAGCTATCAAAGAAATACCAATATTTGCAAAGACAATTAGAGAGTTAAGTATTAAAAAACCAGGAAGAAAAAGGAAAGAAGCTAAAAGAATCCAGTTAGTTCAAAAATATCTAGATCTAGGATGTCCCATTGTGAAAAAACACATCAATGTTGTTGAGATTCCAAAGACATTAATTGATTTAGGAGCAACTATCAACATCATGAGTAAACAAACTATGGATCAATTGAAACTTCCTAATCTTCAATATACACCTACATTATTACAATTAGCAGATAGATATGTTATCAAACCTAATGGTGTGTTAGAATATGTATTTGTATCCTTAGATTCTTGGGAGTATCCTGTTGACTTTATGATCTTAACACCCAAGAATAATCTAGGAAGACACCCATTGATTCTAGGAATACCATGGTTAGCTATAGCCGATGATTTTATAAGTTGTAGATATGGTGATATGTTTATCTTTGATGGAAGTTCGACAAAAAAAATCACATTATATCCTCCTCCCAAAACAATGATAGAAGTATAAAGTGAAGCATGGATAGATGATGATAATGGAAACTTTGAATATGACCAATTTTTTCCGCTTTACAAATAGATGAAGAAGATCAAATTTTGAATTTGATAGAAAACAATGAATCTTCCTCATATTGTTAAAAAATCACAGTTTTCAAGAACAATTTACTATTGAATATCTATCATTTCGTCAAATGGATTTACATTCTATGCAGAAATTTGGCAATTCGTTAATAGAATTTTTTCTAGGGAAAACTTTGAATATTAATGATAATATGGAAGAATCTCAAAAGAAAGAATTAATAAAGATGTTGCAATAACGTTCCTCTGCTTATGCATGGGAATACACTGATATGAAAGGAATTGATCCTAACACTTGTATGCATCATGTCTGTATTGAGTAAAATGCTAAACCAATCCGAAAACCACAAACGAGAATGAATCCAAATTTAAGTGAAATTGTTAAAAATGAATTACAAAAAATGTTAAATGTGAATTTCATTTATCCAATATCAAACAACCAGTCGGTTTCACCATTGGTAATTGTTTCGAAAAAAAATGGAAAATGGAGAGTATGCATTGATTATAGGGAATTGAACAAAGCTACTTTAAAAGATCATTTTCCACTTCCTTTTATATATCAAGTTCTTGGTACATTAGCAGGTAAAAAGTACTTTTCATTCTCGGATGGTTTTAGTGGATATAACTAGATCCAAGTAGCTCCAGAAGATAAAGATAGAACAACCTTTACCTATCCATGGGGAACCTATGCATACTGAGTACTTCCTTTTGGGTTATGTAATGCACCTACAACATTCCAAAGGGCAGCTCTAGGTACTTTCTCTGATCTAATTCATGATTGTTTGGAAGTCTACATGGATGATTTTACTCTCTATGGAAATTCTTTTGAAGAAGCTCTTAAAAATGTGGAAAAAGTTATCATTAGGTGTAAAGAAGAAAATCTCTCATTAAGCCATGAAAAATGTTTTATGATGTTACCGAGGGAATTGTTTTAGGTCATCATATTTTAGGAGATGGAATTGAAGTAGATGCATCTAAGGTAGAAGTCATTTCCAAGTTATCAGTTCCTACATGTCAAAGGAATGTTAGAAGTTTTTTTGGTTTTACTGGATATTATAGAAGATTTATAGAAAATTTTACAAAGATTCTCTCCACTTTTCAAATTGCTTACAAAGGATTGTGAATTCATCTAGAATTCTGACTTCCAAAAAGCTTTTGAAACATTGAAAGAAAATATTTCTGAAGCACCTGTTTTAGGAGGACCAAATTGGAAACTATCTTTTCACATTTTGACTAATGCCTCGATACAACTTTAGGAGCTGTATTAGGACAAAAAGATTTAACTCCTTATGCCATTTATTACACAAGCAAAAATTTGACCCCTGCGGAGTTGAGTTATACCGTAACAAAAAAAGAGTTTTTAGTTTTTGAACATGCCATCAATAAATTTAGACATTACATCACTAATTATGAAACCTTCATACACACAGATCATTCTGCAATTAGATATTTAATGAATAAACGAATTATTAATGGCATAATTACAAGATGGTTATTATTATTACAAGAATTCAATATTATTATTTTGGATAGACTAGGAAAACAAAACACAGTTGCTGATTTTCTATCTCAAATCCAAAATAATAATAATGATGTTCCTATAGAAGATAATTTTCCCGATGAATATATTTTTACAATATCTATTGAATCTCCTTGGTTTGCAGATATTGCTAACTATTTAGCTACAGGGAAACTACCATCATATTTGTCACCTCGAGAGAAAAGGAAGGTTATTCAAACTAGTGCATCATATTCGTGGAGAAATGAAGAATTGTACAAGACAATACTTGACTTAATCATTCGAAGGTGTGTTAGAGAAGATGATGTACCATAAATATTAAGGGTTTGTCATGATGAACCATGTAGAGTACACTTTGCTGATAAAAGAACCACTTATAAAGTCATTCTCATAGGATATTATTGGAATTTTCTTTTTAAGGATGCCAAAGAATATGTTAAGAGGTGTGACAGTTGTCAAAGAATGGGGAAACATGTTCCTTCAAATGAAATGCCTCTACAACCTCAGGTACTTATTGAACCTTTTGAGAAATGGGATTTAGAATTAGTTGGTCCAATCAATCCACCGTCAAAACAAAAAAGGTACATTTTTGTTTGTACAGATTATGTCACAAAATGGGTAGAAGCTAAAGCACTTCCTTTTGCTACTAAAAATGTTGTAGTTTCATTTTTGTTTGAGGATATTTTCACTCGTTTTGGTGTCCCAAGGGAAATTGTGACAGATCAAGGCACTCAATTTACATCCAAGTTGGTATAGAAGATAATGGAGAAGTACAAAATCAAGTATAGGAATTCAACTCCATATCATCCACAAGCCAATGGACAAGTTGAATCTACTAATAAATTAATTGAAGCAATTCTTACCAAGACTATGCATATGTGTTAAGTTATGGTATGTTCTATGCTTATAATATTTTACTTCTTTTTCTTATTATATTCCACAGATTAGCAAACACATGTACATAAAGTAAAGTGCAGATATAACATTAAATAATTGACAGAAAACAAGCCAAGACAAGAGACACAAGATGTGGCGGCTATCCAGGGACAAACCCCGCAATGTGTGGGGAAACCCTTTGATGAAATCTTCTTTTATCTTCAATAATTCAGCAGAGATAAATAGTACAATAAGTTTGATTTATATCAGCAGTACCAAACCCTAGATCAGCAGCATCAGCATTAGCGGCTTCATCATCAAACTAGGGTAGACGATATCTCACAAGCCGATCGTCCGATCGGCTTGATTCCACCACCAAAAGTTGCGGCTTTCAGAGGAGGTTCAGATGAACCTATAACATAGTTTAGATGAGGAGATATTCTAATCCATGCAGGTAAAACTTCACTTCTGCAGTTGCAGCTTCAGTTTTAGTAGCTTCAGGCTTCACATGTGTGAGGGAGAGACCCTTTTCTGCGCAGTAGAGAAGAGACTCTTTTCTACACAGTAGAGAGAGAGAGAGATGTGATGAAATGAGTGATTCCAAATGAGGTAAAGTCCTCCTATATTTATACACAACATTGGTGTTTGAATAGATGCGACTGTTGGGCTTCTGAGCCTACATGAGTTGTAGGTCGCCTTGATAATAATTCCATAATTAAAACAAATTCATATCCATGAATACTTATCGGAATCAGATGATATTTATATCAATCCTACACCTATCAATGAGAGGAAGCTAATGAACATATTATCAGCCATGAATAAGATGATCCACATGAATTTTTTCCCTTAGTTGCCAATTTTAACACTCCCTCTCAACTAGGGAGAACTTCATTCGCAATCTGTCTATCAGTCGTTACTATTCAACCATTAAATACATTGCCTTGTATAGCCTGACCCTTGCCCTGCTCTGCTCTATTCTGCCTATTCTTCCTTGTCTTGTTCTGCCCTGTACTGATTTGTACGGCTCTGCTCTAACAAGCACTGCTCTGATTTGTTCTGTTCTACTTTGCTTTTGTCTAAATTATGAAGAAGAAGAAGAAATGATCGAGGATGTATCATACTGACTGAAAGTCAGTCTCAGAGTATGTACCACTAATCCCAGACCAGTCTCAACCAACCCTAAGTCAGCGTCATAATGAGTACAACTCCACTGGTCCTAGACCAATATCATCCTCCACTGACTGAAAGTCAGTCTCAGAGTGCATACCACTAGTCCCAGACCAGTCTCAACCGACCTGAAGTTAGCTTCATAGTAAGCACCACTCCCACCACTAGTCCCAGACCAGTATCGCAGTCTCAGAGAGTGTACCACTGGTCCCAGACCAGTCTGAACCGACCCAAAGTCAGCGTCATAGTATGTACCACTCTCACTAGTCCCAGACCAGTACTACACTGACACGAAGTCAGTCTAAGAGTATGTACCACTGGTCCTAGACCAGTCTCAACTGACCCGAAGTCAGTGTCATAGTATGGTACAACTCCTACCACTGGTCCTAGACCAGTATCATTGATCCTAGATCAATGGAGGTTATCCTAGCGTAGGGATTATGGTAGATACAACAATGCATCCATCGATACTACTATGGTCCCTAACTTCATTTCCCTGCTCATTGATCAGATGAGAGGTACTTCCCATGAGTCCCAGACTAAATGGGTAGGATGCCTCGAGAGGAGAACTAATCAATCCTGTCCTCACAGGAGAACACATCATTCCTGCTACAATCACCATGGAGAACACATCAATCCAGGCCGCCATGGAGAACACATCAATCTAGGCCTCACAGGAGAACACATCAATCCTGCTACAATCGCCATGGAGAACACATCAATCTAGGCCTCACAGGAGAACACATTAATCCTACTACAGTCGCCATGGAGAACACATCAATCCAGGCCTCACAGGATAACACATCAATCTTGCTATAGTTGCCATGGAGAACACATCAATCTAGGCCTCATAGGAGAACACATCAATCCTGCTACAATTGCCATGGAGAACACATCAATCTAGGCCTCACAGGAGAACTAATCATCCTGCTACACAGGAGAGCAAATCATCCTATTCCACAAGAGAGCGAATCATCTTGTCCCATAAGAGAGTGAATCATCTTGTTCCAATGCGCACCACCAGGGAAGGGTGAGTCACCCTGTGGTCGTATGTTGCTCAAGTAAGAACCACAAGCTTTCAGAGATCCCAGAGCTTAATGTATGCAACATGCAGGACCCTTGTACAAGGGTTCCTTGAAGACTCCAAGTCATTTGGGAAAATCACAGATTAGATCTTTCCTCAGGGCTTTGACAAGGTGTATCAACCTATACATCATCTTCATGCAATGGAGCCTCCTTTCTCATCGACTTACCATATCCCAGATGATGTCTATCTGCTGGAGCAATCGAAGAATACAGGATTCCTTAATAATCGAATCCCACCTCTGGTTGTTATAGAGAATCACAGTGGTACGTGTTCAAACAGCTAACTGAAGAGCTTCCCCAACCAGGCAGCTTCATACGAGTTCATACTCGTAGATATGTATCTAGTCTCGGCGATGCTTATGGCAACCGACTTCTGCTTCCTGCTCATCCAGGATATCAAAGCAGATCCCAAGGTGAAACAGCACCCGAAAGTGCTCTTACGGTCCACCACGCTGCCTGCCCAATCAACATCAGTATATCCAAGTAGTCTCACATCTCTGGCAGTGTATCTTAACCCATTAGTAATTGTGCCATGAAGATACCTTAGAAGATTCTTGGCATCAATCTAGTGAGGCTCAACCAAATATGAGCTCATAATGCTAACTGCAAAACGTATGTTCGGACAGAGGTTCACCAAGAACATCAATGCGAATGAGTTTATGAAACTCAGAGGCATTTCCCAAATCTGGTCCGACATCACTACCATATAACTTCTAAAAGTTAAGATCCACGAGGTACTCACAGGCTTGTAGTCCATCATACTGAATCTTTCCAATATCTTTACCACATATTTTCCTTGAGATAGGAAAATTTCCCCTGCTTCTTCCACACTTCAAGTCCTTGGTCCTTCATTTCAAATTCAGAAGCCAACTCCCTCTTACATTTGTGAATGAGAGGTTCTACACCTGTTAGAAAGAGGTCATCCACATACAACACCAGTATGAGAGGCTTGTCATCTTCAACCTTTA
Organism: Pinus taeda; assembly: GCA_000404065.3. Classification (NCBI taxonomy): domain Eukaryota; kingdom Viridiplantae; phylum Streptophyta; class Pinopsida; order Pinales; family Pinaceae; genus Pinus; species Pinus taeda. The sequence goes on from APFE030515349.1 coordinate 191,479, forward strand.
AGTAAAGGTTAGGATCAGCTTCATTGCTAGTGAATCATAGCTTCATTGAGTAGCTATCGATCCTTTCATACCATGTTCGGGGTGCTTGCTTCATCACATAGAGAGCCTTCTAGAACCTGCATACATGAGATTTTCGATCATAAATCTCAAATCCTTCGGGTTGCTCCATGAAGACCTCTTCTTTGATCGAACTATGCAAGAACGCGATCTTGACATCCATCTAATGTAGGTTCCATCCTTGTGAAGCCGCAAGGGCTATCAATGGTCGTATATCTGGCAACAGGTGCAAATATCACATCATAGTCTATACCTTCCTTCTGGGAGAAACCACGAGCAACAAAATGAGCCTTATACTATTCCGTACTTCCATCTGCTACAGATTTATCTTGTAAATCCATTTTGAAGTAACAATTGTCTTGTCCTGGGGTCTGGGAACTACGTCCCAGACATCATTCTCCATAATGGTCATAGAATCTTTCCATACTTGATGCTTGACGGCATCTAAGAATGATGAAGGCTCATTTCATATGATTGTGCTTATACTGGTTAGGTATCCATGATACCTGTTAGGTTTCTTACTTTCACGGAAGGTTCCTTGGGGTACAGCATGTCCTTCAGCATCATCAAGTATCCCCCTAAGCCATGAAGGCCTCTTCCTAGAAGAGGGAGGCTCAGGTGGATAAATAAGATCCATGGTTTCCTCGACATCAAGCATTGTTACATTATCTACCCATAGAAACTTCGGAAGTCTCTGGACAACTTTTACAATCGTACAGTTCTTCCTTTCCACCACACCATTTTGCTCAGGAGTATGTGGAGTAGTATTCTCCCTCTTAATGCCAGCCTTAGGTATGCCTGAGTGAAAAAATTGTAATATATCGAAGATCTTGCTTTGGCTTGAGGGGAATGGTCCCCTTTTGAGCTTTCCTTTGGCACATACACCTTCTTTCTCTCCTTAGAATTCGAGCATCCCTGTCACCATTTGTCTTACATCGAGTAGAGCTTTATAATGAAGGTGGGCAAACCTCCAATGCCAAAGTTCGGACTGAAGATATGTGTCATAAGACATGACACCTAGTGGACTTCCATCGACCTAATATAATGAATCAACACGAAACCTAAGAGTAAAGGCATCTTTAACATTATTTTTCCATATAGGTACCTTGCCATAGCTGAAGGTTACCTTATAGCCTTTTTCTTCCATTGCCGAGATGGACACCAGGTTCTTTTGGAGGTCAGGTGCATTTAATACATCCTGGAATTTCTAGCCTTCTTGAATGGTTGTCTTCTTCCTTGATTCCTAGCTCTCTTCTTACCTTTGCTATTGAATTTGTCATTCCTTTGATTGCCATCAGAGGGATTTTGATCATTGTCCTAGTGTGAGTCCTTTCTATTAGGGCACTCCCTTGCATAGTGACCTTCTTTATTGCAAATGTAACATCGTCCTTTTATTCCACCCTTAGGTCCAGCCTTTCCTTTTGATTTAGTCCCAGAATTATTTCTTTTCTTAGCATGAGAAGAAAAGGTAGCAGGAGGACCTTTAGGAAAGGGCATTTCTTGCTCTTCTACCATTGTTTCTTCTTGAATGCATCTAGCCATTAATTCCTAGAAACCAGGAATTACATTATTGTTAAGAAGAGTAGTCCTGAACACATACCATTTGGATAGTAAACCTCCAAGAGTCGTGAGTGCCATTTCTCTGTCAGGAATAGTCTCCCAAATAGATAGGAGATCATTCTTGATCTCAGTGATTCTTAAGAAGTATGCTTGCATACTCTCATCTTTACCCTTCTTGATTTCCCTCAGCTTATTTCTAAGAAACAAAACTTGATTTGCATCATTAACTTTAAATAAAATCACCAGTCTATCGTAGATTTCCTTGGAGGTGTCTAGTTCAGAGATGTAGGCCACCAAGTGCTTGTTGGTAGAGTCTCGGATGATCTTCTTTGTTTTGACTTCTCCATTTTTCCATTTGTTCCAGGCAGCAGCGGATGCATTTGATGGAGGTTCAACAATATTGCCTCTTACATGGTCTAACACTCCTTGATCTTCTAGGGTTAGATCTATAGACATCTTCCATTCGTGATATTCAGCTTTCTCACAGAGCTTGTCTTCGGCAGGAAAGAGTGTTGATGACCCCATAGTTCTTTTAGGATAGCCTTGCCAATCTTCTCTTTGGTGATTGCTCTTACTCTTGCTCGGGCTTTATCTCCACCTCAACTCTGATACCATGTTAAGGTATGGTATGTTCTATGCTTATAACAGTTTACTTCTTTTTCTTATTATATTCCACAGATTAGCAATGAAATGTACATAAAATAAAGTGCAGATAGAACATTAAAAGATGGACAAAAAACAAGCCAAGACAAGAGACACAAGATGTGGCAGCTAGCCAAGGACAAACCCCACAATGTGTCGGGAAATCCTTTGATCAAATCTTCTTTTATCTTCAATAATTCAGCAAAGAGAAATAGTACAATAAATCTGATTTATATCAGCAGTAGAAAACCCTAGATTAGCAACATCAGCATTAGTGGCTTCATCATCAAAACTAGGGCAGTCGATATCTCACAAACCGACCATTGGATCGGCTTGATTCCAACACCAAAAGTTGCAGCCTTCAGAGGAGGTTCAAATGAACCTACAATGTAGTTCAGATGAGGAAATATTCTAGTCCACGGAGGTCAAACTTCACTTCTGCAGTTGCAACTTCAGTTTTAGCAGCTACCTTCAAACTAGGGCAGTTGATATCTCACAAACTGTCTATCGGATCGACTTGATTCCACCACCAAAAGTTGCAGCCTTCAGAGGAGGTCTAGATGAACCTACAACATAGTTCATATGAGGAGATATTCTGGTCCACATAGGTCAAACTTCACTTCTGTAGTTGCAGCTTCAGTTTCAGTAGCATCCTTCAAACTAGGGCAGTTGATATCTCGCAAACTGTCCGTCAGATTGACTTGATTCCACCACCAAAAGTTGCGGCCTTTAGAGGAGGTTTAGATGAACCTAGAATATAGTTTAGATGACGAGATCTTCTGTTCCACGCAGTTCAAACTTAACTTTGTAGTTGAAGCTTAGTTTCAACAACTTCCGGCTTCACATGTGTGAGAGGGAGCCTCTTTTCTGTGTAGTAGAGAAGACCCTATTTTCTGCGCAGGAGAGAGAGAGAGAGAGAGAGAGAGAGATGTGATGAGATGAGTGAGTGCAAATGAGGAAAATTCCTCCTATATTTATACACAACTGTTGATGTTTGAATGGATGCATCTGTTGGGCTTCTGAGCCTACATGAGTTGTAGGTCAGCTTGATAATAATTCCATAATCAAAATAAATTCATATCTCCATGAATACTTAGCAGAATCAGATGATATTTAGATCAATCCTACACCTCTCGAAAAGAGGAATCTAATGAACATATTATCAACCATGAATAAGATGACCTACATGAAGTTTCTCCCTAGTTGCCAATTTTAATATATAAAGGCCTTTACTTCTAAGTAAATCCACCATGTAGGATAGTCAATGGAAGTAGTTGGTGCTGTCAAGAATAAATAGGCATGATATTTCCATTTTAAAAGAAAATGAAGTTTTATATGTTAAAACTATGTGTTCAAATGGAAAGATCTCGAAAAATTAGGCCGATTAAAAAAATGGCTCTGAAAACGGCTTCTGGATGAAGAAGTTATGGTTTTCTGAAGAAAAGTTGTTGAAGATGCCAACAGACCATGTGAATGTTTGGAATTTGATGATAATGTTATATTTAAAAAAAAATCCCCTATTTCCAAACTTAATCTAATTAGCTCAATTAAAAAAAATAAAATTACTTTATGTGACCCACTTTTATAAACAAGTGAAAGTCACTTTTACAATGGTACTTTATGAACTATCCACTAAATTGTAACTTATATAAAAGATAAAGTGACTTTAGAATTATAAACGACTCACTTTTTATAATGGGTCAGAACATTTTTACATAAAGTAACTTTAAAGCATAAGATACATGTGATTTTTGAAAAAGTAACTCAACAAAAAGAAAGACTTGAACCCAAGACCTCTATTATCATAAAGTAACTTTAGACCAAGTGAGCTAGTTTAAAATGTTAGTAATTGTTGGAAAGTTTTTTTTTTTTTTTAATTCTCACGCTCACTGAAGCTTTGGGGTACATGCTTACTTGGGAATCCCCTTTTTACCTACAAAAAAAAAAAACTAGACAAACCAAACGAACAAGGAAAAGTATGCAAACATAATGACTTAAAGTTAGATTTGGCCAAAAACTAGATATTTTACTCAATGTTTTTGATTTTTCGAAGATCACACTAAGGTGCGGCGGAAAAGAGCATACACATGAGAATAATATCTTTATGTTCCTAGTTTTCCCAGTTTTGCTCAATGTTTTTGATTTTTTCAAGATCACACAAAGGTGCAATGGAAAAGAGCATACGCATGAGAATAATACTTTCTTTCTGTTTCTGGTTTGCCCAGATTACACAAAGTTGCGGGATAAAGAGCATATGTATAAATGAAAGGTATAGATATGGTAATAGAAAAAAGTATAGAGGACTATAAATCAAAATAAACAGAGAGATAAGTAACTATAACTACAAACAAAGACAATATACCTCCAGATCTTAAAAATGACATAGCTAGGGCTACCGGAAAACTTTTAGTGTGAAACAAAAGGGGTTCCCCACTAGAATATATGCTCCTAATGCAATAGATAAGTCCTCTCGACTTGAAAATAGTAAGAAATAGTAGATCTAGGAAAATAAATTTGGATGCAGTGGAACCAGCTTCAGATTTGGATCACCAACGAATGCGACCCTCGAATAGATCTGATACCATGTAGGGATTTACAGGGTAAGTTCCTTAGATAGAAGACCAAAGGGAACTACTCACAAATAGATCACAAGTTAGTACACCAGTATTCGTGACGTGGTTAAAACCCTCAAAGAGGGAAACAGTCCACGACCTGAGCTAATGTAGCCACTTCATGGAATTTATTAATGTAAAAGAAAGAAAATTTACATAAGCTTCTCTCATGAATAGTCACCTAACAAATGACCCTCCATGCTCTTTAAATAGAGATCATGGACCAATTGGGTGTTAAGCCATAGATCAAGTGTTGTTAATACCAAGGAGAGAATGAACTGTCAAATCACTTCATGTCTAGAACATATCATGACCATCAGATTGTAAGTTCCAAAAGTTACATGCTAAAGATACACACTTTACCCAACTATACACTAGACCATGTTATAGTTAATTATTTCCTATATGTCAGAATATCCTAACAACTAACACACTTGTTCGGAATTGTACAACTCCCAGGAAGCACAAATTGTGGGAGATGTGGTATGTAGTATGTTGTTTTTCCATGATACTGGCGTCTAAGATAGAATCTTAAATCACTGCCACTACGAAACCAAGTATCAAAATGAGTCTACTTTTCACAATGGAAGATAAATTGTAGTAAATCTACTAGTGCACAAAATATCCACAATTTGTTACACAAATTATGTTTAATAACCCAAATTTGTTATATTAATCCAACTGAATAATACATCAGTTTATGGCTCTCGTACTAGGGATAATAGCCCTCATACATCCCCTAGTACAACAATACAACAACTATGGCTTGGTTTTTGTCATAGTGACCACCAATCTACCCAATACAAGATACTTTTACCATCTAGCTGATGTACAATTCCTCATAGCTACCTTGGTCATACCTTGTACACATCTTCCCGGTCCTTCGTCTCCCCATTTGTAGCATTTGCCTCTATGAATGCTCTAAGTCTATTTGGCCACTGAAACTTGGCTCAACAATCTATTCTCTCGTTGATCATTCATCCATAAATGCATCAAAACATCGAGGCTCCTATTGAGTTGTTCATAACTTCATTTGTGAACAACTCACAACTTCCCATTATTTCTCCTCAGCTACTTAAGGAATTCTTCCCACTATAGTCTTCCTACGCTACTCCAATGAAGCCTAACATAGGGCAGGAGGTTTGCCACCTATCACCATCAAATGGTGTTTCTCCAATGATGAACAAATGGTATAACAAACCGCTCCTCTATCTGATCATACCTATGAGCTCCAACAAACTGCCTCTCTTAGGCCTACATTTGGTCCATTCACATGCTTCCATCCAATAGACCATGAGTGTCCAATACATGTCATAAAATCTACACACTAGTAACTTAGGGAATCCAACCACTATAATTACCCTTCCTCTTGGCTACGAACATAATCCACAAATTGTCCTCTTCTAGGACCCCAATCATGCACCCTTCCTCCTTGAATACATTCACTTCTACTCTACAAAACACCTTTGATTTGAGCAGGACTTCTCTTTGTATTCACAATAACAAATTCCTATAATTATACTGCAAATTCATATAATTGTGAATTCCTATAATGAAATGTGAATTTTTGTAATTGTGAATTCCTACAATCACAAGCAAATTCTTATAATCGTGAATTCCTGCAATCACATGCAAATTTTTGTAATTGAAATTCCTGTAATCACACTTGAATTCCTATAATCACACGTGAATTCCTACAGTCACACCTGAATTCCTATAATTGCAAATTCCTTTGCTTGGCTTCACATGACAAAGAAGTGCAATGAGTGGATGAGGAATGAGGCTCCTCCTCACTCCTATTTATACACTTTTGTGTGGTGTCACCTAACATGTCATGTGGCACACCAACACACTAATCTGACCTAACTTTTCTGCCACAAAACCCCTCAATAGTAAAGAAAAATTCATATCTCATGATAGACACCTCGAATTTGAGTGATTTTCACTTCCCCTTTCTCCTCTAAGGGTCCTCTAACTCCTCCATGTGTTAAATCACTCAAATTCCTCATGGTTTCACATCCATATACATCTATGAAAATCCCACTGACTTGGGTTCTTAGCCCATAAGTCACATTTGTGAAACCCATTCCTCCAAAACCCTCTATCCTAGGGTTTGGAGTACCTCCCAAGCTACAAATCTCAACACACTAACTTATCAAGGGAGGTACTTCCAACACAAAGAATTTTCCATCATCATCATCACCAATGACACTAGCCTACTTGGTGTCCATCATTGGATCATACTCTTTAGAATGAACCCTGTAATCTTAGTAGTGCCTTTTCTCATCACATATGAACCTCAAGACCTCAAAATTCCAAATGGATGCTCCCTTTAAAACTAGAATCCCTTTGAGTCTATACAATCTCCATTGGCTCAACCTATCATTGATCTTGTGTCTTACAAGGTTAGTCTAATTTGTGGTCAAACACGAAACATCATCCCTGCTACCTAATCCTAAAAGCACTCATCCTCCTGGATTAGATACAACTCGTGCATATCCCTCCAATATTGAATATGCAACATCACAATCCGATAAGGACACTAGCCTACCAATCTGTAGTCCATAAAATGAATCCATCTCAATCATACTATTCTCATCCAAGCTAAATAAACCTCAAGAAGTCCCAATAATCCGTGACAAGACATAGGAATTCCATGATATGAAAACTTCCATACAACATACTAAAGTGCGCCAAGTTTACCACCGATCCACCAAAACTCCCAATCCATCTTAGCATGTAGCCTATCAAGACCACATCTCCATGAATTTAGCTGGATCCTTTACTCCATGAGATAGACAATCCAACTCCCTCTGAGTTGCTTCACTGTGCACACTCTAATTCACTGCCCCTTCAAAGTAGCTCTAAAACCATGTTGTTTTTCCATGAAACTGGTGTCTAGGATAGAATCTTAAATCAATGACACTACCAAACCAAGTATTACAATTAGTCTACTTTACACAATGAAACATAAACTGCAGTAAATATACAACTGCACAAAATATACACAACTTTTTGCAAATATTATGTACAATAACCCAACTTTGTTATATTAATCCAACTAAGTAATACAAGTGTCTAGGGATATTTTACCAGGGATAATGGAACTCATACATCCACTAGTACAAAAATAAGACAACTAGGTCTTGGTGCCTGTCGTGATGACCACCAATATACCCAATACAAGATACTATAATCGTCTAGCCAATGTAAAGCTCCTCACAACTACCTTGGTCATACCATGTACACATTTTCCTTGTCATTCGGCTCCCCATTTGCAGCATCTGCCTCTATCAATGCTCCAAATCCATCTGGACACTGAGTCTCGACTTAACAATATACTCTCTCATTGATCGTTCAGCCATCAACACATCAACACATCAAGATTCTTGTTGAATTGTTCACAACTCCTTTTATGAACAACTCATAACTACCCAATGTTGTTCCTCAACTACCTAGGGACTTCTTCCCACTATAGTCTTCCTACGTTTCTCTAGTGAAGACTAACATAGGCTAGGAGGGATTACACCTATCACCCTCAAATGTTGCTTCTCCAATGATGAACTTGGCCTATAAAAAATTGCTCCTTTGGCTGATCAGACATATGGGATCCAACAAATTTCCTCTCCTAGTCCTACACTTGATCCACTCTCACGCTGTCCTCCAACATACCATGAGTATCCAATACATGTTGTAGCATCTTCTCACTAGTTAGGGCATCCAACCACTATGACTACCCTTCCTCTTGGCTACTGACAGACTCCACAAATTTTCCTCTCCTAGGAACCCAATCTTGCACCCTTCCTCCTTGAAGACGTTTAGTTTTGCTCTCCAAAACACCTTGGATTTGAGTAATAATTCCCTTTGGCTCTATTATCATGAATTCTTGAAATCACACTACGAATTTTGTAATCAAAACTTCTCACGCTCACATGTGAAGTCTTGTAATCATGAATTCCTGCAATCACATGTGAATTTCAGTAATCGTGAATTCTTGCAATCACACATGAATTCTTATAGTCATGAATTCCTGCAATCATGTGTGGATTTCTGTAATCGTGAATTCCTGTAATCACACCTCGAATTCCTACAATCACACCTGAATTCCTATAATCATGACTTTCTTTGATTGAATTCACATGATAAAGAAGTGTGATGATTGGATGAGGAATTAGGCTCCTCCTCACTCCTATTTATACACTTTCATGTGGTGTCACCTAACATGTTTTGTGGCAAACCAACACACCAAGCCTACATGACTTATGTGCCACAAAACCCTTCAACAACACACATAAATTCATATCTCGGGATAAACACCTTGGATTTGAGCGATTTTCACTGCCCATTTGTCCTCTAAGGTTCCTCTAACACATCCATGTGTTAAATCACTCAAATTCCTCATTTTTCACACCCATATGCTTGGGTCCAAAGCCCACAGGCTTGGGTTCTTAGCCCACACGTCACATCTATGAAGCCCATTCCTCCAAAACCCTCTAGCCTAGGGTTTGGAGTACCTCCCAAGCTACAAATATCAGCATAGTATGCCCAAGATCTACACAACATTGGACAATCGATAGGCAGACCATCAAGATTCCATAATTGAGATAGAAGGTAAGATTTTCGATCAAATTATTTATATTTTGATTGACCTTGGTTCTAATTATAGTTATGCAAGCCTGATTCTTGTGGAACGATGCCAATTAAACCAAGAACCACATGAGGAACCCTCGCTAATCCAATTAGCAATGAGAATAAAGTAGAGGGTCAAGTATTGGGTGAAGGCTTGCCCAATTGAATTAAATGGAACACATGGTATATTTTTGGGCATGGATTGGTTGTACAAGCACCATATCAAGGCAGATTGTTTTGAAAAGGAAATCAAGTGCTTAGATGAACATGGAAAAACAAGGAGGTTGCAGGGAAAGTGAAATCCCACTTTGGTGAGGTTAATTATAGCCATGCAATCCAAGAGAAGCAACAAGAAGGGATGCATCTTATTGGTTGTAAAATTTTCTAGTAGAATTGAAGCTAGCAACAACACTGAGAGTAATGATAGTGACATATTTACTAGATATCTCATCCTTATTTGAATGCAAGACAAGCTATATGGTTGGCCATACTTAATGAATTCAACTTTGAAATTAAATACATCAAGGGAAAAAAAGACAGGGTTTCCAATGCACTCAATAGAAGAGTTTAATTAAATCACATTGTATGCATAAGATCTTATAGATTGGAACTAGGAAAATGCATAAAAAATGCAAGACAACATAATCAGAAACATCACCAAATAAAAGAATAGTTACACCAAAATGGTGAGGGTGTAAAGGATGAATAATATCATCTCACTGATGATGCTTTAATTAGATCCAAGAATAGAATATATGTGCTAAACAATGGAGAGTTGAAGATGCTCATAATGAGATAATTTCATATTAAGCCATATTTTGGTTACCAAGGATACCAAAAGAATCTCATGGCCATCAAAAGGTTCTATTATTAACCTAATTTGAAAAAGGAAGTAGTTGATTTTTTTGCAAAATGCTTGGCGTTCCAGCAAGTGAAGGTTGAATGTAAACATCTAACATGTTTATTACAGCCCATTCGCATTCCAAAATGGAAATGGGAAATGACCTCCATGGATTTCATTACCAATTTTCCAAGAACTTCCAAACAACATGATGCAATTATGGTGGTCATTGGCAAGATGAGCAAAGTGACTCATTTTGTGGCAGAAAAATCCACCAATTCAGCTAGTGAGGTGGCTCAAATCTTCCTAATGGAGATTCTGAGGTTGCATGGAGTTCCCAAGAAAAAAAAGTCCAGATAGAGATGTAAATTTCACCTCTAGGTTTTTGAAAGAACTATTTGTAGGCTTGTGGAGGGAACTGGAATTTGGTACAACTTATCATCCATAGACAGATGGAAAAATAGAGAAGAAAATATAATCCTTGAAGGCATGTCGAGGATGTATGTGATGGACCAACCAAATAAGTGCACTACAAGAAAAAAGGTCTTTCGTGAGGGTCATGCCTGTGACGGACTTTAAGTTCCATCACCAATGTGACATATGGTGATGGTCTTCAAAAAAGAGTTGTTGTAAGTGTATATAGTGATGATCCTTTAAGATTTGTCACCAAAGCCATTTTCAATGACACTTTTGGTGAGGGTCGTTAAAGGCTCGTCACTAATTCTCTCTTTGGTAATACTTTTGGTGAGGGTCGTTAAATGCCCATCACTAATTCTCTCTTTGGTGACACTTCTAGTGATGATATTTTATTGGCTGTCACCAATGATCTTTTTGGTTACTTTTGGTGATGGTCAATAAATATTCATCATCATTGATCATTCGAATGAGTTTTTTATGATGCTTCATGTTTGTGACAGACCTTTAAGGTCTGTCACCAATGTCGCATATGGTGACGGTCTTTAAAAAATCATTATTTCAAGTGTATATAGTGATGGTCCTTTAAGGTTTGTCACCAAATCCATTTTCAATGACACTTTTGGTGAGGGTTGTTAAAGGCCTGTCACTAATTGTCTCTTTGGTGACACTTTTGGTGAGGGTCGTTAAAGGCCCATCACTAATTCTCTTTTTGGTGACACTTCTAGTGATGATATTTTATTGACCCTCACCAATGCTCTTTTTGGTTACTTTTGGTGATAGTCAAAAAATGTTTGTCATCATTGATCATTCTTGTTGTAACATGCATATTTTATTGTTTATAACATTCATTTTTCATTCAAAATTCTCTTGAAAATACTTTAAAAAAAAGAGATAAAAGCAAAAGGAAGGAGTAATAATGATATATCAGGTATGTTTTCCTTGTAAAGGAACAAGTAAAAATAGAAGAATTGGCCCCGATATAGCCTAGGATTAAGCCAATGGTTTTATGGATGTACATGTATATATATCGCAAAGCATAAATACATTGGATTTATAAAGGAAACAAGTGTTAAAGTGTTAACACCAGACCTCAAATATATATATTATGTTTTAAAGTTTTGGCAGGTCCAAATTATAACAGAGCGCCTTATCTATATATAGGTTGGGTTTCGCCAATTGTGATTTGTGATAGGTGGACTTGAAACATATATATGTTATGTTATAAGCCCCATTAGGTCTGCAATATCGTATAACACTTAATACACATGTATATGGCTAAGCCGATTGTGGTTTGCGATTGCAGGCCGGACCCGAAATATATACATTGTATTTAAAAGTTCGTCAGGTCTACCTTTAATGCATGTATGTTGTAAAGCACCAATTGCGATTACGATGGTTAGACCCGATATTTTATGTGCCATGTTTTATACTACTGTCGGGTCCGCCATATCGCAAATTGTTAAGATTTGGTTTGATACACCATTTAAAAGTGTCGATCGCAATTTATAATGGGAAGTCAATGCAACGCTGAATAGGTGGATCTGATAGGTTTATTAAATTGGGTTAATTTCTTTTCAGTTCCAATTTGCGTGTTTTGTGTCGATTTTGCTGTGTAAATGGAAAAATCAGTGTTAAAGCCAAGTTTAAAGGAAAAGGCAATTTGTTTTTTTCTTTGGTGTTTTGGCTAGTTAAATGTATCTGATACACGCGTAAGCCCAGGTTTATAAAAGTCTAACACAGTGCATTATGATTAAAGAAGATTAAGGCATTTACAGAGGAATTCGGTAGTGGATTAGTAGAGCAAGTCAACAATTATTGTCCTCTTCTAAATTCAGTTGTTTTATGTTATTTTATGTTCTTTGAGGTATCTTTAAACCTATGTAAAACTCTGTAATAGTTTTTAATTCAGATAATTAGGGAAAGTTTAGTAGTTTGATAGTTTCAGAAATAAAAAACTATTTCACAAATGTATAAAAGGAAGAAAATTTACAGAGAAAGGGTTGGTTGTTGGAATTTTGGAGAACCCGGAGACTAGGCCACTATATTCCTGATATCATTGTTGATTAATGAAAGAATCAGAAGTTCCCATGAGTTGTTGCATATAATTTTGTAAGCTTCTATGTCATGTGTCATGCTATGTTTTCTTCTTTTCAAGTATAGTAATAAAGCTGCAGGTCTTTATCTGCTTATGTAGATAAAGTTAAAATTCCTTAAAAGAGTGCTTCTATACTTGAAGTCCTCACTTCCTTTCTAAGTTATAGATAATAGTTTTTGTGAAAGACCAGCATATTGTCTATGATTCAGTTCTCATTATCATAATTCTGCTAAGTTATAGATAGTAGTTCTTGTGAAAGACCAGCATATTGTCTATGATTCAGTTCTCATTATCATAATTCTGCTAAGTTACAGATAGTAGTTCTTGTGAAAGACCAGCACATTATCTTTAACTTCTCCTTCAAACTTTCTACATTCATCATTTGTATTTAGCAACAAATGGAATTTTGAGATGTTTTGGTCATACATGTATTAAGAGTTAAAGACCAAGTTTTCCAGGTCCTTCATTTGAGAACACAACAAACAATAAGTGACAGTAAATAATATTTATTAATGTCTTAAGAACAATTTCCCCACAGCCAGGAAATTCGTTTCTTAAGGGACAACAATTCCAATGCGTTTTTGATGAAGCTTTGTACTTGTTACTATATTTTTTGTCAAAAGATTATGATTTAAGACCATTGTTGTGGAGTCTTTTTTATTATGTTTCCAAGGTCATAGTGGTTATAATAGTCAGTCAATTTGCTAAGAATTAATTAGTGAGTATCATTTCCCTCAAGTCATAAGAATATTGTTTTCCTATGAGTCAACACATGATTCATCTCTATTAGGTTTATTATCTAGAAATTTTACTTTAAATAAAGTTTTACTAGTGTGTGTAGGAACTATATTATTTAATACATAATCAAGATCTATCAATTCTATTAATGAGAGAGACCTAACACTCCTCAACACTCATGGCACACCTTAACATGCTTTGGAATAGTACACTAACATTCCTTGGCACCTCACATTTCTTGGAACATCTTTGTACCTAGAACATCTTTCCATGAGTAGGATGCCCAAGCACAAGTTGGCATGCCCTAGCATAGCATAGCACTCCCCTATCATGTGTTGGCATGAATTGGAACACCTTGGCAAGATATTGAATTGAAAAACATTAGAACTTGGCACACATTGGCACTTGGCATGTATTGGAACATATTATAAGTGTGCCTAGCCTGCCCCTTTTGAAAAAGATAAAGTCCTGACTTATTAACCCTCTTATATGTTGATTTCCTTGAATTTTAGCTTGTTTATTCCTTTTGTTGCCTTAAAACGCCTTGACGCATATTGGCATACTATGGCACCATGCACATCCTAGCATGTCTTAGCACTTGTAATGCCTTGGCACTATTTGGCACATTCTAGAACACCCCGAAAATACCTAGCACACTAGCACTTCTTGATATTCCCTCATATTACATGGTGTGCCTTACTCGTGCTTAGCATACCTTATCACTCCCTCCTTTGCATGACAACTATCACTCATTAACACTCCCTAGCACACCCTTATATTCATTCACTTCCATGCATTTTGACCTAGTGCTCCCTTGTGTTGTCCTAGTAATCCTTAACACTCCTCAGCATGCATTGGAACTCTCTAGCACACCTTAGAACTCTTTGATATGCTCTTCCACTTCATAGCATGCATCCCACTCCCTGACGCACATTGGCACTTGGCACGTGTTGGAACTTGGCAAGTATTAGCATGTTTGGCATGCGTAGAGATGACTTGGTATGATTTGGCATGGTTTAATATTAAAGTTATTTGAGATTAATTATTGGAAACTAGATGAGAAGAAACAGAGGAAGATTTGGCACTTAGAATGCATTGACACTTGGCACTTGGCACCTATTGGAACCTAATGTTGGTTTTCCTAGCACGACCCTCATGGAAAAGGTAAATTGATTACTTATTAACCCTATTATGTGCTCATTTACTTGTAGTTTAACTTGTTCCTCCCTTTTGTTCTCTTGACAACCCCTGGCATGCATTGTCACACCCTTGTACATATTGGCATGCCTTCGCACTCGACACGTCTTATCTTGTTTGACATGTCTTTGTACTATCTAGCACATTTTAGCATGCCCTAGCATTCCCTAACACACCTTTGCATTTATGACCTTACAACTAGAATTACATTTTTCCATGGCTTGGGAACATTACATTCACTAGAATACCTTGGCTCTACCTAGTTTTCATGCCCTTTGTTATCCTCCATAATGTCCTAGGCTGATGAGGAGATCAATGGAGGTAATCAAAGACCAAGCTTTTATTTTGGTAGCTAGTCCTACCAAACCAGATAGAGATCTCTCTATAAAATCACAACAAAGAGATGACTGGAATGTAAAGGATTTTAGGCTAGATAGCTAAGTTCAAGTGGGTTTTGGAAAATTTAGGGTTTTGATGCTAGATAAGGGAGAAAAACTAGGTACCTAGGTCAAAGGATCAAAGGGTTACAACAAAAAATACAAAAAGGAGAAAGGTAGCATTATTTTTGTGATGGATCTTAGGGTTTTTCGGTATAGTGTAGTGTATAGAAGAAGCGAAAGGTATTAATGAGCATGAAACATGAATTCATTAAGTAAGAAATAAAGTAACACATACTGATTTTTCCATCAAAACAAAGCTTTATGCAAAGAATTTTGTTTATAAAATGTAAGGAAAACCATTGAATAATTGATGAATGGAAAGAGAAGATTAATATATCTCATATAAAGCTATAACATAGAAAAAATAACATCACAAACTTACTGCAGATGAATTCCTAGATAATAGTTGCAAATTGTGTCCTTTGATTTCCAGAAAATGTCCAAGTGCAAGCTACAATAATTCTGTCCTCTGAAATCCAACTTGTTCTATCACCGGTAAACTGATACATAAAGACCAAAACAAAATCTCCCCACTCTTAGAGGTTGAATCAATGACTCTAGGAACTGCTCCATGAGGTGTTCTAACCAAACCCTAATGTCTAGGGAAGTAAAAAACGACTTCTACAATTAACTTTGACTCCAACCTCTCTCATAAATGAGTTCAAGTTTACATAAAAACAACTTATAAATACTAACCACCCATTATTTACATTTACTTTTACCCCTCACATTCATCTACTTCACCCTTCTGATTTTTACCAGAGTCAAACTAGGAATTACAAAAAATTACATAGTGAAAAGTTTACAAAATCTTAGAAATTTCTGGGTGTACAATGAGCTATTGGAGGCCATTTTTGAGTGCCTTTCTGAAGTCCAAATCCATATTGAAAGCCATTTTTGGAAATCTGGGAGAGTGTAGGTGTCTTTAGAGTATTGTTTCACTCAAAGTGACCAATTTTTGGCTGAGATATGACCATTCTCCCAAGGTGTGTCCAGGTGCGCAACAAAATGGAAAGAGAGGGGTAGAAAGGGGTTGTTTGGCCTTTTTTATGCAAATTTCTCAAAACCTGAGCCTAGAATAGGAAAGTGGGAAAATGGGGTTTGATATGGGGTCATAATCTTTCCAAAAATGCTGATTTTACATCATTTGGAGCCCTGAGGAAGAAGCAAAGCGTGAGCTCGCTATGCTGTTAGACAAAACAATTGCCAAAAAATTGCAAGTTTGCACCAAAACACAAAATTTCCTCCAAACCATCCCAAAATTTGTCTAGATATGCCTCCTTAGCACACCCAAAACTTGCTAACACTCCCTATCATACACTATTATTCATTCATTTCCATGCAATTGAAACTAGTCATCCCTTGTGTTTCCCTGACACTACCTAACATAAATTGTCAATGCCTCCTTAGCACACCCAAAAATTGCTAACACTCCCTATCACACACTCTTTTTCATTCATTTACATGTGACTGAAACTATTCCTCCCTTGTGTTTCTCTGGAACTCCCTAGCATGCATTGGCACCACATCTTAACACCTGACACCTCTTGGCATGCCTTAGCATTGGGCATGTCTTAGAATGACTAACATAACTTGTAACTTTATAGCATGTGTTATATCTTCCTGGCATTCCTTTCACACCTTGGCACTCCCTAGTTGTCATATCCTCATAGATAGCCTTACTTTTTTTGTGACTTTGGAACCCAACCAAGTCATTGAAAAAATAGTGTTGTCCCTAGACAAAAGTCTCCATTTGTCTAAAATTGATTTTTCTATCCTCTTATTGTAATCACAGGCTTACCTATTGCAAGTCCTATTATGAAATTAGCCTAATACACTTCTTCCTTGGGACACCTAGAAGACACTCTTATTCGTTTGTTTCCATGCACTTTGACCCAGTTCTCCCCAACACTCCTTGACATGCATTGACATTGTCTGGCATGTGTTATCATTCCTTTTTCATTCCTTGGCATGCCCTAGAACTCCTTAGCTATCATGCCCTCATAACTACCCTTATTGGTTTTAAGACTTGGGAACAAACCAAGTCCTACCTCGACTACAACATCTTGACCAAGTTACAGTTACTACAACTATACTATCCCTTGTTCACCTAAGAATGGCCTATAACTCATCTTAATCTACTCATGCCCAATCTTAGCTCATCTCACTTAAGAAGTTACCAAGTCAAGGCTCATGTCTAACCATGGCCATAAAACAACTAAGCAACATATTTTACATCTTGACATGGCATAGCACCTGGCATGTCTTACAATCCCTTGGCACTATGTGGCACATGTTGGCATTCCTTGCATGCCATGACATGATTTAGCACTCCCTATCATATCGTACCACTCCTTGACATGTCATGACACTCTTGCATGCCTTGGAACTACCTAGCATATAACTTTGTCACTCCCTCCTGAGCACACTTGGAATTCACTGACCATACACTCTTATTTGTTCATTTCCATGCATTTTGAACTAGTTTTCCTTTGCATTTATGTCACACTACCTAACACTCCCTAACACACATTGGCACACCCTGACAAAATCTTAATCGTTCATTTGCATGCATTATTTTCACCTATTGCTCCCTCATGTTTCCCTAACTCTCCTTAACACTTCCTAGCATGTATTTTTGATGGACCAAAAACTATATATAGGGAAGCTCATCCTCCATTTGTGGACAAGAAAATTTGGTTAAGTCTGTAATGGGAAGTGCGAAGATAACCAACCAAGAGAAGGAAACAAAGAGAGAATATTTTGGTGTTGTTTATGGGTCTGTTTTAGGGCTAATAGATTCACACATGCGATGGAAGGAAGAACTATCTAGTATAGAAAAGGTCAAAGATATTTTTGTTGTCTAAGAAGTCGAATCAAGGAAGAAGATAAGCAAGGTTACACGCTGAATTATAATAAGAGTTCATACCATCCAAGCGAAGAAGATCAAGGTTCAAAAGGTTGGTCAAACACACATTCTAGGGTTTATGCAAGAGGGCCAAGAACTATAGATCTGATCCATGGAAGTGGAATTTGAAGGATAGTCGAGTTATCAAAGGAAGAAGCCTAATCATCATTGACTCAAGGAAAAATAAGGAAGTTGAATCAAGGAGGCTTGTGACTCGGTCTTGGAGAGGTCATTGAGTTAAGGGTCTAGGCCATGGTCTTGGTATTCGTCAATTGAAGTCTATATAAGAAGAAGATCTCGTTTTGGTTTTCCTCTCGTGTTGGAGAGGTTTTGGCCCTGGTTGATCGCATATTCTATGTGTCTCTTGTCTCCTCATTGTTTATGCATTGGTAGATGTTTGATGAAGAATATTGTTTTGAGCATTGTTTGTTATTGTGGATTAGTCTTTAATGTGTTTGTGTATGAAAAATTGCTTAGGTTTGTAAACTATGAGTAGAGCAGTGTTAGATTGATGCATGCTTCCTACAATAGAATATGTATCCTACTTAAACAATTAATTTAGTGGAAACATGGGTATTTGGACAATTATTTTGGAATTTACGCACCTTACAAGTACATCAACTCATATAATGCATAAATATAATGGAAAGTTGTAACGTGTTGCATCATAGAAAGGATGTTGATAAAATATGATAGCTTAAATGTACATGATAGTTTGGAAAGGTGGGGAATAACTCTTATTTATACATAGGTAGCCTAATCAATTCCTTTTTTAATATTTAAATGTCCATGATGATTTTGAAAGTAGGTGGGTGGAAATTCTTACTCATTTCATAGATAGCCTAACGAGTACTTTTCTCTATCTAGAATGATACTAGATATAAAACTTTTTTGTATTGTGTGCTTCTTTAATTTTTTTATAATATATCATGTTATAAAAACTTTAAAATAAGCTTCTCACTTTGGTTCTTGCATTTGTGGTAAAATCTGAACCCAGCTTCTAAAAGTAGTGTTATTCTGGAGGATACCAACAATATTTTCACTCCATAAAGGTTTTAACCTATCTTTAGTATTTGATGAGTTTTTTTGGATGATTTTACTTTAAAAATAAAGATGCATCTACAATTTTCTCACTTGCTAATTTAGAATCAAATGAAAAAAATAAATAATTACTTTACATTTATTTGTAGAGTTTACCTAAAATTGATGGAACATGATGATTACATCAAATGAGTGTGAAATTGAATTGTCAAATTTTATTAATGTCCTCAATGCATACTTTGTTAATATTAGCTATGAGGATTTGGGGTTCAAGGCTTAGTCACTTCACAATTGAAATAAAATGAGATCAAATAAGACAAGGACTTGCAAATTATTAGTTATACGTAATGACATTAAAGTGTGTAAACACAAAGTATCAAAATTCAAAGTAGAATCAACCCTTGTGTATGAAAATTCAGTCAAGCATTTTTTTTCGCTGAATTCCCCCTCAAATATACATTTGATTAATGCAAAAGCTTAAAAAACCACATCTATGTAATCGAGGTATCCCTCTTAGATGGATAAACCTTTCCCCTTGGCTTCCCATTGACTTTGAGGTTGTGTTCCCCTACACTCCTATATGCTTACTAGGGATACTACACTCCAACATGATGGATTCTAAGATATATTGTGATAGGGGGGATGAGGGTTTCGGAAATTCTTGTTGCCACAAGAAGTCTTGCCATGTTTAGTTCAACAATACGGAAGAAAAATGCTCATGTAGAAGGATTTATGGTTCTTTTTCAATTGTGGGAAATAGAAATGCCATACATTATGGTGCTTCTTGGTACAGTATTACTCATTCATGGAGAAAGATCAATGGTTCCTTAGGTGGAACTATACCAATGTGTGGGTGGGACCAGGGTCATGAGATTCATTTTTTACTACCATCAAAATGAACTACAACCAAATTGACTCATGAGGTTCATTTTTTACTGCCATAACAATGAACTACATCTAAATTGGTTATAAAAGACTGCATTGTTAAAAGTTGATTTTTAGCTTTAAAGTTTGACATAATAATTATAAAACCAAATCTCATTTGTCTAAATAACATGGAAACCCATAATATTAGTATTAGATAATTAAACATTAATAATAAATATTTATAGTTTTTTTGCTTAATTATATAAAATCCAAATCTGAATTTGTTTAAAATTACAACTTACAACATGGTTAACTATTTTGTAATTTTGAAAAATAAAAAATATAATTTTTTGAAATGAGTATACGATAAGATAAGAAAGTATACATTCCATACATTTTGATATATTCATAAA
>APFE030515349.1:216673-252901 GCA_000404065.3 Pinus taeda
ATATATTTTTATAAATTAGTAGTTAAATAATTTAGTTAATTTTTCTAGTTAGTTAATTATTTTATATAAACATTAGGACACAATATTCTATTTTGCCATTGGTTTGGTTTATAACATATCAAATGATTGGAAAAGGATTTTGATAAAACCATCCTATAGAAACTGTTATCAACTACTAGACTATCTATAATATTAAATATCATCAACCAAAGACATTAATTTAATAATATATAAAAAATATTAATTATCTATTATCCATCCCATTAATAGTTTTCTCCCATAAATACTTTTTTCATCAGTGATAAGAGAGATTATGTTAGGTAATTTGCAATAATAAAGCTTAAGAGAAACAAACTATTGATTATTATGTCTATAATACAAACATAATTTCAACTATGATAAATATGGAAAGTTTCATAATTACATAAAAATAGTGATAGAAATAATTGTAAATTTATAAAAATAAACAAGTCTCAAAAATCAAAATACAAAATAGAAAACCATCATTTAATAAATTTTAAATACAAAACAAATAGGAGTACTACTACAAGAAAATACTCATCTTCATTTATAAATAACGAGCGTATATCTATCTCTCTCGAGCATCAAGAGAGATCAAATCTCTCCCTCTCTCTCTCACACTAGAAACCTCTTTAAGTGAAGAGATTTGATCCTCTCAAGGCTTGATCTACAGTTAAAATGGATCTAGGTTGCTTTAGTTATTAGCCTTTGAATAGGAAATGGATCTAGGTTGCTTTAGTTATTAGCCTTTGAATAGGCTACATTGCAGAAAAATACCATGGACAAAAACCATGGGTTAGGAGTACCATGGGAAAAAACCATGGGCAAGAAAAAACTATGCATTAGAGAATTTTATGTTTTTTAATTTTTTTAATTTGATTGACTGAGCTAAAATGCCAAATATTATAACATATTCCCCAGGTGGAAAGGGTCTCTTGGCACAAAAATCTAACAACCAAAAATACATTAAGAAGGGCCTAGAATAAAATACCTATATTATAACATTTCTTCTCAAGACTTCAAGGTCTCTCTTGCTTGTTTTAATTTATGAAAGAAAATTGATGAGAAAAAACTAATAAATTAAACAAATACTAAATACAGAACCATGGAATCTAACAAAACCATGTGCCAAAACTAGCAAATTAAATGAATATAAAGTACAAAACCATGGAATATAAAAAAACTATTGGCCATAACATTTTTTCAAAGTTATTTTAACATAAACAAATCTAGGGACTAAAAAAGAATGGTTTGGTAAGTTATAACCATAGGCGATACCATTTTTCTTAAAGTTATTTTAACATAATCATATCTAACAACTAAAAATGAATGGTTTGGTATGCTATAACCACAAGTGATATTTATATATGATATTTAACTAAGTAGAAATTAAAAAAACTCACAATTTAATAATTTATTTCACTTATTTATATTGATCAAGCACACTTGTTAATTGGAAACATTGACTCACATAACAAATTTTAATGTATCCAATAGAATAAAATGAAAATTAATAAAAAATAACTAATATCAAGAAAGAATATCAAAATTTAACTATTAAAATTTAACATAAAAATAGATTTACTATACAAAACCATATATATGATGCATTAAAATAATTAATATAAAACATGACTACATATAATAATCATTTAATCAATGCAAATACAAATATGAGATAGCCATTATACACTTTAACAATAATTATGGTAAATAATATATACTAGCCTAGATCCATCTTAATTTCAGATATACCAACACCCTAAAGGGATCAAATCTCTTTTATAAATTAGTAATGTGTATAGATATTTTATGTATATTTTTATAAATTAGTAGTTAAATAATTTAGTTATTTTTTTTTCTCACAAACTAGCAATTTAATATCTAGTTCAACTATACTTTTAAAACATATTATTTTTATTATTATAAAGATTGGTTTTCTATTATAATGGATTAAAGATAAAATTTTGAAAGTTTTCTCTTTAGATTTTGTCTTCAAACACATGTTGTAGTATTTATGGTTTTTCAAGTGGCAATAGTTCTAGACAACCCTCTATTTTTGGCTCTATATCCAATGGAGATCAACTCAATCTCCACCATCTTGTTACCCAACCATGAAAACAATAACCCAATAACTGTGTGGAAAATGATACAATAGATACCAAATTTGAGGTCCACTCATGTCACATCCAAGAATATATACAATATATGTGGGATCATGTACTCATCCAGAAAATGCAAAGGCTAAATCAAACTTGAATTCGTGCCAAGTGTTTCTTCGCTATTGTATTTTCCAGCGTAGAGGATCAAACATGGGTATTCAAGAATGGCTTATGCGAGAAATGGAAGCTTTGTTGATCAATACAAGTATTAAGGAATAGCCAATGTGAGCAGCTAAAGCCTATGAGCAACTACCTATGAACCATAGTATTCAAGAATGTTAATGATGAATGCTTGGCTTTATGTTTCATTTTTTTCTTGTTTTTTCTCTCTCCTCATTTCTTGAATGTGAAACAAATGCTTGGTTGTATGTTTCATATTTGTCTTATTTTTCTCTCTCCTCATTTCTTGAATGTGAAATCTCCAAACTCTGTTTCTCATCTCATTTTCGTTTCTTGTTTCATTTCCCCTTTCTGGCTTCTAGTAACATAGATTTCAAGCCCTTCCTTCTAGCTTTGGTTGAATTTCTGCATTGTTCTCAACTCCAAAAACAGGTGATAGAAGGGATGGGTAGAAAGCTTGGTACCTGAGATAGAGTTAAAGAGGAAGAAACATTGAGTTAGACACTACAAGATTCCTCTCGTGGGGTAAAAGGATCACAACAAGGCCACAATAAGCCCCCAAGAGAGAAGATGCTACTGCATCCAGTGGTAACAATCAGAGTATGGTGCAACACTGTATATTAAGGTCCACCAATGACATCATATTAGCAAAAATCTAAGCATGAAAATAGATTGAAACAAAAAAAAAAGGGAAACCCTTACTAATTTGTCAGGCCCTTGCTCAATAATCGGGAAAAAATTGGGTATGAAGAATCAGGGATCCCTTCTTCAAAGTCCCTGTTTGCTTTTATAGATCTCTTCATATTGATGGATGGCTTCAACCCTCCTTGAATGGCCATTGGATGAGTGCTGGGCAGTTGCATTCGTTAAACTTCCTGGCAATTGTTTGAAATATTTTTAATTTAAAACTTTTATACAAAACTTTGACTTTCACATTTTATAATTTGGTGTATATGTTTTCTTCTCATGCCACATTTGTTTAAATAAAATACATATTTATTTTCTTTTGATTACATTTCTCAACTATGGCCATGGATTTATCTTGGACAAGTAATGAAAATAAGATATGTCCTGGGGAATTGAACATATGTTTTTTCATCACTTGTATCGATATGCTTTGACAACACAAGCACAGAAACTTGAACCCATCACTTCATCGCACTATGACCGATAGAGAATTTCCTAGCCGTTGAGCACAACACATAGCCATATCATTAGAAGATATACTGGTGTTATTATTTCACCTTGAGATGAATATATATTTGTTTTATTGCAGTAGGGAAACAACCGCTACATTACAATACATCAACTATACTCAAAGGCAAAAACTATTTTTCCTATACAACCATGTTGAGAGTAATAAGCATCTTCCCATGTGTCATCATAGCAACAAATTCCATTTTTCTAATTCATTGTGTTTCTCATTCTAATGACTGCCATTATTGTGCAAGTTTCTCATGTCACTTTTTTCCTACATGAAAGTTGATAAGTAAATTCTAAGACAATACTAAATGTTAAATTTTAGCAGACATTCTGAAAACCTTCTTGATCTAGTTTCTAACATGGTCCACAATATTCTTTGATATTACTACGATGTATCTCTTCCAAAACTTGATTGTCTTTCATAGCTGGACAACTAATTTGATAAATGATCTCTTTAAATATGTCTTGGACTCGAACATTATTGGATGTTCTTGAAGATGGGCCAAGTCTTCACCCAAAACGTCCAAACATATCAATAACAACACATAATGTAACATAAATATTCATCCTCATCCAATTATTAAATGTGGAAATATTCCTCTAAAATCTTGGATTTCCCATACACTGGGGCTATTACTTATATAACCCCTAGTTTTAGTTTCTCTTGCATGTTTAGCGATTCAGTTGGAATACGTCAAAATATAGAGTTCCTTGATGTCTTCACTCCAACTTCTTGGATGCCATCTCAAAGAAAGTCTCAAAGGATATTCCAAATATTATATTTAGAGGTGGCAATTTCGACCCGAAAGGTCGAGTATCGTTGCCATTAGTCACACTCTTCTATGTACGTGTACAGTACCAAGCAATTTATCATCAATAAACATTGTTGCAAGACAATAATTGTTCAAATAAATTTATGAGACGTTCTGGATATCTAAAGAGGTTTCCTTATAAAGCTCAAGTTCATAAAGGAATCCAACATATGGATCATGGAACAGTGGATCCTCACATTAATATATTCACCATGGGACTGAGACAAAGATATACAAATTGTAAACTCCCTCATGTATATGAGAAAGTGGTGTTGGAAACTCTCCACGTTATAATTGACATTCTTATCATATTCAAATGGTGTCCTTCCTCAATATAAAAAATTCTTCAATAATATGGCCACTCTCCCACATGTGTCACTTTTCCCAATCCTCACACTTAATTGGCATTCTACACCTACGCATTTCATTCAACAATGCGTATGTCTTGGGACTTTATATCCACTATAGTGAGCCTTCATCCCTATCCTATTACAAAGCAGACTTCTCAGGGTAGGGGAAATCACAACTCCCTGCCCTCCCTCATTTCATTGCAACATGAAAATAATTTCTTGCTCTCTTTCCATTTCACGACAGTTCTTCGATCAGAAATCTCAATTTCAAGCCCTTCCTTCCAGCTTTGGTTGAATATTTTCATTTCTATCAACTCCAAAAGTAGGTGATAGAAAGGATGGGTAGAAGGCTTGATACCAAAGCTAGAGTTAAAGAGGAAGAAACATTGAGTTAGACATTGGAAGATTCCTCTCCTGGGGTAAAAGGATCACAACAAGGCCACGATAAGTCCCCGAGAGAGAAAGAAGATGCTACTACATGCAGTGGTAACAATCAGAGTATGGTGCAAGATTGTATATTAAGGTACCATTATCATCTCCTCAAGACCTCGATTGCTGAGGAGAGAGAAAATATTTTAAAAGTAGAATCTGGCAAATTTGAGGCTATAATTATCAAAGTGGAAAGCTTGCACAATTTTGTTTAGAGACCTCATGAGCAAGTTACAGATGTTGATATAATCTTTGATCTCACATCCACACTCCTCACTATTGTTAACAAATCCAAAAACAATGATGATGATACTCCAGTTGATTTTATTAGTAGTGATATTCTAAGAAACTATAGTGACTAGGCATATGGAAGTAGGTCTTTGGAGGGAAATGACGATCAAACCAAAATATCATGGAGAAATATTGGGCTTTTAGTTGCTTCTGTTTTCCAGCATGTGGTAGGAATTTTCACTATGCTTGGACCAATGGATAATGAACCTAAGCAAAGGAAATCTATAGTACAGAGAAAATAGACTAAGCCAACAGAAAGCACTCGATTTGAAGCAATGAAAGAGTCCCCGGAAGATGAAAAATCAGAAACATACAAGAATATGGCAAGCATATTTAAAATTTTTCAAAAATAGAAGCAAGCCAAATTAGAGAATTGGTTCTAAATAGAATATCATTTTCGTAAACAGTAGAAAACATCTTTGCGTTATCATTTCTAGTAAAGGATGGTAGAGTTGAAATAAATGTCGATGAAAAGGGAAAACATTTTTTTGTTCTCAAAAATGCTCCCAGAGCTACAGAAATGGCATCTGGAGAAGCTTCTTACAACCAATTTGTTTTTCGGTTTGATTTTAAAGACTGGAAGTTGATGATGGAAGCTATTGAAAGTGGTGAGGCTTTGATGCCTCACAGAACCAATGACTTATGATTCCTTGTTCTGAGAAGGCTGCAGAGACTCCTATCAGAGAGATTTCAAGAAACAGGGGTAGAGTGGTACCTCCAACTCCTGAGGTGTAGGAGGATGAATGTGGAAGTGATGATGGTGGTGGAGGTATTCAAAGACTAGAACCAAAGAAGCGAAATAAGTGTCTCCTATGACTTTTATTTCTTTTTTGGGTGCTTTTTGTTGGAAACTATCTATGTTTCTATCAGTACACTGTAATTTAGATAGGAAGCTAATCTTTAATTTAAGAAATCTGGTATATAAATGCTGCTATCTTGTTCTCATAATTAGTTATAATAAATTTTACTGGCAATGCAAAACCCTAGTCATGTAGTACACCCCTTTAGGCATGGTTCCAAGGCCTAGGCAGAAGGCTAGCATCACGTAAAAGGAAATTGTTAATGTGAGATGTAAAGTTTGATCTGTTAAACCATGATTAGTCTCCTTGTGATAGTATGTTGTAATTTTATGTTTGAAAAGTATTTTGAGATACCACTGTTGAGTTATGCAATGGGTATGTATTTACTCCTAATTACGTTGCCTTTTTCCTCTTTTCTTATCTCTCTCGTACCTTGATACGCTAACATATTTATGGATTATGATAAGAAACAAATGAACTACTCTTGATTAATATTTAGCCACCATAACTAACTCTTATTCTTTTTATGCATAAAAATGACGAAAGGAACAGTTGTTGTTCCCTAGAGACGGAACAACGTAAACCAACAGAGGAATGAGGTGCGCCAGTTGCGGCCAGGCCAGAGGATGAACTAGGAGGATCAATGCTAAATAAGAAGAATTTCAGAAGATAGTATTCAGTTGTGAATCCCTCAGGATCTCCCGATCCTAAGGGGTCACATTTATCTTTTACCCTTTTTGACTAGAAAAGTGAAAACTGTAGGGGGAAAAGGGGATTGATCTTTGTTTATTTCAAATTGTAATTTTAATTTAAATACTCGTGCTTTTGAGGAGAATGACTGTATTGTAATGAGGATTGAGTTCAATGGTTAATACATAATTTACGTTGTTGTTCATTCGTATTCTCTGAAGTAGCTCAACAGTATTCGCTGGTGGCTAAGGGCTAGACCTCTGGTGGATCAAACTATTGTCCTTTGTGTTATATCTTTTTAATTCATGCCAATTTGATTGGTTTGATGTTTTTCCATTCTCTATGAGTTTATATTGTTTTCTATTTTCCGATTTCTTGTATTAAAGCTAGTTTACTTTCCTTATGTGCTTCCCAGTTTTGTCATTTGATTCCATTTATGCTTACTATAGATTAAATTGATTATCAGTTAAGGCATTGAATCTTGTTGATTATGATAAGAGTGTGGTTATTATAGAATCAGCTGAAAGAGATTGGTTAATGCTACTGAACTCTTGGTTGACATCATTTCCATTTGAATTACTTAATTGAGATTGAGTGTGATTTAGATAGAATCAGCTAGAAGAGATTGGTTAATGCTACTATGCTCTCGGCTGATGCTATTGTCCATTGAATTTCCTGTTTGAGATTTGATTACGATTTCAGTAGAGGATTAAGTCTTGATGCTTAGGTGTACTATTTCTGTTAACAGTTGCAGTTTGAGTTTTATAATACATCCGTTACTCTTGTATCAAAGTTTTATATTTCATTTTAATAAGCATTACTCTATGGATTCATAGCTTGCACATATTACATACACTCTTCGAATAAAAGGACTTTCCCAGGTTGATAATTAATGTGAGACAATTATGAGTTTTAAAAGACATCTTTTAGCACCCAACAACCACACAAGAACAAAGTTTTCGATTGTGTACTTGGTTTAATTTCAGAATACATAGAGATGAGAGTAGGGTAAGGCCAGGCAAAAATAAATGTAAATACAAAGGTTCAAAAAAATAGCTAGCAACCCTTACCATACCCAAACCCTTTTACTGGCACTACGGGATAAAGAGATCCACCTAGAGGCATGTGGAGAATAAGTAGGGATATGCATGCTCTGGATTGACTAATTTCTTGAGCCTAGCTCAAGCAAGTGCAACTAGTACATGGAAAGAGATTAGGAATATATATCTATTAAGTATGTGTATATGAAATTCATTATGTCCCCTTTTATTTTCAAGGTGGGAGGAATGTAATGGAGAAATGGAGATCGTATTTGTCCTCTATATCCCACCTATCAGGACACTAGGATAAGTCCCAATAATAAGAGTTGGGTTCACTCATAAGTATATGATTGTAAAAGGCCATCATGAAATTTATTAAGCTAAGTCATCCTTTAGTTGAGTTTCAACCTTTAGTTGAAGCTTCAAGCAAGATACTTGACCTCTTTTAAACCCTTCAGTCTTCCTGGAATAGCTAGAGAACAACCCTATTTAACCCATTTTGAATGCCTCTTCTTGCTGTGATCTTAAACTTCAAACTTCAGCCCTTATCCCTACAAGAGAACCCAAGAACAACACTCAAAAAAACCTCTCTTTCACACGTTGTAGCTACAACAAAACATAAGAATTCCATGTTGCTTCTAGGGATTCTTTTTTGTTGTCTTATGGATCCTTCTTGTAGTGGCTAGGGCCTCCCTTTGACTACATCTAGGGCCTCTATGGGTGCTGCTTTAGACCTTTCTTGACTGCGACTATAAGCTTCTTCTTGATGGATGATAAGGGCTTCCCTCTTGCTATAGATTAAGGCCTCCTTTGTTGTGGATAAGAGCCTTCCTTTCACTGCATATCTGGCCTCTCTTGACTGCATCTTTATGCCTTTCTTGGCTGCGTCTTAGGCCTCTCTCTAGACTGCATATTAGGCCTCTCTCTTGTTGTGGCTAAGCCTCATTTTGACTGTTGTTAGGGCTTCCTTTTATTGTAGCTAGGGCTTCCTTTTTTACTATGGCTAGAGCTCCTTCAAGACTGCATCTAGGTCTCCCTTCATGACTATAGCTAGGGATCCTTTATGAATGCAACTAAGGCTCGCACTATTGGAACCTGCTAGCATTGCACTGCCCGGGGACTCCTACACTGTAGCACTCTCTACTGCTTCCTCCGCATCCATCTCTACCCACATCCACCAGTCTTGCTACTCTCTCTTCAGGGCTCTCATAGATAATCTAAGAGTTTTGGTACCTCAAGTATCTGCCCCTCATCGCTTGTGGTCCTCCTGACTATAGCTCAATGTCTCCTCACCTCTTCTCTAGATGTACACGAGCACTACCTATAATCCCTAGCCTGCCCTGGGACACTACGACATGAGCACTAATGCATTAAATATTCTAAAAGGTCACTTTCTTGTTAATTTGACCATGAATATCTCTTCTACAAAGAAATATTTCTTAGCTTTATTTACGTTAGTGGTTTGATAAGAACATTTCTATAATCTTTTCACTGAATTTCTTAAATTTTTTACATTTATGCTTTTTGACAAAAAAGGGCTAACATTTTACCTTAGCTAAGTAAGGATTCTTTAAATAACCTTCTAGCTTGGTTTCTTTTTGTTCCATCTAAGCTTGGAAAAGTGTCATGAATTTACATTGAACAATGTAAGAATCTAGTCTTCTCCAGAAACAATAAAGCCAACTCTTTCCTTTTGCAAATTACCTACCGGTTCTGGACATATTCTTTGAAATTTCTATGCTGAAGGTGTTGGATTTAGGTAAGTGATACAGAATGCACACTTACAGTTCTATTGTTCACCTATTAGACCAATGAAAATTATAGGAAAAATTGGAAGGGTTGGACATGAATGTTCCAACCATACTCTTATTGGCCTGCAATACATATATTCATCACACATATCTACAATACTATTATTCGCCTATTCTGCTAGGGCATATTGTAGGAAAACTGTTAATGTTGGACTTCATTGTCTCAAGTTCACACACCAGCACTAAAGATGCAACGTATTGTGTGCATCCTTAGATATGTTTTACATTGCAAGCTATCTGTTTAAATAAATGCATGTATAAAACTTATATATTAGCAAAATAACCATCAATATTTTTTTCTAGCATTTTGGGCTGAATTCACAATAGTATACTAGAAAGAGTCATTTCAATGTCTGGAAATTAGGATATATAAATGTGAGATATGTACTCTGCATCTTTGGGTTATCTCCTTTTCAAATCTGAGTTTTTTTAGGCTACATGTTAATTGTTGGAACTTTGAACTCTGAATAAATTCTTGAATGGACTTCGTAAATACTCGAACGAATGGACTTCATAAGGCAGTGGTACCATAAATTGTGTTATGCCAAATATTTGACTTCCATGTTTCCACAAAATACAATGTCATCAATTATATATATATATATATATCTATATATATATATATATATATATATATATATATATATATATATATATAGTGAATATATGATATATATGATATATATATATATAACTTATGTTTAATATTATATATATGTTGGAGCGGTTCCTTTATGTTTTACTATAATCCTGATGCTGACAAGATTTAGCTGACTTTTTTCATCAATTGTTCATAGAATATGCAAAAGATTTCATTCTCAAAATGTGGTAAAAATTACATTTCTCCTGATTTATTTTTTTATTGTTCATGACAAGATAATCATGTTGCAGAAATGAGGTATCCTACAGTCTGTTTCAATTTGTGGATATTTTTTTTCCTCCCATTTTTTTACAAGGATGTAGATTTGATTTTTCATGTTGATGGTTTTTGCAAGTATCTTATCTAGCCCCAAATGCTGGTAATGGAGCATATCTTGAGAAGTAGTTGTGGAAACAGACTATCAGAGGTTAATGTTACAATAGCACTTGAAAGGGCAACCTCATGTCTTAGTTCTAAGTCATTTATTTGCGTTTCTTAGCTCTAAGTCATCTGTTTTTGAGCTTTACTTGATCAATTAATTCACTAATCCAATATGCCTGGATTGTATTTCTCACCTGATGTTAGTTACTTGACATGGTTGATATAACATTCAATTCTAGGCCACTTTTATTTTAAGTCAGAGATTTATTGATTAAAAGGATGTTCATATTTTGATTGGTGTATTTGGAGCTTGATTTAAAAAAAGTTCTAAATTCCACGTTGATGTTATTTTTTCAAGGTGAGCTCTTTGCACCAGTAAGGTCAGATGAGTCTTAGAACATAGATATACAACAAGAACATCTTTGGCCTTTGTTGTGTATCTGTTATTCTTTATATCATTGA
Source organism: Pinus taeda (assembly GCA_000404065.3). Taxonomy (NCBI): domain Eukaryota; kingdom Viridiplantae; phylum Streptophyta; class Pinopsida; order Pinales; family Pinaceae; genus Pinus; species Pinus taeda. The sequence goes on from APFE030515349.1 coordinate 227,886, forward strand.
TGGATGGTTATTAATTATGTAAAACAGAGGACGGGAAGGTCTTACCAATTCTCTTGACAAAACAAAATAAAATGGAGTGGTAGAATTGTGTTTTAAAGGGCGAGCTAGAAAATCAGTACTTGAAAGGTAGAACTTGAGAATGGCAAGCTATCTGATCTGGATCTAGAGGCACAATAGACCATGGAAAACAATGATGGTATTGACAAGTCTTCCTAGAAAATAAGCTTTAATTGTTAGACCACTGCCCAAATTTCAGTTATCTGCAATGTAAATAGTGAATCTAGCTTTATTTGTATGAATAATGACTTTGGCCATTGTCCTATTCATTTCCTATGAATGATTTTGATTTTCAAACTCCAACTAGTTTGTTGTTAAATTAAGTAAAGCTTTGATGACAAACTTATAGTTTTCAAATCTCTTTTTCTAAATCTATTTTCTTGAGCAAATTTGTCTTTTTACTTTAGGTACTGCATATTGCTACCGTGTGACATATGCTATGATATAATTGCTTGGATAAATAGACAAAATTGTTGTACAACATAGTCTTTTTAAAATCTAAGGAAACAATATTTCCAAATACGAAGTTTATTAATTAAGAACATCTTTTAGACTTCTTTGCTAATTTATGATTATATTTCGGTAGGGGATTTTGTGTACGCTGATATTGTGTTGTCTCTTTGGTTTTTTTCAGGTAACAATGGTTAGTAAGGAATGTGTTCTTGAGAAGCATGCACACATCTTATTCTACTTCTTGAGGAAAGAGATGGCTTGAGGAAGATTGTTTGAGGAGTTGGTTCTTTTAATGGTAGGCACGAGTTGGCTGAAGTGGTATTAAATGAGTTGATTATGCAATAAGTTTAAAAAACAAGAAAAGGATATGCCTAGGTGTTCATAGTCTCCAAAATATGCAAGAAAGGATAGAAACATTTAATTTTGTATCCAGTTTTGTTGTCCAAGGTATGACCTACATGGAACCTCGAGAAGAGGCATGTGATTGGCCATTGATTAGGTAAGGAAAAATCAAGCAAGGAGTTTTACAAAAAAAAGAGAACACACAGAGAAAATCTCTCTCTCTTGCATAAAAGTAACTTCAAAAAGAGGAAAGAAAAATAAGAGAAGAGTATCGAGAATTGCTATGGAAGATCATAGAGAAGAAAACACCTTGGATTGTTGTTTCTTAGTGCTAGAGAGAAGTTAAACAACAACTAAAGAACCATCTTAGAGGCTTTCTGGGCATAAACATCATAAAGACCAGTGGATTTTCTATAGGGATGAAGAACCCACTGGGAACTTGTCGATTAATGAACATGTTGGACTGGGAGAGTCACTCAAGTGCTTGTGAGGGTTAAAGAACCACTAGGAGTTTCCTTGGGGCTAAAGTTATGGTGCTTGACTCACTGATGAACCATCTAGAAATTGATATATTTGTGCATCAACAAGTTATCCATTGATGAACCTTTCTTATTATGGACTCTCTTCTCCTGAAAGTGAGTTAAAAATCTATGCATTGTGGTATGTTGGCATGGATGTGAATATGCTTAAAGAATATGCAATATAATGTCTGTGTAGCTAGTGGATGAAGGTAGTGTGGCCTTGTGACATCCTATTTTAGCATTTTTTATTGGTTAAAAGTCCTCTGATAGCACTCCACCTCAAGCTTTGGAATATAGCTCAGCGGTGATAGTGACAAGTGATAGTGGTTTTAGCCTATCTATGGTTGGGTGGAGGGTTGTAGTCTCGATCTCAGTTGACACACCTTTCAGACCATAAGATAAGTGTTACTTATGATCTTGCACTTGAATGTTCAAATATGTTTAGTATGTTGGGTTAAATCTTATATTTATATTGATTAGTGTGTTAGTTTATTCATGTGACTTAATAAGGAATGTGATTGCTTCCATAATTGAGGAATGATGAATTCCTACAAGAATTTTGGTTAATGGTATGGATTCTTGTATGCATTCACAAGTTCATTTTATGTTATTATCATTCCAAGGGGATTAGTAGATCTCCAAATTTTTTTGAACTTGTTTCTTCTTTGTTATTATCAGTCTGAGAGGCCCACAGACCTCTGAGTGGTTGCGAGATTGAATGTCATCTAAAGGTCCTCAAATATTATGAATGACCAAGTCTATTGGACATTGGATAAACTAATGCTCCCTATGTGTTTCGTGACATGGACTAACTACCTCTTGTGGATCCTTATCTTCGGCAATGCGATCATTGAGTAACACCTACTGGTCTAACGGTAATCGTGATTCCCAACAAGTGGTATCAAAGCATAGGTCACGAGTCTGATACACACCCAACTTGCATTGGGGGAGAGATTGTTGGACTTTGGATAAATCAACGCTCCCTGTGTGTTTGGATAATCGATTAACCACCTCTCGTGGATCCTTATCTCTAGAAATGCGATTGTTGACTAACACTTGTAGGTTTTGGTCTAACGAAAATCATGATTCCCAACAAAGTCTCTGTCCTATTTCCATATTTCTTATGGAAATGGTTATAAGTCCTATCCATTTTTTTCTTTCTCAAGCTTTGGAAGGATAGAGTTCTTGTGTATGTGGGTTATGTTCACACATTTACACTTACATATGCTTTATATGAAGGCACTTCCTTCGCCTGATTATGGGTTGAATACCATTCATACCAACAATAATAATGACTATGGGATGGGAAGAGAATTCATATAAGAGTGTGGGGTGAGAATTCCCTTATACTTATTAACCATTTCTTGGGCTTAAGCGTTATACTACAACCATGTCCCTTATAAAATATCTGTTTTGATGGAACCTTTGGTTGTGGCATACAATCTTGGCATCTAGCTTCAACACCCATGATGCCTTAACTCTTCTTGCATGAGACTATGATCCATGACCATGACGCTCCAGGACACGTCACCCTGAACTGTCTATTCCTTCAATCATCAAGACAACGCAATTGTCACATGGGATTTCTCAATGGTTTCTATTAGGCATTCATGCTTCACCTTCAACATAAGCCTGAAGCCTTGTCACCCCAACCTGCTCTTGGAAATGCACACTTATTCCTCCCAAGGATCTGCTTCTAGGATGGCGTGAGAAGTGGTAGGGGCTACTTCTACTTGGTTTTCAATCTCTCGCATTCTAGAACTCAAATGGACTTTCATGCTAGATCCCCCCAATGCTGAGTCACCTCAATCAGTCTCCTTTTCGCACACTATTGAACCTTTTGGGATATAGATGCTAGGGGGACGTGGATTTTTTCATTCCCATCTTCTAACAATCTGCGACATTATGATAGGTTTGTCACCCTAGTGTTGGTTAGCATCCGACTTGTCTTTTCCACATCTGCTCGCTCCTCACCATCATGACATATTTGGATGAAGATTATAAGGGAATGTGTAAGATTCAAGCCCCAAGGTGAGATGGGAAGGGCGGCCCACACCTATGTATTTCAAATGAAATTATATGTGTTTTTTAATTCCTTCCATTGAGCCTTATGATCGAACAGGATGAGTCAATCTATGACCTAGAGTATGAGCGAGTTACTAGCTGACAAGTGACTTATGACATGGGCAGCCACGAGGGCTACACATGGGGGATGCATAGGTGCCACATGGCATGGCGCTATTTAATTGGCTATGACCTCAATTGACCATATCTAATGATCCTGGAGTTGGGTTGGGATAAAATTTTATATCATCAAAATCATCTAAATGAGACGAACACAATGACATTGTTTGTTTTGAATTTAGTATGAGCGAGTTACTAGCTGAAAAGTGACTTATGACATGGGCAACCACGAGGGCTCCACATGGGGGATGCGTGGGTGCCACATGGCATGGCACTATTTAATTGGCTATGACCTCAATCGACCATATCTGATGATCTAGGAGTTGGGTTGGGATAAAATTTTATATCATCAGAATCATCTCAATGAGACGAACACAATGATATCGTTTGTTTTGAATTTAGTAAAGGTCAAAGAAAGCAAAAATTTGGACCCCATTTCCATGATGTGACTATGGGAGTCAGGTCATCAAAATAATTTCCTCATGCTAGCCTTATCAGGGGCTGGGATTGGTAGGGGGTATGTTACAAGAACAACACAAAGTGCATCTTATTGATAGATTAATAGATATAATGACGGGAAAGACATAGAAAAATATTTTCAATCCAGGAAGCGCCATTGTGAAAATTGGCATTAATAATATTTCAACTTTAAGCACACTTATAGATTTATGAACAAAAATAAATTTCATGACAAGAGGAATAATGGATGAACTACAATTGAACAATCTTCATTATATAAAAATTATCTTACAATTGTTAGACAAATATACTATTAAACAGGAAGGTGTATTAGAATATATTCTAATTCATTAGACTTGTGGGAGCACCCACTTTATTTCATGATATTAACACCTAAAATCAACTTGGGAGTTCATCCATTATTATTAGGAAGACCATGGTTAGCCAAAATTGATACATTTGTTAGTTGTTGATTTGAAGATATGATTATTTCCAATGGACATGCATCAAAAAATATACATTATATCCTCATGCAATAACAATGACTGAAGTAGAAGATATTAAATGTATTGATGATACAAATGATGATGAAATATTGCAACCTATATTAACAATCTCATAAGCCATGACTTTCAAACAAGATATTGATGAAAGTCAAATTCCACATTTCATTAATAATTTCAAGTCGATGTGTTCAAGTCAATTGATTTTGGTAACATAAATGCTAACATTGAACATAATGGAAATAAATAACCAATGCCTTCAAGCAACTTTCATAAATCAAGGAACATAAAATCTCCTTTGGGATAGTTTGTACCTCAATTATTTAACCATCATATACAAAGTATCAAAATCTTTAAATGTAATACAAATAATTGTTTTAGCTTTAAATAGAAACATAATATTTAATATACAATGTATCAAAAAACCCAAATCTTTGAATATAATACAAATAATTGTTTTAAATTTAAATAGAAACATAATATTTAGTATTAAATGAAGTATCCTTTTAATGCGTAACTATTAAATATGTTCAATACAATATATGAATCCACACTTGTGCATTTCATACAATGTATAAAAAAATCTTGATATTCCATTATAATTCCAAGGCACATTGTTGGGCGGCCACATGTGTGAAGTGCGGAGGTGCAAACAAGAGCTATGTGCGGAGATAAGGGAACATGGAGAAGTTCTTTGTACGATAGTTTTTTCGACTCCACTTCCATACTCCACACAATGAAAACGTTCACTACCCCTCTGCACTACGTAGAATTAAAACATTTACCACCCCTTTGCACTCTATATACATTACTTCAATTTTTTAGCCATCATATATAGTGTATCTAAAAACCAAAATCTTTGAATATAATACAATTAATTGTTTTATGTTTAAACAGAAACATAATATTTAATATTAAATGAAGTATCCTTTTAATGTGCAAGTATTAACTATGTTCAGTACAATGTATGAATCCACACTTGTGCATTTCATACAATGTATCAAAAAATGTCAATATTCCATTATAATTCTAAGGAACATTATTGGGCGGCCACATATGCGAAGTGCGAAGGTGTAGAAAAGAGCTATGTGCAGAGATAAAAGAACATGGAGAAGCACTTCTTACAATACAAGTTTTGACTCCACTTCTGCACTTCACACAATCAAAAGTTTCAATGCCCCTCTCCATTGTGCATAATTAAAATATTTACCACCCCTTCGCACTCTGCACTCCTTAATGCGGTGAAAACATATATTATATGTACTATATGTGAAAAATTGCAAATTATTGATGATCCAAATTGGATCAATATATTGTTTGTTATCTATGCCGATGCATTTGGAGTGGAAAAAGTGGAGGAATCAGCTCATGACATTATTTTTATTGGTGTGAACCAGTTTGGCGAAACAGGGTCTGAAACCTCTCAGGAGCGTTTTGAGGCATCAAAAGATGTTTTTTGGGGGTAAAAATTTGTCACTTAAGCGCCACACCTTATCATGTTGTTCTACACACATAAATATTTCCAACGATGTAAGAATCACATCAATTGGAGTCTATATGCAAAAGTTACGCCACTCGGAAGTTGGCCTTCCTGTTTTCACACCTATAGTTCGGGAGGATGTCACATCAGCCTCCACTATTGATGGAAAATGGGATAGCCACATGTTTACGATGTAGAAGACTGTAGAAGAGTCTATTTTGTAACTCTAGTTAAGAGTTGATGTAGTCAAACTTAACCAATAGTAGGCTATCAGGATATGTTATAACAAGGCCACTAGGAGGAAGATGCATTCCACTCTTTCGAGAGAATTTTGTTCCATAGATGAGAAAAAATAGCCATGAGAGATAGGAGGTAGAACACATAGAGAGGATTTGTGCACTGTAGCATCCCATGGTCCACAGGCATTATAACTTCTTTTTATTTGCAGCCATATTTTCAGATAGAGAAGGACAACGAAGTAGCCTCACCTTCCAGCTGGGTTTTCTCTTGAAAGGGTTTCCCAGAGAGAATATATTGTGTCTTATGTGTGTCTGTGAGCTTGTTTTATTTGTTCTCTACTTTTCTGCATAATTTACATTCGCATGCATGTACTAATTACAGTAAAATCTACAGATCTAGAAATTAAATAAAACTGTAATAGTGTAGAATCTCAGATTTTCAATATAATATTATCAAATTTGTTGTGATGAATTTTGCAGTGGAATATATATATATATAATATATAGATATAGTATAGATATAGATATAGATATAGATAGATAGATAGAATAGATATAATATATATAAATATATATATTATATTAATTATATAATTATCTTTAATTATTTATTTATTTATTTATTATATTTTTATTATTATTATTATTATTATTTTTTTTTCTCTGAATTAGGCTATTCTATTATGTACAAAAGTTGAAGATACAGTTACAGTCAGGCTTTACAGTGGGAGCCTGCTGCCAGAGATACTGGCAGACGGGCTCAACCCTTTGGCCATGCTTACAAAAAAGACTCAGAAATTCCCACGCAGGGGAGGACCAAGAAAGTTCCCACGCAGGGGAAAACCAGCATCTAGAACAATGACCACCAATCCCTCGAAGGGGAAAACCCAAAACCATAGCAGAAACCATCAATCCCACGCAGGGGAGTGCCACGGAGGCTAAGTTCCTCATACCCAAAAGAACCCAAAAACCTTGACACTAAGACACGTCGACCCCAAAACCTTGACGCTAAGACATGTCGACGGTCGTGACAGAACAACACATAAACAGACAATGACAAGTGAACGAGGAAACTTGACCAGAGAAGCCAAGAGCCAACACTCAGACCTCAATTCCCGAACTGGAGCCGCGTGCTATTCTTCCGGCTCCTCCTCTTCTGGATCCTCCTCCGACTCCTCCTCCACTATCGGGCAGGGTCTGTAGTAGTCCTCCTCCAGCTCCGTTGTTGCAGCTTCCTCAGCCTCTGCAGGTGGAAATTCATTGCCGTCCTTGTGAGGAGTCGGAGCCTCAACTGTCTTTCCCTTGTCTTCTTATGTCGCGTTGGCCTCATGGCTTTCTTCTTGCAGGGGAGTTGGAACAGGCGGAGAGCTAGTGCCTCCTTCCTCCTCCGGTTCGTCGATGAACAAAACAGAGATATGAGCGTTGATACACGGCCTGGTCAAACGGCTATCGAAAGAGAAGATGGCCGAGCCAAAGAAGGGTGCACCAGAGGTGCCAGAGGAGTTGGCTTCCAGGAGTTGGGTAGGCCAAGAAGGATGAGTGATGGCCGAGATGGGGCAATGACAGTAGCAATGGCAGTGCGGGTAGTGATAGGGAGGGCGGGATTCCTCCGCAGCGGGGCACCGTGAGGATCCCCCTCTACTGGAGCCCCTGTGGCTCAGCAACCGTGGGCGCTCACGAACCATGCTGGCGGGGAGATTCAGGGAGTAATTCAGCCAAATAAACAGGTTCGAGCTGTGACAAAATAGGGCGGAGCCTGCCTGAACCAAGAACTGGACTCGGATTACCCAGAGGTCGGATTGCAGGCGGGCAGGAACGCATAATTCAGAGTGCATGAGGCCAGGAGGGCGGATAGGGCCACTGTTTATAGAGCTTCCAGCTCTACCTCGGTGGTCGTCTGCCATAAAAGCTGCAGTCAAATCCATCGCATAGCCGAGAGGGGAAGCGCAGCCAAGAGAGGCCGAAGCGTAAATGCCTTTAGCCTGCCAACCTATGGCTATTAAAGCCACCGTCCTGGGATTACCGTCTCCTTCACTACCCAATTGCGCCTTGCGCGTGATGGGCACGTGGTCTCCACGGGACCTCTGTCCCATCAGCCTGAAAACCTTAACTATCACCCGCATCCGGGAGGTTGGCATCATGTTGGACCAGGTGTAGGAATTCCTGAGCTTGTGCATGGATTTTTAAAATGTCAAGAGTGCCTGCCTGTAGAGCAAGAGCGCTTCCCACCCCAATGTTGGCGAGTAGATCAGCTACTTTGTTGCCTTCTCTTCTTATGTGTTTGAAGGTGATGGCTCGGTTGTTGAGTAATTCTTGCTGCAGAGTTTCCAGCCTTGCTTCCATCCTCCATCTTGTGGCAACTTTTTTTGCATTTGAACCATTCAGGAGGTGCTTGGCCATATTGATCAGAATTTTGGAGTCACCTTCGACCTCCAGGGGGATTAGGTTGTTTTGTCTTGAGAGAATGATCCCCTGCCAGAGACCTTCCAACTCCGCTGAGTTGTTTGTGTCCCATCCAATATTTCCAAAATAGATCTGTAGAGGCTTGCCTTTGTAGTCTCGGATGATTCCACCATAGCCATCATTCCGAGGATTGCCTTTCGAAGCTCCATCGAAATTGAGTTTATATGAATGCTTAGATGGGGCTATCCACATGGTCTGTTCTATTCTGCTGCTATTGTGTTTGATGGCATTGGAGGACTGCGCTAGAAGTTTTAGATTCCAGTTGTTCCATATAGCTTTCTCATTGTCTTGCATTGGGAGATCGTCTTTGTTCCATGGTCTGAGCTTCAACGTCTCTTCCAAGTTCTCACAAACCTTTCTCTAGATAACATCAGTTGGGGAGTACTGGTCTTTAAATATCCTCTTGTTGCGTTCTTTCCATACATTCCATAGAAGCAGGCCAGGAAGTAAGCGCCATAGGTGGTTGAGAATTTCACATTTATATGGATGTAGTGGCCAATGTCTTAATGTGTTTGTTATATCATTCGGAAGCCTGCATCTTCTCTGACTCCTGAAGTTGGCCTTTTCCCATGGTAGATTAGCCAAGGGACAGTCGTTCAAAAGATGTTGGGTAGTTTCCTCTTAAGATTTGCAATTTACACACATGGAAGTGCCATGATAGTTTCTTCTACGGAGTTTTTCCCAAGTGAGAATTTTTTTGTGCCCAACCTGCCATAAAAAGAGTGATACCTTTGGCCAAGAATCTAGCTTCCAAATTTTGGACCATATTGGATCTATAATGGAGGGGTCAGTGCTTACAATTTTGTAGGCTTCTGTAGTGGTGAAAGCCCCCTTTGGCCTTTAGCCCCATCGTAAGATGTCTTTGTCCTCTGAGTGTCTAATGCTTCTTCGTTGTAGCTCTTTTTCCAGCTCAGCTGTGAAGGGATGTTCCTCATTCCTGGTTAATTGTATACCTTGCTTCCATTTTCTATACCCGAACTCTTGTTCCTGTTCCTAGAATTCCCAAATTTTGTGTTGTTGTTGGTCCTCGTCGAAAAAATTTGAGGGAATATGTAGGAGCGCGTTGAGCTTTGACATTTGGTTCTAGGCATCCATCCAGAATCTGGTTGTGCGACCATTTCGGACTTCCCAGAAGTTGTGTTGTTGAATCAGCTTGAAGTGTTGTTTAGCCGCATTCCATATCAATGAACCCTGGGTGGTGGGAGTGTAGCATATGAGTTCCTCCTGTGGCCTGCTGTTGGCATACTTAGCATTCCAGATGATAGCCCAGGGTTTTCCGGGTGAGGAGAGCCATTACCACCATATTTTGGCACTCATAATTGCATTGCTATGATTTGGGTCTCTCAGACCAATACCGCCTTTTTCCTTGGAAGTGCAGACAGTGTTCCATTTTATTAAGGCCCATTTATGATTGGTTAAGTTTTTTCCCCAGAGAAAACCTCTTTGAAGGTCTCTTAGTCGCTTGAGGACCCATTTGGGGGCTGCCAAGATGGAGAACAAATATAGCGGCATTGCCTGCAATACTGCCTTAATGAGGACAACCCTACTGGCGATGTTCACGGACCTGTAAGTCCATCGATTGAGTCGATGTTCAATCTTTTCCAGGAGCCTTCTCCAAGCAGAGTGCTTAATAGAGGAGGCAATCATGGGGGCGCCAAGATAAGTGGGCGGAAGAGAGGCAACAGGGAAGCCTAAAATTCTTGCCACACCTGTTTTGACTACTGGAGGAGTGTGGAAGAAGAAAATTTGCGATTTAGACTTGTTAATGGTAGCAGTAGAGGCCTCAGAGAAATCATTGAGCAGGGATTTCAAACGTGAGGCTTCCTGAACAGAGGGGTAGCCGTATAACATATTGTCATCTACAAACCGCTGGTGAGTAATTGCAGGGGAGTTGTGAATGGAGAGTCCTTTGAGCTGCTGGGAGAAATGAGAGTGCTTGATAAGGCGACCTAGACCTTCGGCCATTAGGATAAAGGGGAAGGGAGAGAGGGGATCCCCTTGCCTAATGCCCCTGGAGGGCCTGAAGGGCTGTGAAGGGAAGCCATTGACCAAAATGGAGAAAGAAGAGGAAGACAAGAGACTCATGATCCATCAAATCCACATGTGGGAGAAGCCAAAAGCATTAAGCATTTTTTGAATGTATGACCAACTAAGTTTGTCAAAAGCTTTGGAGAGGTCCAATTTTAAGATCATACCTGGCTGCTTATTTTACTTGAGAGAGTGAATGATCTCATGCGTTAGAATAATTTCGTCCAGAATCTGTCTGCCTTCAACATAGCCCGACTGTTCAGGCGAAATTAGCATAGGGAGGAGTGGCTTCAGTCGATTAGCAATTACCTTTGAGATCACTTTGTAGATGACATTGTAGAAAGCAATCGGTCGGAATTTGTCTGGCATTACAGATTCCTCTTCTTTTGGGATTAGAGCTAGAAAGGTGGAGTTAAGAGATGGTAGCAGCCAGTGAAGAGTTCTCGATTCCTCCACTACCTCCCAAACCTCAGTTTTAATCAAGTCCTAGAAGGAGTGGAAGAAGGTTGTAGTGAAGCCATCTGGGCCCGGAGCTTTACCCTCTTTTAGTTGAGACATAGCAGTATCCACCTCCTGTTTTGAGATAGGCCGTAGGAGAAGTTCATTGTGCTCCGCATTTATGAGTTTGGGCACATGCTGAATAATTTTATCAATTGCAGGTCCTCTATCCGTATTTTGCTCTTGATGCACCTCTTTAAAGTGTGTTAGGAATTCTTTCTCTATTTCCTCATGTTGTTCGATTCTAGTTCCATCTTGTTTTTCGAGGAAAGGAATGTTGTTGTGCATTCTGCGTTGTATTGTTGTTCTGTGGAAGAACTTGGTGTTCCTTTCCCCTTCTTTTAGCCATCTGACTCGAGATTTCTTCTTCCATAATATTTCTTCTTGCTTCCGCCTTTCTTCTAGCTATGAGTGAATACTTTGTTCTTCCTTTAGAGTGTCATCTGTGTCACCTTTTGTTATGAGTTTTTGGTGAAGGTTGGCAAAATTGGTTAGTACATTTTGTTTCTCTTTGAATATGTTGCCAAAGGTCTCCACATTCCAACGTTTTAAGTGGTACTTGAGATTTCATAATTTTTGTTGGAATTGGTACATTTTGGAACCCGCTGGTGGGATGAAGGCTTTCCAAGTGGAATGGATGAAGTCCTGGAAATTCGGGTGAGTGAGCCAAAAGCTCTCAAAGCGAAAGGGTCACCCTGTGACGTTGCCAGGACGTTGCCACTGAAGAGAAATCGGCCAATGGTCCGATCCTGAGTGGGGAAGGATGGCTGCCGTGATGTCCCCTCCTATCTGAATCCAGTTGTATGAGACGAGGAATCTGTCAAGTTTAAAGGCAATATGATGACTCCCGCTTCTTCTGTTACTCCATGTGTATTTTCCATTGTAGAATTGCTGATCGATGAGAGAAGCATTACTGATGAATTCTTTGAAGGTATTTGACTCCTGATCTAGTTTGTTTCTTCTGCCTATCTTCTCATCTAGGTGAGTGATCATATTGTAATCTCCTCCTGCTATCCATAATGGGTGTTTTCTGAGGCTGTTCATAATTTCTAAAGTGTTAAGAAGCTCAGCCTTTTTTCTTACATCTTGACGGAAGTACACATTGGTGAGGAGCCCATGCATGTTAGTGCCCAACAGATGGAATTTTGCTTGTATGAAATAGTGAGAAGCATGGAAGTCTGTAAGAGATAGCGTTCTTGCATCCCAGGCTATAGCAAGCCCACCCGAAGCTCCTGAGGCGTCTACCGCTGTGGATTGACAGCCTGCCCAGGCTTTAGTAAGGAGTCTCTCTAAAGTATCACTACTAGATTTAGTTTCCTGTAAGAAACATATTTGAGGCTTTTCAATCTTTATCATATTTTTGAGGATTCTGAGTTTTCCGGGCCCATTTAGCCCTTGCACATTCCATGAGATGAGCTTCATTACTCAACATTTGAGGAAGGTTTGTAGTACTTTGTCAAATTTGCGTATGTGCCTGAATCTACCAGGATTTTCCCAACTTCTATTGTCCTTTGGAGCTCTGTTTTCCAACCTCTTTTTTTGAAATATTTGGCTTTGAGCCCTCCATCCCAGTGGCTTCCTGGCTGTATGCCGAGTTGTCTTTGCTGGTATGCTTTTGAGATTACCATTTCCAGTTTATTTAGCTTGAGTTATGTAATTTTGTCATAGTCCCTTTTGTGACAAACCATTTCTAGCTGGTGGATATCTAATCCATTTAGATCTATGCTTTCCTGCTCTTCCTCCATGTGCTGCACCTGACTTCCTTCAACTGTTGAAGGATCCATGCTCTGGGATTGATTCGCAGTGTCATCTACCTCGATGTTTTGTGTTTTCTCTTGTAGCTTTTCATGAGTGATATCGCGTCCAGTTTCAGAGTCCTGCAGAGGTTGAGCCTTATGGGAGAGATCCAAGGGCTCCGAGTTGGGTTGATCATTACTGGGAGGCTGAGAGAGCTTTTGATTTGGATCCAGAGAGTCGGAGTCTTGGTTTAGGATCTCGAAGTTGTTACTGGTTGAAGGGATTCCAGCCGCATTGTGTAAGGGCCTTTTCCCAGTCTGGGGCTTTTTGTGCGAGCGCTTTCGACTTGGGGCTTTGGTAAAACCATCTTGAGATGGGGGATTGGATGGCTCGGCAGTCTTGTTCAAGACATTTAAAAGGCAGTCTCGAAACAGATGGTCATGGGCATGAAATTTCCGGCATCGAAAGGGAACATGTTCATAGTCTAAGGGTTGGATCCATTAATTATCATGGTGAGTGAGACTTACCGTATCCGGTAGGGGCTGGTCTAGGTGCACGAAGACACAGATCCGTGCATATGAGGTGTGTCGCTGGAGCTTTGTTTCTTCCACAACCTTTATGTATTCCCCCAGGTCGTTTCCTATTACCTTGAGCAGTCTTTCTTCCCAATATTCATCCGGAAGTGAGTACATTCGTATCTAGACCGTAGCCCAAGTCAGGTCTTCCTTGTCTGGGTTGAATCTGGCTACCCAGTCTCTGAGGTATAGTCCCGCTGAGTTGAAGAAGTAAGGACCCTCGTCCATGATTCTGTATTTGTCTTCCAAGCAGAGGAAGATGGCTGTAAAAAAGCCTTTTGGACCCAGGCGCAGGGTTACATGTCCTTTGGGTTTCCATTTTGCTGCTATCCAACCTCGCAACGCTTTCTCGGTTGGCCAGAACCCAATGAACTTTCCTATGAGGGCATGATCCCTCATGTATTGGATGCGTTCATCAATCACCTGACCTCGTAGCTCTATTCTTGGCCTCACAGCTGCAATGGGCTTGCAGGTGTTGGAGGTTATTTTTGGTCTGTCCTCTGCTCTGTCAGTTCTTCCTTGGTTACCATTTGTCTTATTTGCTTGCTGACTCGAATCCGTTTTCTTGTTGTTTTCCCCATTCCGTGCTTTGAGCGCTTCCTCATCTACTGAACCAAAGATGATGGTCGCGTCTTTGTCAGTCTGCATGTCAGTATTCCGAGGGGAGAGCGGCTGCGCTCCCCCTTGTGGCGAATCCATGGTTATTGCTGTCGTGCCCCTTCCAGCTTTTGGTTGTAGCTGCAGAAAGTCAGGTCCTCGTTGGGTGGATCGAAGGGCCATGCGGCGCCGTTTCGGAGGTTTGCAGAAACCCTAACAGTCGATCATCCAGTCGTAATGATGCATCTATTCAAAAATGGATTTAATATAATGGAAAATGGGAATTTCATCAATCATTGTATCACTAGAGTTTTAGTGAAAACGTTAAATGATAGAATAGTTGAACCTCACTCATAAATGCTCTCATGTTAATTGAAAAACATATTATATTAAATCTAATAATATAGCTAATTAGGGTTATCTGGGTGCTTAGAAAAAATGGTTTCTATGTCCCCCACTCACTTCAATTTCCTAGAAATGATATAATGATAAGAAATATTAATTTCATCGCTACATTCTTATGAATATTCTTGGATTGATGCTGCCTCTCACCCTTAGCATGAAAGAAAAAATGATTTCTCTTTAAAAGAGAAAATTTATAATAATATAAACACTATTATATTGATTAGAAAATCATTAATACAAAATTTCTAAAATTAAAATTTTATATTTTTCTAACTAAATGTTATATTTTTTTGGTTAATTTTGGTAGGAATTTTCATTTTCTATCCCATAATAGGCAAATGTACACCACATAGATTGGCTAGGTGGCCTCAACTTGCCCAATGGGAAACCAAGTCTTTTGGCCACCTATCTGCATTGTAAGCCATCCAAAAACAATAAAGTTTCAAACTCTCTAGCCAAGCTATATATGTCTTTGTTTCATGACTAGACTCTATATTTCTATCTATACATATACTTCCATGTCAAAAAATAAAAGATATCCACATATATATCAAAAGTAAGCATGAGAAACTGATTAGCCCTTCTGCTCCTGCAAGGTCGATTACACTGGCGTAGGATCCTTAACAGTTGCTCCAGGCATCTCTGACAGTTCCACAATCAATGGAATGTGTCTTTCAATTCTATCTAGCCTAATATCTTTCTTATGGAGTTGGAATTGAATTTTATGCAGATCTTGTTTGTAGCTCGACATACCTTGGAGAGAAACTGCCATGCCCACTGAGATCTGTTCCATGGCCTTGGCAAGCAGGCTTTTCATTAGCCAGTATAGGTACAAGTTTTGCTTAAATTGTGTTATCCTTCCTCTCGTGTTCCCAAGATTTAGGACAAGTGTCCTCGAATTTTCCATATCCTCCTCACTCTCACTGCCCTGCTTAATTTCCTCTTCCCATTCCTCTAACGAAATCTAGATGCCTTCATCCATACCCTCACAATATGCCTTAACAACTTCATCGATAAGATGTGCTACCAATTTCCTCCCTTTATGAGGCTTAGACGTGCTTGGGTCCTTATCCTTTCTATGCTCTCGATCCCATCTTCCACGTCCATGACCTTTCATAGTCTGAGCCATGTCAACGATGCTTGAAACCCGTTCACAACAAGAATTTTTTAAACAAAACAAATTTGACATACTATGGCACTGGTTGCTTCCATGAATTGAATTACCAGTGTTGTTTGCCTCCCTATGCTCCTCCCTTTTCCTTTTATTATCAATACCATAGACATAATGGATGGAGATCTAGTCCTCAGAAGGGATCGGTCTCCAAATCCCTTCTGTCATCCCACACCTCCACCCCTAGTGCCTCGCATATGCCGTCAGGCTGACAATCCCTTGCCAAGGCCACACAAGTGAGCACAGCCTCGGATCGACAGGTTGCCATCTGTGAATTGTTGATCCCTTCCCCTCTTTCTAGCAAACTAGAGAAAGACCATTGTCATTTTCATACTTGACGTCCCGCTTAAGGGCCATAGCAATTAACTTACTGCAGGTATTTCTCACAGTACCCCAACAATTGCAGTGGTTTCGACAGCAAGGTCAAGCTCCTATACAACATAGTAACTGAACCCCACTTCCCACAAAATCAGACTCATAGCCTCTACCTACCTGACCCCTTCGACGAGCACCACTCAACCCTCGACATTCTGTACCCAAGTTACCAATGTGAAACAATGCAAGGTCAAGGCATAAAAAGGTAGAGGCGATACACAGCAAGCGCAGTACATAGACAGAAAAACAAACCATTGCAACCATTCACCATCTCCATTTCCCCCAACAATTCTCATCCTCTCAACTAACATTCCTATTTTCCCCCCTCTCCCCCCATTAGAAACACAACCAGGTCGTCATTGCAAAGGAGGCGAAGAGCCAGGAAACATACCCATTAACGATTGTAGGTCATCTCCAAGCTTGATGTCGAGGATGTTGACACCCTACCTTTCCCCTGCACCAACTCCTTCGTCCACAGTCAAACTCACCAGCATTACCCACATGTTTTCCCTTTGCTCCTATAAATCCAGCCCCTCCGCTATCATCTCTGCCAACTTTTCCACACCCTTGCATGCACTAATGCCAAGGGCCACCGCACCCATCACTTTGAACACGGTGGGGGCGATGGTATGTAAATCATAGGTATGCTTCATTACTTTCTGCAGGTTGTCCCAACCACCGACACGCACCCCGATCAAGGTCTTGTGTTTTTGAGAGGTTGTTTTCCTAGATTTACCTATGATCCTCATCCAATATTTCTACCAAAGTTCTAAATCTCTCATCCCAAAATTGGACCAACCATAATAACTAAATGTTATATTAATAAAATCAATATATTTAATTTTTCCATAGTTGCAATAGTATTGTTATTTCAATTTTATTTTATATTGACTAACAAATCCTTTAAAAAAGGTGCGAGCGCTGTAGAGAGAGAGGATGTGAATTTTTTAATTAAAAAATTATAATATTATCGTTTTTTAAAAATCAACCATATATATAATCATTATATTTAATCACTATCTCTTTTCCAAATAAAACTTCTATATAGAATTACCAAAACTTCAATTCAAAACCTTTCCTATAATACCAAAAAGAGACAAAGTATTTTGCAATATGACGTTTTTCCTCTAATTACAAAAAGGTCAAAGTATTTTCCAATATTCCTATAATGCCAAAAAGAGATAAAGTATTTTCCAATATTACGTCTTTCCTCTAATTCCAAAAAGGTCAAAGTTTTTTCCAATATGACATGTTATTGAAAGTTATCCAAGAGGACTTTCTTATTATTGAGTAGACAAGAAACCCTGGAAACAAAGGAAAAAGACAAATGTATTTATAATGTATTTAGTCAGAAAAAAAAACTGATTATGGAATTTACTAATATTAATTTTTTGTATTTTAATTTTCATTTATTTCTAAATAAATATATTTATTAAATTGAAATGTGAGTGTGGTGACAATTAAATTATTTTTGGGAATAATTAGAAGATGCCATTTATAATGTATAAGTGTAGGTGTGTAGAGTGAGAGCAGAGTGTGAGTGAGAGTGAGTGGAAAACTAAACATTATATATAAATAATTATATTTATTTAAATGAAATTATATTTTATAATTATAATTTCGTGATAATTTTTTTTAAGGGTTTATGGTTAAATTTATATCATCTTATAATATTTATCTATAATCTATATCTATGAGTGTATAGGGTATATAATTAAAATAATTAATTTTATTGTGTTTTAGTTTTTTTTTTTTCAAATTTTTAATTTAAAAAAAGAAAAAGTTAATTGAAATTTTTCATTCTGAAATTTGGATTAATCATATATGGATGTTTATGTTTCTAGTCTATAAATGGATCCATCATGGAGACATAAAAAACCAAAAATAAATAATGTCTAGAGAATAATATAAATATTAATATAATTATCAAAAGAAATAGACTGAGATATTATTTGTTAGATAGCTAATTCTAGGGATTAATCTTGGGTCAATATGGGCAGTTATTGGAGTCCAAGAACTCCTGAGAGCTAATTCAGTTGTTTCATGTATGTATTAATATGTACACATAATATATCATTCTTAGAGATTGATTAATATACATTCGATTTGGTTTACAGTTTCATGTGTGTTTACAACGATATTAGAGTGGGAAGTTTATCCGCCTATAAATTAACTTGAGCCACTAGTTTCATGGCTATTCTAGGCATTCACTGCTCCTTTTTCATATTTTTGGTCTTGAAATCTTGGTGAATTCCTATCATCTTTATAGGATTTGAGAGGAGATTTGAACCTGTGTGTGTACCTTCATGCATAGATAAACAACAAAAGAGAGAGTTGCTTCATCAACGACGACTAGGAGCATTGTCCAAAGGGTGGCATGTGTCCTACAAAGGAATATTCATGTGACTAAGATTCAATGGCTGGTATGAATCTGTCATGGCCCACCTCACCCCATCTCTAAAAACACCCACGCACAACGTCCCTTGTTTTTACCTGGTGCGATGGAAGGAGAAAACTAGAGTAAGAATTACGATTTACTGAGTTTTACCCCATGGCATGCTTAGTGAACAATGGAGGGCCTCTGCAGTGTCACGCCTTTGCCACATTGGTGGAAAATTGGAACCTCTCTTGTTTTCGGCATAAAGATCAGCAGCCTGTCTTTCTAAAGGAGAAATGTTGTCTGCCCTACCTTCACGAAAGCATAAATATATCTTGAGAATTTGTCACATTCAATCGTCCAACCATTACATATGATTTATAATTAATTCAAGAACCTGTGCGACAGTAATTATTGTTGGAACTACTACACACCTACATGTGGACTCTTAGTTAGAGAATGGGACTGCATGCAAGATTCCTTTTGCATGTTGGAACTACTACACACCTACATGTGGACTTTTAGTTAAAGCATGGGACTGCATGCAAGATTCCTTTTGCATGATTTATTCCTTGATTTGCTCCTTCTTTCACTCCGCAACTGGCTAGTTATCTCCGGAACTTGTTGTAGGTGTTGAGTATTCTCATTGATCACCACTATGGTGCATTACCTTGGCATCTTCACCCAGTAATGCTATATCATGAGCATTGTAACCTATTTTCAAATGAATGATTCTTTTCTTCTTTCGATTTTCTTCTAGTGTTTTTGCTCTGCAAAGCTGTGTGTTTAACCTTTACTAGCTAGATTCATCTGTGTAGGTTTTCTAACACATTTACATGGTATCAGAGCCCACAGGTTGCTAGATAAAAGATGCACTAGTACTTTATTTTGCAAGTATTACAGCTTGGAGATCAAATATTGACAAAAAAATGGAGTTTCCCAAAGCATCGATCCTAACACCGTACAACTATCATGAATGGAAGGACTAAATGGCTAGATACCTTCGTCATAAAGGGTTGTACGGGATTACCATGGCTACAGAAGTGGAACCCACTTTAGCCATAGGGAAATCCAAGTACCTCAACCGTATGGATGAGCCCCACAGATCCATATGCATGTGCATCTCTCCAAAGTTGCAGTTTCATCTATCTGCCTGCAATACTCCGAATGAGATTTGGAAAAGGGTTGAAGATCTCTATGGGAAACAGGATGAGATGAAAGGACATCTGCTCGAAGTGGAGCTGTTGTCATTGGATCGACGGAACTATGACAGAATTCAAGACTTCTTCACCAAATATAATAATCTATTGTTGCAACTCAAGGGTTGTGGAATTGATAAATCCAAGGAGGAGAGTCGCCAAGTTCTCTCTATTAAGTCAAAGCTTGGACCGGAATACTCTGTCTTTGTATCTACATTTCATTTAGTAAGGCTCGCAACAGGTAAATCCTACACTATGCCTTCTCTCAAAGAATTTATGGAGTCCCTTATTTTTGAGCAAGATAAACTCATTGGCATGGGGGAAATCAAACCTCCAAAAGCACATGCACTTGTTGTGCATGATAACAACCACAATAAACATCATAGATATTATTCAAGTACGAAAAATCAGCAGCAAAAAGACAAGGGAAAAGCACATTCCCATCCAAAGAAGGAAGGGTGCACCAAGCCCTTCAATGACTCCTCCGGCTCGAGAAATGAGAAAGGGAAGAAAGGAAAAAGATGCACCTACTGTCAAAGAGGATTCCATCTAGAATCCTCTTGCATGAAGAAACAAATTGACCAAATGGAACAAACCCTTTAGAAGCACAACCTTCGGGACCACATCCCTCGGGGCACCAAGAAGAAAACTGAGGATCCGCCACACAGGAAAGGTAACAATTTTCATGCTTTACTTGCAATTAATTCTTCTAACAATGTAAACTTTGAAACGGGAACCCATACTGTTACCCGTTTTGTAGAGATAGCAAAAATGTGACTCGATTTCGAAAAGGGGTTATGCAGAACACACATGTGTTTTTTAAAGCTTAGTTTTTGGCACTATATTTTTTTTTATGTACATTGTGTTTTATGATGGTAGTGTTTCTTATGCTGATTTGAAAACGTGGTAATTCTGCACCAGACTCTTTTTTTAAAATGTTTTTTTTTTAACTTTTTTTATTTTCTAATGTATGAAATGCAAATAATTATTTTGTAAACTTAATAATTTTTGAAGTGGTCTTTTCCTTCATATTTTCTTGTTTTTATTTTAACTTTAATTTTTTTTGTAGTGAGTTTTTTATTGTTTCGCATATTTAAAAAAGAAGGTTGATATTTTGAGTTTTCAATATTCTACATATCTATACATTGGTAATTAATTTTTCAATCCACAAGAAATGATGGTTTCTAAAAAGCAATATTTTCTAACAATTGACATAAAAATAGACATTTTTAACATAAATATAATTAAAAAACTACACGTTTTGATAATTTTTTGCTACAATTGACATGCGAAAATCACAATTTTTATACGAAATTTTAACTAAAAAATTAGTGGTTAAATAATAGTTTTTTTTTATGAATTTCTATCAAAAAAAAAATAATAATCACTTTTTTTTTTCAAAAAATAAATGGTTAGACTTAAAAAATTAATGCGAAAAGTCGCATGGATTGCAAAGATATTCACGCATTGAAACAACCTCAATTGAGTGTATATTCTTTTCATAAAATGTCAAAGTCAAAACATTGCAAGTACAACTACTTAATAGTTACAAAAAATGAGCTTGATTTCCAAGCATAACTTAAATTTAATCAACAATGTCACGTAATCCAAACTCTTCGTCCTCTAGAGTTTCATCATTGTTTTCTTCCTCAATATTTTCTGCTTCCTCTTGCTCATTTTCGTCTTCTAATGGATCTTTCATGTCTGTCAATCTCCCAATGTATGTCTTTCCAAACATCCCATGTAATGGTGGTTGAGGTTCTTTTGCCTATTTTGCGACACGTGATTCACTAAAGTCCCCTTTCTTCAACCCAATTTCTTGCATTGCATCTGTAAGAAATTGAAGAGCATTAATTCTTTGCTGAAGGAAATTGCATTGTAATGGATCTTTTTCAATTGCAATGCAATTTCTTCCTTTTTGAAGGCGGCATGCTAGTGTTGTACCTAGTTATCAAGCACAAAAGAAATAATGAAGTAAATTAGTACAATGACATATTAATTTAAAAAATAACATATTGAAATTCAATTCTATATAATAAAACTTACCTGAGCCAAAAAATAAATCGAGAATCCAATCTCCTTCATTTGAACATATATCTATAAGATAGTTAATCAATAATTGTGGTTTTTGACAAATGTTAACTATCTCTCCTTTTGCTTCTTTGCCTTCATATGCTAGTTTTCTCACAACAACATCATAACTCAGTATTTGGCTATGACTCTTTCCGTCCACTCGATTAAAAATCATAGACATACAACTATCATCTTTTGCCCAACTATCAATATGAATGAAGTCACAATCATTTATAAATACTTGATCATCACGGTTAAGAAGATTCGACTTTTGCCTGCAACATGAAATAGGAAAATTTCAATCAACTTGTACATAAATGAATTTTTCAACATTAATCACATATACATTTTAAATGTTTTACCATGTTAAGCTGCATTCCTGAATTTGCTTTCCCTTTGAAGCTTACATATGGCGAGGTGGGCCAATTGTGTGTCTTAAATGGAAATGCACAAATCTCCCATAATGGTTGATGACGTGCTTCTACAAATTCCCGCACCAACCAGTTTACTAAAAGCGTTGATAATATTAAGCGGGTCACTATCATAGTCAATATTTGGAACATTGAAACCATGGGGAATATCTACAATAACTAGGGCATACTCCCTTTTTGGTATGAGTTTAGCAATGTCTTCACAGTCGCCTTGTATTACTTGATATTGAATAGTGTCTAGCCCATTCCAAATGAAACGAGTAAGACTTGGATCAAGTTCAACATTCTTAATACGTTACTTCCTCAATCTTTCAATCTTTATTTTTTCAATAAAAGTCTGAAACTGTTAGCGCTCCATTATCATCCTTCCTCATCTTTTATAAAATAAACAAATATAGGTGTAAGTTATAAATTAAAAATAGTACACAGATGAATAAAAATGAATGTATAAATCAAGATACCCTTTTAAATGCAAGATAAAAAGCTTTTAATGTTGATGTAGAACTTGAATCTGGATAGTTGCGTACAACATCATCCCAACTATCTTCATTCAACAATCTAACCATTTGTTCTTGAATTTTCATGTAAACTTTGTGACTACATAGATAAAGTAACAAAAAGTCAATATAATGATATGTATAACAAATACTACCAAG
Source organism: Pinus taeda (assembly GCA_000404065.3). Classification (NCBI taxonomy): domain Eukaryota; kingdom Viridiplantae; phylum Streptophyta; class Pinopsida; order Pinales; family Pinaceae; genus Pinus; species Pinus taeda. Next base: position 250,709 of record APFE030515349.1, read on the forward strand.
AACAACATGTTTTATTTAAAAGAAAATTATAATCTAGAAATAAACAAAAATAATTCAACAAACTTAATTTTGAAATTCTTCGGACATTTCCTCCAATGATAATTCCCCTGACTTCACACGAGATAATATTGTTTTAGCAATTTTTTCATCTTTCACTCCTTGCATTGCTCTCCAAGGTGTGATAGTCATATCTTCTGGAAGTTGTTTCAGGTCAGGACCTAATTTACTGCCACCACATATCAATGGCTTAGACATTTTAACCTTCTGGTTTTTAATGCTAATGTTTTCCCACATGCTAAAAATCTCCTCAATCAAGTTCCAAACATCTCCAGTTCTAAATGCCAATTGGAAAATGTTATCAACACCTCTGAATATGTCACTAGGAAGGTTGCGTTCTCCACTTTTTGAATTGGGTTTCTCTTCAATTTGATAGCCTATTTCCATACAACATTCCCTTTGGAAATCTGCAATAACATTTATCCTATCCCCACCACATTTTTCTTGAAATTCACAATGAATAAGTCTAACCCTTTGGATGAAAGTCATAGACATTCTATATTCATTATCTGAATTATGATCCCATGCCACTAACTTTGCTTTTGTATCTGATAAACTAGCGTAAATGATACATTTCATTGTTTCAAAATGTGGGTTATTGGGATATTCCTCCATCAATTGTCTTTGAGCTTCTATAGAATGATTCCCCCCAAGCACATAATAATTGTATTTAAAACATTTTGATTTATCAAATGCTTCTTTGTTGGGAACTTGAACTGGATCAAAAAGAAGCACATAATTAACCACATGAGCATATGGATTATACCTCATCAATGTCTTCAAGTTGTGAACATGCATATGGTGTGGCTTTCTGACTTGATATTGACATTGTCCTTCACTTTCCTTATAGGTTTCTCTGACATTAAGCTGAAATGTATGACCACGATCAATTAAGTTTTTTTTTGTCAAATTCTGTCATATGGAATTTTGTTTTGTTTTGATAATGCCATCCTCTAAATCAGCTCCTGGTGTAATGATTTCTCTGCTTTCTTTTGAAGTTTCACTAGGTTCTTGACTGCTAGTAATGACTACTTGAAAATCTTCAACTTTACTTTTCTTCGTCATAATATTCTCAACAAATTTATTTTTTGGCGTTTTTACTTTTGGTCTTATAAAGCTCTTCTCAATTCCAATGTCATCTTCAGTAACAGCAACATATGCTTCACTGATAGTTTCAACTTCATTGCCATCAAAAGTAACTTGTTTACCCTTGCTAGATTTGTCCACTAGAGGCCTTTTTTTATGATCCTTTGGATGTAGTTTTGTAGCATCATCAATTACTACATTTTGCCTATTTTCCATATCTTCTTCTGACATTGAGTAAAAACCGCTGACAACTTTCATGATATCATGCTCTATGAAATGAATGCCTCCCAACCTAATTGAACAACTTCCAACAAAATTTTTCCAAATAAAATATCATATGTCAATAAAAACAAAATTAAAAAAAATATAGCGAGACACTTTCAAGAAAACAAAATACAAATATAAATGACAATACTTACGATGTTTTGTTTCATCTCATTTACGATTTGTTTACAAAACTTTGTAGATACCGGTCTTGTGTCATACAATAAATATGCTAGTTGATATTTAATCCCTTCATGTGACTTGGGAGCTTTTGTAAGTATGTAAACAACTTCAGTGTCTGGTACCGAACACATATCTATGACTCTTCCCATCAGCTCAAAAATTCCATTTTCATTCGGTATATCAATATATAGATATATATTCACACTTTGACGTTCTTTTTCTTTCACATACGATATTCTTGATGGGAATTTCACCTCTTTTGAATTCTTCCAGTCTAAAATCATCTTCTTATCATTTGAGGCACTTGAAAGATTTGTAGCCATGAGCTCAGGTGGAGTTCGTTCACCAATGTTTTCTGAAGATGCACCTTTAAGTGGCTTTGGTCTAGACATATTCACAGAAACCTTCTTTGATGCCATTTTCCTGAAAAATAGAAACACAATTTAGTAAACAACGAAAACATATTAACCTAAATCCACAATGAAAATATATCCTAAAATTTTAATTTGTATCATTAGATAATTGAAATTAAAAAAATATTAACCCTACCCCCTACCTCCCATATGCCACCCTTAACCCTACCCCCCATACCCACCTTGCCCC
>APFE030515353.1:0-17179 GCA_000404065.3 Pinus taeda
TAGTGAAAAGAGTCGCCTTCACTAAGTGGGCCCGCAGGCTATTTTTGGCGCAAGTCTATTTTTAGACTATGTCTATTTTTAGACATATGGATCATGTCTATGGATTGCAGGTTGTTGTTTATGGATGATTGATCAAGTTGGAAAAAATAGATGTACTTCTATTTTTAGACCACAGCGGAGTGACACCACAGCGGAGTGACTGCTCAGTCTAAATATAGAACAGTCAAATATTATTAGCTCATAATAATATTTAGACTATAAACTTTGCTTATTCTCTTGGAGCACTTCAGGATGAACTACGGATGTGGTACATGCAGATCCCAGAAGGAAATACGTGGTTACCTATGGGATGACTAATATTTGCATGCAGGACTTCAGTTAGAACTCAAGTGAGTTGAGTTTAATGGACTGGAGGTGCAGTTGATGGAGTTGTGTTCAGTTTAGCTTTGTTAAACTGGTTGTATTTAGTCTAACTGGCGAATAGACTAGAGATGAGTTGGGTGAATTAGTTATTAATTAATTCACAAGTTATTAACTCATAATACAACTAATGAATACATCAGTTAACTCAGTTGGATGTCAGTGCATGTTCAGTTCAGCAGGGACAGGTGTTAGAGAATCAGATTGCTATCAGTTGTGACTATAGTTGTGCATCAGATCTTGCACAATCAAGGGATTGAGTATGCCAATGAGTTTGCCCACATTGTAGCTTGTGCTCACGTGATTTAGCCAAGTAAATACGTGGTTGACTTGGAATTATCATCAGTTCTTGAGCAGGTATTGAGCAGCGAAGGCAGGCAAGCAGCGAAAGAGATTTGGAGATCAGATCTGAGCTGTATTGTGTGTAACAGAGGTGGAGATACTTGTGAGAAGTATTATGCTGTGTAATGTTACATGACTAAATCATTAATATACAGATAGTTGGGGTTTTTAGCGAGATGCTTTCCCCGGGATACATACTGTGTTAATGTGTGAATGCTCTTGATGTTTTATCGTTATTGATGCTGCTATATTGATGATCAACGTAGAGGAGCTTATGTATTGTGTATGTTTTCCGCAATAGTACATGATCAGGATAATCTCCATTGAATATGTGTTAAATTATTCAAAATTTCTACAACACTCACTTGTATTGTGAGTGGATCTCTTATGGAACTCACACCATTTTCCCATGTCCTTCTTCATCTTCGGGGTGTTTTTCTTTGCTTGTGGCTTCAGCGGCTTGTCCTAGGTACCGTCACCTTGGCTTGGTCCTTTGTTCTATGGTTTAGGGGTGCCATTTCCTTGCTTTGGATTCGCATATCCAAAGTCCTTCTTCTTTTGTTTAAACTTCTACTCAATCTTGACATCGTACCGATACACCGTGCTAAGTGAGGAAATGTCTAGGAACTCCATATCATCCTAGATGTATTTGTGTAGACAGCTGCAGTACTTGAGCACTAAATTCCATTCAGTATCCTTGATACCCAACTTCATGCAAAGGGTATGGAAAGTATTTGTGAACATTCCACTTTATGTATTTGTCTTCATAGCTCTCGACAGGGTAATATTGTTTCTAGATGGCATCTCGGAAAGAATTCCAAGTGGGTGCAGCTGAAAACAATGAGGGTTCACTCTCATCCTTTTGTTCACGGTAGGTTTCCCACCAATCCTTAACATGTGGGGTGACTTTAAGAAGTGAAAAAGTAATATTTTCCCGATTGGAAAAGTCATGAACTGAAAAATATCCTTCCAATAGGTTTAACCATTTATCTACAGCATCTACATCTATCAGGCCTTCGAATATGGGAATATCAAAGTTAAATTGTACCTTAAAAGGAGTGGTGCCTCTAGAGTAGCTGTTGGATGAAGATGCATCGCTTGTGGGTATCCGTCGAAGGATTTGGGCAAATTTATCCATCATCGTGTCCCTTTGTCACTCAGGCGATTCCTTGAGCAACATTTTGAAAGGATCTCCTACCCCCTCATCTTTCTTTTCTTCCGCCATGGGAGGTTGTTGGGTTTTGGGAGGTTGATATTGCAATGGTTCAACCAGATCAAGCCCTAACTCCTTATACCCTAACCTTGTTGGGGACATGCAAAGAAAAATAGAGAAAGAGAAGACTGCTCTGATACCACTGATCCAAACTTAAACAAGAATGAAACAACTTACAGATATAATCATAAACACAGAGATGCATCAGGAAAGCACTTCATTTCATTAATAGAAAATATTGAACTATGCTTACAAACAAAAATGGAAATAAGATAGCTAGGGCGATGATAGCTTATCTCTGAGAAGAGATGTGGCGGCTACATGCCTCTAAACTATGTTACAATGAGGCTTAAGGGCCTATTTATTATTGGAAAACATGAGAAAACCATAAACAACCAAAACCCTAACCCCAAGAGATGTAACACCATGAGTTTGTGGGCCCCGTTGGAATTAGTTGGGCAGTGAACTTCCTGGGGTCGTAACTTGATCATATTATCTATGTTTAGTGCATATGATACCTTGTTGGAAAGGTCTCTCTAAGCACTATAGATTTCGCCATAGGCCCCTACCCATGACTATGGGCTTGCCGTAGACCCTCAAAAAAGGTCATTTAGGGGGTCAAAACTACTCTGGAAATTTAGGACCCGATAAACTGCTAAAAATAGTCAATGCTAAAATGAACAAGGAAACAGTTGAAACTGACTAGGGGGTCTAGGTGGAATAGGTGGATGGCCACCAATTTCCATCTAGATCAAAGATCCTAGATTTCATACATGAGGCATTAAGTTTCAACAATCAAAACCAATCACAGCTCAATTTCAGATTTCAACAATCTTTCTTAAATCTCAGACTATCACACAATCATCATATATTATAGAATTGAAATTCTACTAAGAATTAGTTACAAAACCATAGAATTCACAAATGCTATCATCCTAAAGTATAAAACTTTTACCAAGGTTTAGTTCCAAACCCTAGGACTTATGGCCATCAACAATTAGGTCAACAGATGTATCTAGGATTCCATCATCATGCACAAGCATATCATAAAAACATATGTTAGTCAAACCCAATGACACAAACACATTCAGACATCTAACATATTTGATTAGATGGACAAACATATACCCAGGGTTTCATTCCTATGACATTGTCTGAAATAAGGATCTTTCTCATAAACCCTACCAAACCTTAAAGATCTAGGTTTTCAACAACAAACCCTAATTTATCAATACTTCAAAGATTTGGGATTTCATACATCACCATTCAACCCTAACAAGTTAGGGTTTTCATAACCATACCAAAACCCAAAACATGACATCATGAAAGCATAAAACATTTTCTTTAGACTTCATCAATAACCCTAAGTAGGCTATGGTTTCACACATATCATCAAACATACCCTTAAATTAGGGTTTTACAAGGAACCTTTTTAGTGATGACTCACCAATCAAGAATTTTATGATTCAAGAGAGCTAGACACAATAATGTTAGTAATGTAGAATAGTTTATCAAGAATGAATATGCCTTTATCATGATGAGAGAAAAACTTATAATCTAAGGCATACCTTTTGTTTCTTAACAAACCTTGTAATTCCAATGCTTTGTCTTGTGAGGCATTCTTCCATAATCCTTGATTACTCAACAAGCCTTTCCTAAACAAGGAAAATATGAATATAAATGTGATTAGCTCTTAATACAAATAAAATCAGATAAGTAAGGTAAACCAACAATGAAGAGGTAATACATGGAATAAGATACTTATCTTTGGAACTTGGTGAGGGCTCCCTCCAAACTCACGGGATACTTATAACCTTATAAAAACCATTCAAAAATGTTTTTCCAAAATATGTTAAACCTACAAATTGTTGGGTGTGTGTTATATTCTTTCCACGACTACCCCATGTGTACCGCCCCCCTACACGAGGTCCAGGGCAGCGCCTCGGGAAATTTCTTTTGGACCCTATATTAGGTGGGCAGACCTACCTATGGTTTTATGCATGGATTTTGCACATGGTTTTGGGCATGATGGTTTTCTATCCATGGTATTTTATAGATCCGGTCAAGGGAAATACAATTATGTTCTAATCCAGGTTTAATGTATTAGGGTTTATGGATGCTTCGACATGTATATATGTGTATTGTAACATTGAAAAGAATATAATGAAAAATCAATCTGGTAGTCCTGGTTTTGGGATCCAAGGCAAAATCTCTGTGTATATCTATTTTATGTTTTATGCTCTTGCTATTGTTTATTTTCTGTTTTTAGAATTCATATGCAGGCAATTTTTTTACGGGGTTAAAATCTACACAAATACTTTAAATAAAAAATGAAATAACTAAAGCTTAGAGCAGAGGAATTGGTATTGTAAATCCCTTATATTTGATTCTTCGGGTTTATTCTTTTTTGGAGATCCTTCTTCAATAACATTAGCTTGGTACCTTTTCCTTTTCTTATTCTTCGGATTGTCAGGACAACCACTTTTATAGTGACCCATTTTATGACATTCAGAGCATTCTATTTTGGACATGTCTACTTTCCTTCTTGGCCCTTTTGACATCTTGAAGTTTCCTTTCTTGTGATGAGCGAAGTAGGAATTTCAAGCTTTATCTTCTTCATTGTTGGTTACTAATGAGATTCTCATTTCTTCTTGGTTGTAGGCATTCCATAATTCTTTGAATGAAGGAGTTTCTTTTCAGTTGTTGATTTTTGAAGTAAAAGCACTCCAAGTAGGTGGCAATCCCAATAATGCAGTAATCACTAACTATTTCTTTTGTACAATTTCATCTATGCATTGAAGGCCATCTCTAATTCTAGCTATCCTTACAAATAAGGAAGCTATAGTGTCATATTTTGTCATTTTTTTGGTCCTTAGTTCATTCTTAAGACTTGCTACTTGACCAATGTTCTTGATAGTGAACAATTTTGATAAGGCTTCATACATATCTTGAGTAGAGTCTATGTTGGAAATGTATGGGACAAGATTTTCCTTTATACCTTCTACCATTAGTGTCATAGCCAATATTTATGACTCTCTAAACTTCACTTTATTTTCATCACTAGATCCTTCAGTACGTTTCTTCACTTTTCTTGTGACCAAATCCAGAACTTTGTTCTTTTCAAGAATGAGATCAATTATTTTCTTCCATGACCTGTAATTTGATGCTCCTTCTAATTTGTTCTCTCCCTTTATTTTGTTAGACATTTCCCTTGAAGGTAGTAAGCTTCTTTCCTTATAAGATCTCCTTATATGATCCCTTGCTAAACTTTTTGAGGTTTCTTAGACTCCTTTCAATAGATCCTCAAACTACCTTTTTCGTTCTTCACCTTAGCTCTAATACCATGTTAAAAAATCAGAAAATCAAAAAGGCAAAAATATTTTTTTATACTTGATAATTACTTGTGAAATACTTATTTGCTTATTATATTTTTTGTTCTTCTTTAGTTCATCAAGAAATTATCAAAACCATATAAATATTAGGGACACTAGATATAGGCAGACAACCAGGGAAAAACCCCACTCTAGGGTAAAACCCATTCAACGACTCTTCCTTCAATAGTTTAATAAGGCAATCTAAGACTTCTTGACCTAGACACGAACTTCCTCTAATCACCATGTCATCCCTTTCCTTCTTCTGAAAATGACAACCTTCCAACATTATCTTTGACCTAAAATAGCAGCAGCAACAACAACACTTCAATGCAACACAAATTTTGACCTAGCAACTTTGATCTTGATGCAACAACTTCAACCCAATAACTTTGACTTTTATGCAACACATCGACCTAGAAGCAACATTTCGACTTAGAAGCAACACTTCCACCTAGAAGCAACACTTCGACCTTGAAGTAGCACTTTGAATTAGAAGCATCATCAAAATTTTGGCCTTGATGTAGTACTTCGATCTAGTTGCAGTAGCCCAGAAAATTCCACATGTGTGAGAGAAAGATGACCCAAAAACCTATGATCTTGCAATGCCTTGTCTTCTTCTACAACTTCGCACTTTTTCACTACTTCTTCTTGGAGATCAAACTTGTGTAAGTGGTGGTCTCTAAAATTAATTGAATTTCTCTTATATATACCCTTTTCAGGAATTCATATTCCCTTCTTGGAGGCTGACTTGAACTGGTAAGGACCAACCTGGTGTGGAGGTGACAAAATTCATTTTTGACTAAAAAAAAAAAAATTTACATGATTCAAAAGCCCAAGAAGGGTCTTATTAAATGTACAATGGCTCTAATGGCTCAGTATAAATCCCAGAAGTCCTCAATGGGGACTTTGATCTAAAACATGATGACCCAAGCATGAAACCCATGCTTTAATAATTCATCATAATAATAATAATAAATTTTCATAAGTACATTTCATTGTGACTCAAATACAATTATGAATACCAAACCTAATTACGTTCTTCAACACCACAAGCATTATCAACTTTGGAAAATCAAATTATACAAAAAAAGAAGAAAGAAACAAATTCTATACAAGAATAATTCCAATGGATTTGGGAAGGAAAGAAGGCTCATATAGAAGTTGCAAATGCTTTTGATTATTTACATAGCATTCATATCCAAATACAAAGATTAGAACTACAAGGTACCCTGAACTCATCGGCCTTCAAAAACAACTCATTATCTGACAAGTTGAGTACTTATCCAAAACGAAGGTTCTCAAAGTGTACGCAAAATATTCAATTAGGGATTAATCGACATTAGATCAACATATTCAGGGACATGCACCAATCATCTGTTACATAGCATTTAGTGAAAATATACCACTTGCATTGTCACCTCAGTCGCTTCCTCCATGAACGAAGTACCAGTGTTTTGCATCGAAAATATTGAAATGTGGTTCTTCTTTGTGTTGAGAAATAAATAGGGCTTAGATTAGAGAGATTTATCTTTAACTTGATAAGTTCTTGTGGTATTCTTTTAGTTTTATTTGTGATTAAATTCTTCTTCTATTATTATTATAGTATTATTATCATCAAACAACTACCAAAACATGAAGATCAATAGAACAAATGGACACAAGATGTAGGTTATCAGCCAGGGCCAAAACCTCTCCTAGAGAAGAAAACCCAAAAAAATATCTTCTCGTCTTATAGAATATTCAAATGACAAATTCCAAGACCCTTAGACTTAAGACCAAGATCCTTCCAAGACCAAGTTAACCTTCTTGAGGATGTGCTTCTCTTCACCAAGTCAAACCAAGTCAAATCTCTTCCAACAGCTCAATTTCGACCACCAACAACAAACTTCATCCTTCACTGCAATTTGCAACTTCAACCCTCCTGTAATTCGCTACAATTTCCAATGTGTGAGTAATTTTCGGCTCTTTCAGGCTTCGTTCTTCCTTCGCTTGGGCTGATTCTTGTTTAAAGGATCGTAGGTGATCAACTTGACTTCTTTACTTCATATTTCATCTCTTCTCTTACGATTCAGAAATTTCATCCTTGTAGCTGCAAAAATCCTAGTTTTCTTCACATGTCTAAGAGATAGAGAGAGAAAAAATAAAAAATAAAAAAATCTTTCCTTATTCCTTCTAGACCTTATGTTGCCTTCTTGCTTCTTGTTCTTGCTTTCTTGATTGAATGTGTCTCCAAACGAGGTTGAATGGTCCCTTATATATAGGCTTTTAAGAAGGACGAATAACCCTAATTAGGCTGACTTCTTCACTGCAAATTTGACTTGGTATCAGAGAGGTAATTTGACTCTTTTGACTCAAAAATAATTCTTTTGACTTGTTACAAGAATTCCAAGGGGGACTATTACATATGACAATAATTCTTTTGACTCCTTGACTCTATGACAAACCCTAGAAGCATACAATGGGTGCTTTGACCTAAAAATAAATTGACCTTGAGCATGAAACCCATGCTATAAAATAGCAAAAATATTTTTTTCTCTTTTACATAAAATACATATAATCAAGAATATATAAGATATTATGAAGATATAACCTAGCTACAAATTTCAACACTCTGTCTTAAATAGGGAAGTATTCATAATATGTAGATGGTACATGGGCATTCTCATACTGAATAATTCTCATAAGAAGAGTTGGATTGGTAAGCCATCTCATAAGTTATATTTTCAGTTTACCTCATCATATCAACCAAGATCGTCATATAGCAAGGCCTTGACTAACAACTCCATCTCTCCACTAGATTAGAGCATAATGTTGGGAGACAATGATTTATAGACACCCTCATCATTGTCTCTCAAGGCACATACCCCATATGGATGTTCACAAGGTATGTCCTTTTAGGACCATTCCTTTCTTGGATTTACACTTCCTCAAGAAATCTCCTCTTCGACTACTCTTACCTATTGGATACCCTACCTCATCTTCAAAGAGTATCAGTATTCATATCCTTACCTAATCCACCATTATTTCTGCATAATGTGAAGACAATAATGATGTGTCTATATCTCCCTCTCAATTAGGGGGGATATATCAACCAATCCAAGACTGTTTCCAAAATACACAAGCTTATTATTAGGAAAATATTTTGTCAAAATATCAACTATTTGCTCATCAGTGGAGATATATTGTAGTTGTACCACCCCATATTTCACCAATTTTCATATGAAATGATACTTGTTGTTTATATGCTTTGCTTTTTCATAGAATATGGGGTCTTAATACAACCTTATGACACTTGTGTTGTCACAATGTATAATTGTAGGGTCTAGTTGTCCTTTAAATAAATTAGACACTAGCTTCCTTAACTAAATAGCTTCTCTACCAACTTCACATGCTGCAATATATTCAACTTTAGCACAAATTAATGCAATTGATTCTTTCTTTTTATTCATCCATGAGATCATATAGGATGAAAAGCTAACAGATCCTCCAACAATGCTCCTCCATCTATCTCACTGCCTCCCCAATTTGAATATGTATATCCAATTAGTTGGATATTGTTCTTTCCATCATACTTCAGGAAGTAATGTATTGTCCCTCATGAATATATCAATATATGTTTGGTTGCTATCCATTGGTAAGGACTATGCTCCATTTGAAACTCATTGGGAATGTTCACTACAAAACAAATATATGGGTGTGTGTTCACAAGATACATCAGAGAACCAATCCATTTTCTATAACTTGTAGGATCCACAGGGCTTGATTTTGAAATTCTTAACCTCTTCAAATTCGTGATCATGGGAATTTTCAATGGTTTTCTATCCATAATGCCAAACCTTTGTAGCATCTTAATTACACAATTACCTTGACCTGGATATATTTTGCTCAGTTTCTGCCAAACCTCCAACCCCAAGTAATAATGCATAATCCCTAGGTCCTTCATATTGAATGGTACTAGCAATTATTTCTTGCATTCTTGAATATGACTTTCCACACATGTTATGAGTAGTTCATCCACATATAGAAGAATGATCACTAGTTCACCTTCACTACTTTGATATAAAGATTTGGATCTGCACAATTCCTTGAGAAACCAATCCTTAATAGATATGTATCCATCCTAGCATACCAAGCCCTTGGGACTTGTTTAAGGCCATAAAGGGCCTTCTTAAGCCTAAAAACATGAGTTTCTTTATTATGTACTTCAAATCCCAAGGGTTTCTCAATATATACTTCTTCATCAATGATGTTATTCAGGATAGTTGTCTTGACATCCAATTGATGGATGTTCCATCCCATAATTGTTTCCAAAGAGATTAATGATCTTATTGTTGTGTATCTTGTTGTAGGAGAAAATGTATCTTCATAGTTAAAGCCTTATTATTAAGAGAAACCCAGAGCCACAAACATTGCTTTGTACTTGCCAATGCTTCCATATGTTGCATGCTTAATCTTGTAGAGCCATTTGGAAGTTACAACATATTTGTCATTCAACCTAGGAATGATTTCCCAAACTCCATTTTTCATTATAGATTGATATTCCTCTTTCATAGCATCTTTCCATTCTTGATGTTTGATAGATTCTTCAAAAGAGGATGGTTCTACTTCAATCAATTTTGTTATGTAGGCTACATATCTGAATATCTCTTGGGATTTTTACTTTCCATGAATGTTCCTTTAGCTGCAACATGTCCTGCTTCTTGAAGGGTTGATGTTAACCAAGTGGGTGTCTTACGAGCTTTAGATATTATGACTTGTAGCATAAGTTCACTAGGACCTCCTTCTTCATAATTAGGTATAGTATCTTCTTCTTCCCTTGGACATTCTTCAAATATAGTTTGTTCTTCATCATCATAATCAATAGGGTGATCTTTATACTTCTTACAAGCAATGTTTTCATAAAAAATCACTTCTCTACTTACTTCAATTCGATGACCTTCCCTAATGTAGATTCTATATGCCTTTGATGAGGAACTATAACCAACAAATATTCCCTTCATGCTTGTAGGATCCAATTTCTTCCTCTTATCTTTTGGAATGTGAATGTAGACAAGACAACCAAATATTCGAAGGTGATCTACACATGGTTTTCTTTCGATTAATGCTTCTTCAGAAGTCATGTTGTCAAAGTATGTTATGATGACTTTGGTTTTGAATAGAGACTGCTATTTTGGATGCTTCACCCCCACATAAATTGAGGAAATTCTTGATTATGTAACATAGCTCTAATGCATTCTTCAATTGTACGATTATTTCTTTCCACTACATTTTTTTCAGGATTGTATGGAACTATCAACTCCCTCCTAATTTCATCCTCCTTACAAAAAGAAATGAACTTTTTTGATGTGTATTATGCTCCATTGTCAAATATTAGTACTTTTATCTTTCTTTTCGTAAGATTCTTCACTTCAGCCTTGAATTCTTGAGATTTATCAAATACTTCATCCTTGGACTTAAGAAGATAAATCCAAGTCTTTCTTGAGTGGTAATCAATGATAATCATAAACACAGGAACGCAAAAAATTACAAAGATAATCATAAACACAGAGATGTAGCAGAAATAATACTTCATTTCATTAATGTAAAATATTGAAATATGCTTACAAACAAAAATGGAAATAAACCAGCTAGGGCGATGGTAGCTTATCTCTAAGAAAAGATGTGGCAGTTACATGTTTCTGAATTGTGTTACAATGAGGCTTGAAGGCCTATTTATTGTTGAGAAACAACAAAAAACCCTAAACATCCAAAAACCTAATCCTAGAAGATGAAACGCCAAACTATGGGCCCCATTTGGGTAAATTGGTACACCAACTTCCCAGTGTCGTAACTTTGACATATGATCTCTGTTTGATGCACACAATATCTCGTTAGAAAGATCTATCCGAGAACTAAAACTTTGGGAAGAGAAACATCAGTCCATAGACCCATGTTGCTCCCAGTTTTCCCCAAAAACGTCATTTAGGGCCTCAAAACGGCTCCAGAAGTTCAGGACCCGAAAAACTGCTAAAAATAGTAAATTGTGCTACAACTAAGGAAACTGAAAAGCTGAGAGAAACAACGGTGGGGGTCCAAGTGGAATTGGCAGGTGGCCACCAATATCCACCTGGATCAGTTACATAGTACAGATGACCTCCATATTTTGTAGCCATAGAAAACAAACATCAGAGTGAATGAGACCCAATATTTCCTTAGATCTTGTAGTATTTCCTCTAAAAGGTTTCTTCACATATTTTCCTAATGCACATCCCTTACAAATTCCTTCATGCTCCTCTTTTAGTTAAGGGATGCAATTCATGGTTGAGTTTAAAAATGGAAATATTTTGTAATATAGGTGTCCAAACCTTCTATGCCAAAGTTCGCAGGGATCTATTTCAAGGTGAACCAAGGCCTGAGAGAGAGGTGTAAGTAATCTATAAAGCCTTCCCTCATGAATCCCAATTATTTTTCATTATCAATGCTAGATCCCTTACCCCATACCATAGCTTTTCCATCAACAAAAACAATTTTATCTCCTTTATATTTAAGACAATAAATATAAAGTAATTTTTCTTCAAACTTTGGACATATAGGATGTTGTTAAGATGTATGTTTCCTCCATATTCCAGTTACAATGTGGTTGATCCTACTCCTCTTATTGCATAACTTTTTCTATCTTCAAGTTCGACTAAGTGAGAAGATATTCCTTTTGATAGGGTCTTTAGTTGTCCATGTTCACCTATCATATGTCTAGAATCCCCATTTTCAATTAACCATATGTTGTCATCTTCAAAAGTAATTGTAAGTGCTGATAATAGTCCTTTATTCAAACCCTTTGTTGTGAAAGTCTTGGTCAGATAGATCTTGATAGACAATAAGAGATCCACAAATGATTCGATGCCTTGCTTGAGATGTTTTGTCATCATAGAGAACTACTTCAAAAAGAACTTCAATGACTTATTCAAGGATTTAGTGATCTTCATTATGCCCTTTGTCAACCTTAGCTCCAATACCATGTTGAGAAATCAATACGGATTAGATTGGAGTGATTTCTCTTTAACTTGATAACTGCTTGTGATATTCTTTTACTTTTCTTTATGATTAGCTTCTTCTTCTCTTATTATTATAATATTCTTATCATCAAACAACTACCAAAACATGAATATCAATATAACAAATGGACACAAGATGTAGGCTACTAGCTAGGGCCAAAACATCTCCTAGAGAGGAAAACCCACAAAAATCTCTTCTCTTCTTATGGAATCTTCAAATGACGAATTCCAAGACCCTTTGAGTTAAGACAGATATCCTTCCAAGACCAAGTCAACCTTCTTGAATATGTGATTCTCTTCACCAAGAAAACCAAGTCAAATCTCTTCCAACTACTTAATTTCAACCCCTAGAAACAAACTTCAGCCCCCAACAACAAATCACATCCTTCACTGCAGTCCTACAACTTCGTCCCTCCTACAATTCGTTGCAATTTTACACGTGTGAGTGATTTTGGGCTCTTTTAGGCTTCCTTCTTCCTTCGCTTGGGTTGCTTCTTGTTAAAAGGCTTGTAGGTGATCAACTTGACTTCTTTGCTTCAGATTTCATCTCTTCTCTTGTAGTTCAAAAATTTCATCCTTGTAGTTGTAAAAGCCTAGCTTTCTTCATACGTGTGAGAGATAGAGAGAGAAAAAATAAAATAAAAATTCCTTTCCTTCATCCTTCTAAACCTTCACTTGCATTCTTCCTTCTTGTTATTGCTTTCTTGATTTAATGAGCGAATGAGTCTCCAAATGAGGTCAAATGGTCTCTTATATATAGGCCTCCAAGGAAGACAAATAACCCTAATTAGGCTAACTTCTTCATTGCCAGGTCAACTTGGTATTGGAGAGGTAATTTGACACTTTTGACTCAAAATTAATTCTTTTTACTTGTCACAAGATGTCTAATGGGGACTATTACATATAAAATTGACTCTTTTGACTCCTTGACTCTATGAAAAACCCTAGAAGCACACAATGGGTGCTTTAACATAAAAATAAATTGACCTTGAGCATGAAATCCATGCTATAACATAGCAATAATACTTTTTCTTCTCTTTTACATCAAATACATAAAATCAAGAATATATAAGATATTATGAAGACCAAACCTAGTTACAAATTTCAACACTCCCTCTTAACTAGGGAAATATTCATAATATATAGAAGAATTATCATAAGAAGAGTTGGAATGGTAAGCCATCTCATTAGCTATATTTTTAGCTTATCTCATCATATCAACCAACATTGTAATATAGCAAGGCCTTGACTAACAACTCTATCTCTCCACTTGATTAGAGCACAATGCTAGAGAGACAATGATTTATAGACACCCTCATCATTGTCTCTCAAGGCACATACCCCATCCCGATTTTCACAATGCATGTCCTTTTAGGACCATTCTATTCTTGGATTTACACATCCTTAAGGAATATCCTCTTCAACTACTCTTACCTATTGGATGCCCTACCTCATCCTCAAAGAGTATTGGTATTCATATGCTTACCCAATCCTCCATTCTTTCTTCATAATTTGAAGATAAGAATGATGTGTTTATCTCTCTCTCTATCAACTAGGGATGTGATATCAACCAATCCAATCTCTCTTCTTAAATACACAAGCTTCTTATTAGGAAGATAGTTTGTCAAAATATTAGCTACCTATTCATCGATGGAGATATACTATAGTTGTACCACCCCATCTTTCGCCAACTTTCATATGTAATGATACTCGTTATTTATATTCTTTATTTTTTCATGGAATATGGGGTCTTCATACAACCTTATGCAACCTGTGTTGTCATAATTTATAATTTTAGGGTCCAACGGTCCTTAAAATAAATCAGACAACAACTTCCTTAACCAAACAACTTCCTTACCAAATTCACATGCTACAATATATTCAACTTCAACACTACTTGATGCAATTTATTCTTTCTTTATACTCATCCATGAGATCATATAAGATCCCAAGCTAAAACATCCTCTAACAGTGCTTCTTCCATATGTGTCACTCCCTCCCCAATCTAAATTTGTATATCCCATTAGTTGGATATTTTTCTTTCCATCATACTTCAGGAAATAGTGTCTTGTCCTTCACAAATATCTCAATATATGTTTGGATGCGATACAATGGTCATGTCTAGGCTCCATCTAAAACTAACTAAGAATATTCACTGCAAAAAATATATATGGACGTGTCTTCAAAAGATACACCAGAGAGCCAACCAGTTGTCTATAACCTGTAGGATCCACATGACTTGATTTTGAACTTCTTAACCTCTTCAAATTAGTGATCATGGGAGTTGTGACCAGTTTGCAATCCATCATGCCAAAATTTTGTAGCATCTTAATTACATAATTTCCTTTATGTAGATACATATTCGCCCACTTTCTGCCAAACTTCCAACCCCAAGTAATAATTCTGAAGCCCCAGATTTTTCATATTGAATTTTGCTGCCAATTGTTTCTTGCATTCTTGAATATGACTTTACACGCCTGTTATGAGTAGGTCATCCACATATAGAAGAATGACCATTGGTGTATCCTTCACTACTTTGATATAAAGATTTGGATATGCAAAACTCCTTCAAAAGGCAATCCTTAGTAGATATGTATCCATCCTAGCATACCAAGCCCTTGGGGCTTGTTTAAGGCCATAAAGTGCCTTCTTCAGCGTGTAGACATGATTTTTTTATTATTATATACACCCAAGGGTTGCTTAATATATACTTCATCAATGGTGTTATTTAGGAAAGTTGTCTTAACATCCATTTGATGGATGTTCCATCCCATAGTTGCTACCAAAGAGATTAATGATCTTATTGTTGTGTATCTTGTTGTAGGAGAAAATTTCTCTTCATAGTTAATGCCTTCTTTTTTAGAGAAACCCCTACCACAAAAATTTCTTTATACTTGTAAATGCTTCCATTTGACGCATGCTTAATCTTGTAGAGCCGTTTGGAAGTTGCAACGTATTTGTCATTCTGCTTAGGAAAAATTTCCCAAACTCCATTTTTCATTATAGATTGATATTATTCTTTCATAGCATATTTCCATTCTTTATGTTCGACAACTTCTTTAGAAGAGGATGGTTCTACTTCAAAAAAAATTGTTATGTAGGCTACATATATGAATATCTCTTATGCTTCTTACTTTCCCTGAATGTTCCTTTAATTGCATCATGTCCTTCTGCTTCATGAAAGATTGATGTTAACCAAGTGGGTCATTTATGAGTTTCAAGGATTATGACTTGCTACATAGGTTCACTGGGAACTTCTTCTTCATAATTAGGTATAATTGTTGAAAAGTGTAACTAGGTTCGGTCTTCATAATGGCATGTAACTGTGATTTTATATAACAGATGTAAATAACAAAATTAAAATTATTGTAATACTTGCATCACGGGTTTCATGAACAAGAGATTTTATTTGTTTAGTTGAGGCTCCCATTGAGAGCCCTTACGTATATTATCATCTAGTCATAAAAGTCTAAAAGAGTCATTTAATGAAGACATGTTACACATTGTAAAGAGTCATACTTGTCTATGTAAATTCATCCTTCAAAACCTTTTCACTAACCTTCATCATGTCAACCTACAACAAAGGAATGTATCTAGAAGATGAAGTCGACTTTCCTCCAAGAGATCATGTCGTAATAAATGTCATGAACAAACTAGTATATATACCGATACTCAACCTCATTTAGAGACAATGAATTCAGTGAAGCAAATCAAGAAAGAAGTGAGAAATATACACCAGAAGAAGCCTCCATATCAGTGCAGCAAAGAGGAAAGATAACGAAGATAGTCAAGCATTGCTTTTGGGTTAGTCTGTCATCACACATGCGAAGGTAGCAGATCTGAAGGTATCAAGAGGAAGCCGAAATAGTTGATGTCACTTTGAAGAGATCATTGTTTGGGTATAGAACCTCGCTAGAAGAAGTCGAGTAAAAGTAGAAAATGTCTCTATCGAAGAGACTATAAAGGAAGAGAATATAACCTAGGGTTTCTATGGTAGGCTTCCAAGCCTACAAGAAGAGACTGAGAATCAAAGAAATCCAAGATCAAGAAGGGAAGAAGTTGAGAATAAGAAGCGAAAGGAAGTTTAGAACGAGAAGAGGAAAAAAAAAGTTAAAGAAGAGGCTAGTGACTTAGTCTTGGGAGGAATCTAGAGTTAAGGGTCTTTGTCATGGTCTTGGTGTTCGTCAATTGAAGATCTATAAGAAGAATTTTGTTTGGGTTTTCCTCTCAAAGAGTGAGATGTTTTGGCCCTGGATGACAAACCTACATACTGTGTCTCTTGTCTTCTATTATTTATTTGGTAATTGTCTTGATGAAAAGAACACGATAATAAAATTAAGAAGAGAAGATCATAATCCAAGAAGTAAAAGTTGATCACAAAAAATTATCAAGAACAGAAATCTCCTAACTACTGATACCCTCGATTTCTCAACATGGTTTCAGAACTTAGGTGTTGAATTCAAGAAGGGGCATCTAATAAAAAAGACACACGAGAATCAAGTTTCAAAGAAAGATCAAAGAAAATAAAAGGAAACTAAGCAAGAGATCAAGATATTCATCATACTAAAACCTTAGATCTAATAAATATACTCTATCAAGAGTCTTGAAATCATCTTCAAGAAGGAAGCAAGAAGAAAAACCAAAACCAAAGAAGCATTTCCAAGATCATTATCTAAGGAAGTCTTCAAGGACTAAGGTAGACTAGAACATTCAAGAAGGATCGTAAAGCAAGCACTCTCTCAATATTTCAAGGAGTAATATTCCATCAACATCAAGATTAAGGAGGAAACAAGCAAAAA
>APFE030515366.1:2097-14692 GCA_000404065.3 Pinus taeda
ATATGGTGGGTATGATTGAGGATATGTATGATAAGATTGAGAGTACTGTTGAGATGGTCTCCATTGTTGCTGTGGGTGGTTTTGGTGCTTCCATGGCATGGGTACATTCCATGAATTCTGTGCATACATTTCATCATTTACAAGAAATTGCAAATTTTGATTTGGAAACATACCTTGAGGTGCTGGCCTTCGCTGCCATGGTCTCTTTCTGCCCATGTAATACACATTTTCCATCTCTGCATTAGCTACCATATTACAGTTCTGCAAAACCTTAACTTTAGGATAGTTAAATATATCATGATGTTCAGTACAAAAGGCACAAACTTGGATGTTTCCTAGTGGGAAATCTTTTAATGCATGTTTCTTCCGGCATTTTGGGTAGAAAATAGCCATTATCTGATCTTCAGCTTCTTGTTTCAGTTTAGCTTTTAGAGTGTCAATTTGGTTCCCTAGGGTGCTTAACAGATTTGTTTTAAACTCTTCTAACAAATTCCCTATTTCAGCCCTTGTGACACTTGCTGAGGCAGATTTTGTGACTTTGGATGACAGGGTTCTTTTTCCCATTTTAGCTTTGCTCCTTGAATACTTTTCGCATAAATCAGCGATTTCTTCAAAGGGTAAAACAGAAATGTCACCTTTGCCCATCAAGTTAAGGTCATCCATGTATTCCTCTCGGATGCCTTTCAAGAATATTGTGCGGATCAGATCAAGAGGCATAGTTCGGTGTTTGGATTTTTGTAAATTGTAGACAAACCATTCTAAGTATTCCTCTAACGTTTCATCCTCTTGTTAGCTCATTCTAAAGATGTCATCTTTAGAATCTTTGGATCTACAGTAAGGTTGATATTTCCTTAGAAATACTCTTCTCATACCATCCCAATCAACTATAGCATGCTCACCAAGCCTCATGAACCATCTTAAGGCTGATGCCTTTAATGTCACAGGAAAAAGTCTAAGCCTACGGGCATCATCAATATAGCCATATGTTCGACATACAATGTCAAACTCGAAAAAGAATGAGTCCGAATCTTCTGAAGCCATACCATAAAAGTTAGGTAGCACGGATGGAGATATGTTCTTCATTTTGATCTCATCATCTTCTTGTGGTTCATGTATAGGAAAAGGAAAAGTTGACTCTTCTTCGTCTCTATGTCCTTGATGTGGTACTAATCCATCTCCTTCCTCAACCATTCTAATAGGTTTCTCTGTGTCAGAGTCACTTGTTTCAAAGAGGAGATTAAAGAAAGATTGTTCGGTCACTATGCTACTTTCTCCTTGTGTGGAAGACCTAGGAAAGTACTTCTTCTGTGATTTATGTGTTAATAAAGTTTGCCTTTCGATGAGAGTAAGTCTCTGTCCTGACTTTTGTTTATCCTCTAATGCTTTTATGATGACTTCCTCAGCTAGTGTTGAATTCCCTAAAGAGTCTGCTCCTGATGATGATGGGTTAGTTTTTGAATGGTGGGGGGTTTTTATGAATCTACCCTGACTGTCTCTAAATCTAGGCATAAATGAACATGATTTCTAACTGTGTTTTTGTTTATTGAAATTGTTTTTTCTTTTCTTTTTAAATACTTTAAGTACGCCTCCCCAACAATGGTGACAAAATGTAGTGTCCTATCTAGGGTGCTAGACTAGGCTATATTTATTATCGACCAGGGTGCGTAGACTTAGAGCCATGCCTCTAAAGTATATAGACATAAAGGATTATTAGCTAAGTCTAATCTACCTAGTTACAACACTGTCATTCAATTCATTTATTAAATTAAAACGCTGTGTATCACTGTAAACTAAGATTCAATTCATTTATCAAACTAAAACGTTGTGTGTCACTATAAACAAAGATTTTAATCCCCTTACAGAGACACCATGCATAAAACCCCTGTTCAGCAATTACTCAACATTCATTAACATTCATACAAGAAAAAAATATATGGAAACCGTAAGCATAAGAGTTCATGACATTTCTTTACAAGACAACAAGGGATCGAATCCCTTACGGGATACGATCCACGATCTCAGTGATGATCTATTCAAGCATGATCATAAACGCATATCATAAACATAACCCAATTCTAATCATTGCGCATATTTAATACCCTAAGTTGCAAATGAAAGAAAATAATAGTATACCACGTTACGCAGGGCCCGTCCACGTTCCAGAGGTATACTGGACCGTGATCCAACGATTACCAAATCAATTCAAGAAGATCGTGACTTCAACTATGTCCTTGATATTAAATTCAAAACTCTATTTTCAAAATGAAATAACGATGATGATAAACTGACTGACTATCCAGAACTGTCTTTACATATGGTTTTACAACCCTTACATTTCGAAAACGAATGTACATTCATGATGTGGTTGTTGCCACTTTTATCATGTCATGATTTTTGAAAATGTTTCTATCCTAAAGTGATTTCAAAAAGAGAACAAAACTAAATCAATTTAGAATTCTTGTTGTTGCTGCCTTTGTCGCCAACATGCTATAGTTTGACCTTCGTTGACCGTGAATGTAGGAGGTTCGATTCTGCTAGGGGATAGGTATTCGTCCATGCTTGGACATTCTGCCTTTCATCCCTACCCTTCGCTCTAGCCTAGCTGTCATGCCACATGTCAAACAATAAACCAATTACAGGATGTTGGAACTTCCTGTAGCCATTTTGCCAAAAATTCCTAATTCGTTAACATAAAAATCCTAAATCAATTTCAATGCAATTTAACAACTATAAGACTATTAACTAATCAATTTTCAAGGGATCTGAGAGATATATGATGAAAAGAGGTAGGCAAATGACATGTTTTAGGAGGGAAAAGGAGGTCATGGAATGGTACCAACACACATCTAGTCAATAAGCCTACAAATTGGATAAATCACCATCCCTACGCAAAGCCCTAAGCATGGCTCTTCCAAGTGTTTGAGTTTTTGGGACTAACTATTTTAGATCAGTTATTTTAAGGATTAATACACCCTGCTCCTTTAGGGAACCGTGTTGAAGATAAATTTGCTTCCTTTTATACCAACATTGATCAGCAACAGGTTGCCCATGTTAGGGGTGTGCTAATTCTAGAAATATAAGAAATTTAAAAAGGATCCCAAAGCTTCCTCTTTGATAAGCTTCTAGGAGTTGTTTTAATCATTTACCTTGCACGAGAAGTTTGAATCTTATCTAATCCTATCTTGGATATTTCATCTATTGCCCCTTGAGCTCATCCTCCCATTTTAAGTGGATCTCAAGCCTAGATTGGAAAACCGATAAGAATTCCTAAAACTACCACCCCTCTCCTATAAATTTACAAGCATCTACAACATCAAGGTTGTTTTTCGGAGTCTGATCATACCCTTATGTTGATTCCTTGAATCCAAAGGTATGATATATTCATGCATTAGCAAAACATTGACGTGTGCTTCGTGACAAGGAAGGACAAGTCAACATGGGGATATTTCTACGAGGTCAACTACTATTCTTGGTTGTAAAATCTCTCCTATTCATATTAATACAAAAAGTACTTTGTTTTTCTATATGCATTATGTTATGTTTACATTGATATATTTCAATGCCTTGTTGATCCATTAAATAGAGTAATTGGATAATGCTACATAAACGTAGTAGATATTTTGCTTGTGTTGATTTTATGTGTAGGTTCTAATTATATCAATCGGAGCTATGATTCGATATTACAAAATGAGAGGAGAGAAAACATTGCAATGAATTTAAATTAATCCTCTTTCCATTCTTCAATTTCTCTAAGGGAAACTTTATATTCCTTTCTTTCTCTTGTTCCAGACCAATCCACTAGGTCTAGGAAAGATACTTTTGCTAGTAGTTGTAAATTCTATAGAATAACATGGATGACTGACTCAGGAAAATGGGGACACTAAGTCTATCATCAAGATGTGAGAGAAGTTTTCATTTTGAAGGAGATGAGGGATGGAGCGATCTGATTTACCATAGGAGTAGTGGATTCAAATTAGACTTGATAGACAATCTTGAGGTGAGGTTGCAAGAATCAACGGATAACGAAATGATTACATGATTTATTTGAAGATTTATTTTCATCAGGATACCTTCATCTACTTGGGTATGGGGTAGTTTGTACAAACATCATTTATATTTTTGTTGTAGTTATTTCGTATGAGAAAGTGATAAGAATGCCAAAAAATGATTGATGATGGAATGAGGATCTACATTCTTATGGGATGTGTGTGATCGTTAAATTATATACCGACCTAGTACAAAACTTGGGGGATATCAATGTGAAATGGTATGATATATTTATGTTGGAATATGGTAGAAAAACTCATAGGTAGATCAACCTCTAAATATTTTAGTGATTAGCATGATGGTAGTATAAACTTGAGGCATTATGGATAGAGTAGGAGGCAATAGTCCTCAGATCATAGCTTTGGATAGTGAGAATGCTTGTTGAATGTTGTGTTGATAGAGTAGGCTTGAGACATTTTGTATTCTCATGGAGGCTTGGAGATGGATTTTTGCATGGATGCTTCAGTTTGCGACTTTTTGAGTACAGGGTTGCTGATTATAAATTTTTTGAGGATGAAAATTTCATTGACTGGGAGAGGATGTCAAGTCCGTGAGGTTGGGCACACAAGTAACTGAACATGTAAAGTGGGAAACATCATTGTGACACAAAATATAATTCTTATATCACATAATGTGACATGATGGTTTTTCTAGTTGTGTGCTAGTGCATGAGTAAAAGTGCACTAAGGGGGTCTCATCTAGGTAAGTTGGTTGATGAAGTAAGCCATGTCGACAAGGGACCACATGATGGGGCATATGTGTGTGGAGTACATGCAAAATATTGGGTGCACATAAATGAACATCGTCCTGTGACCGGCTGGTTGGGAACATTTCATCGATCCCATAAGGCACATGACTAATTTGCATGTATATATAACATACATGGTGAGTGGGAGAGGACTATGCCAAGGGGATAACATGAAGCTTATAGAATGAGTAGGCACAGACATACATAAATGTGAAAAATTTTCATTTAGTTCATTTTGGTAGTGAGTGGATTATAATTGGGTGATATTAGTAGCTCTACGAAGGGAACATATAAAAGCACCTAAATTTTGGTGCTTTCTTCCCCACAATTTGGTTTTCGCATCCTTGAAATCTGATGTTTGGATTTTAAACAAAATTTGTTTTTTTCTTTTCCAAAAATATGGTGTTTTCTCGCTCAATATTAGGTGTTTAGGTCTAGAATGAAATTTGGTTTTTGCTCACCCATATATTGGTGATTTTGGTTGCAAGAATCAAAATTTGTTAATATTGGTGGCAGAATTAGATAGAACTTTGGAGCTTGGTCAATTCGTCAAGAATTTTAGTGATTGGTACAAATCTGGTGTTTCGACCCTAAAGAAACTTAGTGTCTGGAAATACGTACTAGTTCCATACATAGGTTCCCATTTGGTCATGGAATCTAACAGGGGTGCTTGAGAATTGCACTGCAGGGAGTGTTGCAATGAGGCGCAAATGAGACATCACACTAGTTGAGGTTGTAAGATATGTTGTGTGTGGCTTCAACTCGATTTGTTGTGTTTAGCCAAGTGCTTGAACTTGTTTATTGTAAATTATATTTCTCTTATATGTTGATGCTTTGCAACTGTTGAGCTAAGTGTTTCTCGCCTTTATATATATCTTGTATATGTACCAATGAGGTTGCATATTATACGTGTATTGCACCTTGTTAAAGAAGAATATCGATTAAGTCAATATTAAACCAAGACTTAACTACAAGAAGTGGAGGTATCGTGAGGGTGAATTAGTAATCTGTTACACTAGGAAGTTGTGGACAACATTTGTGAAGCATGTTGTAGGGGTCAATGTGGAGTGGTGACAACAACAATTTATTAAGTAAACTTATGTATCATTCTCTAATAAAAAAACACTATTTATTAATTCCTATGAGATTGTGAGAGATAATTATTTCCACATTAACTTACATTTTAACTTTGGGGAATTCACATAAAACCTAAATTTATGAAGTGTCAATAGTGTTTGTATCAACTGAGATTAACACATCTATGGTTAATTGTTTTGAATCCATTTAATCATATACATTTACTCATATTTATTGTGGTTTCCTCCTCTATTCATCCTTATATAAGAGATATGTGACCTATTTTGACTTACGATTAAGTAGACCACTTAAAAGATTGAAACGAGTTCGGATTAGGATAAGTGACCGCCTATGAACGAATACCTTTTGAGACTCAAATATAATTGAAATATAGTTGAGGAAAATGTAAGGGTAACAAAGCCAGCCTTCTTTGGTCGGCGTGGGACCAATAACACAAAGGTAGCTATATTACCTCGTCTAAATTGAAATATAAAGCCTAACGGGTCAATATCGTAGGTCTTCCGATGAATGCGTCGTGATCGCGGGAACTCCTCAACATATACTGAATATTGTAAATAAAAAGTCAATAAGCGACGAGATGGCATAATCAAAGATTGGAAGCGACACTCAAAATAAAAATTGTGCGAAAGAAATATTTCAGTGGGCTTATAGACACATAGATAAAGCGTCAAATGGAGGCATGGTGTGGGAGAGATGTGTACCTTCCACTGCAACAACTGCAACTGGCCTTTCACATGAAGAATCGGCATGCAGGGAAAGTGAAGGCAGCTCTTGACTCTTCCATAACAGTTTTCATTCACGTCCAGTCTGTTGGCACAGGTGATGGTGAGGTTGATATAGTTTTATGTACTATTTGTCATGGTATGCTATCCACAGGAGACGATGCAAAACGGTTGCCTTGCAATCACCTATATCATCGAAACTGCCTTTTTCAGTGGTTTTACTCTAAACTTGAGCGCCCTCTATGCAGGAATGACTTTCAGTCGCAGATAGCCTCAATGTCTCCCTCTTTTTAAATGTTTCGTTAAGCTTTCCATAATTAACGCAACGGGATTAACCAGTTTCCATAGAAATCTCAGGCGTAGTAAACGCGAATACATTTGTGTAAATATGGGACTTGCACCCTAGAACATTCCCTGATTATCTACTTATATGGGTTGGGACATTGCGCAATACTGATTTCAAATGTGGTTATGCTCATAGTTTTTCGATTTACCATTTTCTTTAATGTATGTTTAAACAGGACGCCAAATATTGTTTTGTTAAACGTTGAAATCCCTTAGGTAGTCTTTCATACCATTATGAGAATATCGTGATTAGAAGGAGAGGATATTGAAGACTGTTTATTACTATTGCTGTTGTTAAACTATTTATCACTGGTCATGAGCATGAATGCTATGAATGAGGTTAATAAATTAGCTCAGTATCACTTATATTTTGAAAATGATATTTTATTAATAGAATATTTGTGTGGATTTAAGAAGGGAATGAGAAAAAGAAAAAAAGATTCTTATAACTATCATAATTATTCTTAAATTTTTAAATTCTGGAGAAGGTTGTATGTTGTAATGTTGTTATGAGAATAGTTTAGAAATTTATTTATTTATTGATGATATAAATGTATTGGAGAAAGTTGTATGTTCTGATGTTGTTATGAGAATACTTTAGAATTTTATCTATTTATTGATGATGATACAAATGTAGTATAGTGATTTGTCTTTAGTTTATGTAAATGGTCAAGGGAAAGTGAGTTTCTTGTTGTAAAACTGGTTTTTAATTTTATAAAAAAAATTATTGTTAATATGCTTATCAATTATTTGATCATTCTAGAAAATAATTTGATAGTTGAAGAAAGCATTAATGAAAAAATATCTATAATATAACTAAATCAGTATAACAGGAAGGAATGATAAAATTTTAGAAGAAACACAACATATTATTATGGGCGCAGTGCAACAAGGCCATAGGGTTGTAGCACAGTAAATGGGGTTACTAACTTTAAGCATGAATATCTCTGGAACCACTAAAAATTACTTGGCATGCCATATATCAACAGAAAGAAATATAATAGAGTAATGTTTCAATTCAATATTCCCATGCAAGATCAAGGCCTCACTCTGGACACATAGCAACATAGTGTCCTATCTTCTAACATGCCCAAAATTTGACTTTGGATACATCAATATATTTTTTCTTCTCCTCCTTTCTGTTAGCCCCATCTGATGAAGCCCCTTTCTTGGACATCCCTTTGTTCTTCCCCATGGTTTTCAAGGTTACATCCTCCTCATCTACTGTCTTCATGCCACCACTGCTAGCCTTTCCTATCTCATGCTTCACACAATCATCCTAGAATTAGTCCCAATTGGGAGTATTCTCCGCTCCAAATACCTCCCAAGGCTTAAGAAATATCGCTATAGCTATCATGAGTAACTATGTGTCTTCAACTGCCTCACCAATAGTAGTCAAATCATCATGTACCTATTTGACCCTTCCAAGACAATGATTTACACCTTTAACCTTTGTCATCTTGATGTTCTTCAATTGTTCTTTGAGTAACATCTTCCAAATCTCATTGGAACTCTGATAGGGAGTGGTTAGAGATGTCCACATGTGATATCTTATGTGTTTCTCTCACCTTAGGAACCCCATGATCATTCAGACTATCCATCCAAATATTTTTTTCCTTTTCATTATTTTTTGTGAAATCAGCAAGTTCATTTGTACCTTTGGAGGTACAAGCACTTGTCACACTTGATGAGCCCTAGAAATGGGTAATTATATGAGCTCATTTTGCCTCTTATTTTGACTTAATCCAACATTCTCATTATTTTGTTGCATGTTTTTAAATATATTTATGCTAATAGAGTGAATTGGGTTAGTCACTTTGCCATGTAGTGTAATGTGTGTTTTATTAATATTTTTTGGACAATTTTGGACAAAGACAAGTAATTTATGAGAAAATGAGCGCCAAACTCTAGGAAAATATGGAAGAGGACTTGTAGGGGGGTGTCTCCTTCATTAATTACCCCTTTCCTTGAATCCTCTCTCAGTGATTCGGAGCACAAAGGCCAACATTGATGATTCCAAAAGGTAGCTGAACCAGTCAAGTAAGATTGTTGTTTATCTTAAGTTCTAGGAAGACGAGTTTCTTGATTTTAGGAGGACTATTGGAAGTCTCCATTTGTATAAATAAGAAGGCTGAGAGCCTCAGTAGGTTAGTGAGTTATTAGTAGATTTTCGCACTTTTATGCAACACTTTGTTCAACTCATTTCCAAGTTCCTTTTAGGAACACTTTATGTAATGTAACTGCTATATTTAATAATGAATATGAAATAGTTTTTGAGCCAGCATTGATCTCTTTTACAGGGCTAAAGCTCTTGGGTTATGGCCCAACTGAAGCTACCCAACACCCCTTACTGTGTACTTATATGTTTTTGCTTGAATTCATGAGTTACCTTCTATTGCATAGATTCATTTTACTTTGTTAGATTAGGTTGCTTTTGATGGTTAGTATAGTTGCTTTTATTTCCAGTTGCTTAAGTAAATTGATGCAGTGATAGAAAATGATCCAAAAAGGCCAACAATAGGTCTTGATCTCCTTTCTCCTTTCCTAGGACTATGATTTGAGGTCAAGACAGTACTGCTACTACCAAAAACATAGTTTTTTCTCTTCCATGCAACTACTAGTGTGATACTTTGATTTGGAAAAGTTGATGTTGGTTCAGATTCAATTTCTTAGATCATTTCCTATTCTTTTACCATAGTTCTCTCGCATGCTTTTCTATTCATAAGGTACTATTCAACATTTTCTACTTGTAGGTCAAAAGTTACGTCAAGTTAGACAAAATTATGTTTTTAATTCTTTCTTTGGTCAGTTTTGATAAGTAAATGTGCAGATCTCTTGCAGGACATCCCAATTCACCAACCCATCATAAAACAACTAGCACCAACTCAGTTCTCATAAATTTCCCAACTCTTTTACAACATTTCGTCAATCCACACTAATCTCTATGTTTTTCCCATAAAGCTCATTTCTTGCAATTTGAACAAATCCAACCATCACGTTCATCCCTGGTATTCTTTACCAAGTTCTAGACACCTAAACACCTTCATCTAGCCTTCATTTCCCCTTTCCCGTCATTTTTCCACCTTCAAAACTCAAAACAACTTTCATCCTCCTCTTGTAGATCCTCCAGTAGATCCCTTGCAGCGTGTGTAGAATTTCCTATGAGTGATTTTTTGAAGTCTAATCGTTATGAATGTCTCCAGAAGGGTAGTAGGGGCTTCTTAGGACCTCTTCATACCGTCATCCACCTATGCAACAACCAACTCCATATTTTTCCGGCAATCCTCTACACAGTCACAACTAGATAAATCACAAGCATAATAATTTCACATAAAAACACTCAAAATCACAAAAGATGATTTCTTCTCATTTCTTTTTAGAAGTATCTTGAATAAATGCAATTTACCTTTTGAGTAGTCAATGGCCCCCATTTCAGTAATTTCGATCTCTTTTCTTACAAAAGTATGGTTAGTGAGTAAACTAGGGTTTGCTAGGATTTGTATTTCATTTCAATTTTCATTCTCTGTCTGCAAGTACAATAGCCCCTACAAAGTTAGTTTGATTTTATTACGGTTAAAGCTTCTTTTGAGAACTCATAGAAGTTGGATTGAGCACCTAGCGAACTTGTGCCAACTGATCAAATGACAACAACTTGCAGTAAGAGCTAGTACTTGTGCATACAACAATGTCGCTTCCAAGTTCGTTACGAACTACCAGGCTGATAAAGTAAAGTAGGAAGCCCTAGGAGTCGCAACATTATTGCTACAATTCTGGTGTTCACCAACACTATGTCCCAAATTTTTTCCTCCTCAAACGTTTTCTGAATTTTGTCTTCCAAGCGACATAGTTCGATATACCATCCAATGTGTCCTCTATGCTTAAGAACATGGCCATGACTACTATCGAAAGTTTACAAAACTAAGGAAATGGAGAAATGAACTTTATAACACACGTTTTTGTCCCAAAAGTTTTCTTTATGTGAAATTTCACCTTTATATCCTAAAATATTATTTTTTGGTCTAGAAAGACAGTTTTTTGTCCAAACCACTATTTGTTGTCCCAAACTACTGTCTGTTGCTCAAACTACAATTTTCAGCATGTCGCTCTGGTACCATGTTGAAATTTGATGAGTAATTTTGTTTTTTCATGCAATCGCTACCCGATTTTAGTTTCACCTTATGACACCCATTCAGTTAAATGCCCTTTCCCATAAACATACATTTAAGATATACAATTTGGAAATGAAATGTTCAGATTAAAACACATGGGACTATCGGCACATGCTAAAAATAAATATGGACATAACAAAACCAACGACACATATAAAAATACACACATATTTATGGTCAACTTAGACCCGGGCAAAACCCTTTCAATCTTCTCCAAGGAAAATTTGTTAGGGAGCTCTTCAAATTTATATATCTTTCACGTTTAGGAAAAATATAACTTATCCCTTCAGCCCAAAACTCCTTCAAAACCATACCCACCATTCCTTGATTTAGATTCCTAATAGAGGATGAAAATATTTTTTGCATGGATCCAACTATACAGAATGTAGTGTCTAGACTTCATACAGACTTTACGAATTTTTGTACCACTCAACAGACTGTACAATTTTCTTTTCTAATTTTTTATTCAATAACTTCTCTTAAATGGCCTGCATCCCACAACAATCATTGTTTTTCGTACTGTACCTTTTGTTTCCTTCTATGGCTTGATTTCCATTCCCATATTTTCCAAGAAATTACTCCTTTAGCTTGATGCAACAAATTTCTCCTTCAGAACATTTCTCTAGCTTTCAATCTCCTTTCTCCAATTTGTTCATGAAGCATGAATGTAGTCTCTCTTTCCTTTTCCACCTTTTGTTTCAAAAAATGAATTTTGGGAAACCCTAAGATCTAATTTCTTAGATCCATTTAGATTAAGCGATGAGAATAAATGTGCATTTAATTCACTTTATATTTTTTAATTCGACCATTAAATAAAGTACCCACATTGTAATTTATGTCTAAAGTCACTTTTCGCTTTATAATTTAACATTGAATTTACAAATTATAAAGTAACTCTCACTTGATAAAGTCACAATTAGGAAAATAATTATTTTGGACACTTTTCCCTAGGCAGAGACTAACCCATGGGAAGCCACTTGTCGAAGGTACATTAAAAATCAACAGAAAAAACTTATTCCACAGAATATAGGTAGGTGCTTTTACCCAAAATGCAATTTTGAAGTAATTGGGTGTGTTTGTAAAAAGAGCTTCGGCGTAAATCACATAGAAATATCATTGTCGACGCATTTCGAGCCAACCAGTGTGGTTCATCCTCAGGACAAGCTGAAGATACAGATCTGGCCTAGCAAGTTAAATAGACTGAGCAGAGACTCCAACGGCTACATAATAGCTATATTTGACTCTAGGACCTAGGCCTTAATTATATTAATAAATTTAATGTTATTATAATATTTTATTTCTAGAGATAAGAGAAATTAGGTATGATTAATACATGAGTGAATATTATCAAAAGAAATTTATTTGCTTAAATAAATTAATGGTTATTTAAAAATTACTATTAAATTATTATTTTAGAATGAGTAATTTAAGTTATATATATTAATAAATCTAATCTTATTATTATT